>VZRL01005687.1:805447-1030567 GCA_013397895.1 Origma solitaria | reverse complement strand
AAAGGAGAGATTGTTTTCTGTAGCACAGAAGAAGTAAATTTTAAATGTCGAACTGAAGTCCTCAGTGAAAAACATACAATCATTTGCTACCCAAGAAACATCACTGGAATGTTGCTGACTAACAACCAGTGTGTGTTGATTCACAGGGGCACGTTTGGAATCCCAGTAGCTCTTCTCATTGGTTACCAGAAGTGAGGGTAAAGTAGAAGCACAGTGCTGTCGTGGGACTCCGTACATCTCATGGAACAGCCTGAGAAGGTTGGCCCATAGTTATCATGAGACAAAGAAAGACAAACCTTGAAATCATCCACGGAGACAGCACTCAGACTGTGGGAGCATCAGCACTGTGAGGAAGCACCTGTGCCCAAGGCTGCTCTTGGACTCTTCTGATGGTTTCCACCATCCCTCAGCTTTCTTTCCATGTACAAGCCTCCCCAAAACTACCAGTGACACTTCCCTCTGTCCACAGGCTATGCATATAATTTTCCTTCAAAAAGACAGGTTTTGACTGACAATTACCCTAGGATGCTCATACCCCTCCAAAAAGAGTGGTGTAGAATATGTTGGGCACATCCAGCCTTCACTAAGCTCCATCAATTTCAATTTTTCAGACTATAGTTATCTACTGGTTATTTATTCCCAGGGGTTTGTTTTCAGTTTACTGAAAATATTACTTGAAATAGATCAATTTTTTTTCCTCTGCAAGATCGTTCTTGAGTTTTAATTATTTTCCTCTGACACCACTTGATGAAACAAAGATTTTCCAAGTGTTTGGTTTCAATTTCTTATTTGTAGAGCAGAAGTAAGAGAGATTTCCATAATTGTAGTTTTGTATCATAAATAGAAATAAATTACAAACTGCAGGATGTTTGAAAATGAGGAGTGAGTTAAGCAATTCTGAAAAAAAATTAATTTTAAATTGTCATTTACTTTCGGCTCTTCAGGTTTACTCCTAAACACCTATGGTCTTAATAAAGTTTTATTCTGGCCAGAGACATCTTTAGAATTAACTAACAATAATTTCTTTTTATTCTTACTGAGGTTTTTTTTCTGAGAAGTACTTCTGAAAATGTTCCTATTAGCTTGTTTTCATCCTGGATCTGACTTCCTCATTGTCTTTATCTGACTTGTGTAAGTTTGAAATCTCTTCCATCATTAACATGAATTTGATAAGGAATGAGTTCTTGATTCACAGCTGAAAACTGAAATTACACAGAAAAATAATAAATTTTAAAAATAAATTTAAAAAACAAACATCACACATGTTTCTTGCCAAGGGGAAATCATACGAAGCTCACTCTTCTTCTATCTACTTTGCCCCCATAAGTAAGAGCACAAACTAATTTTTATAACAAATCATTCCATTCATTTCATTGAGGTCGTTTAGTTGAAATTTGTATGTGAGAGAGTGTTCAAAGTGATAGAAAAAAAATCAGTTCCATTAAAAGTCGTCATCTTCACCATACTCAAAATAATAAGATTTTTATGTGATTTCATCTACTTCAGTTACTTCTTAGTACTCAGTTGGTTTTCTTAATTAAAAAAAGAAAGAAAACCAAAAAGAAAAATAAACAGTGCAAGAAATCTCACAGCAGAGGCTTAGCTTGCTGAAGCTTGTTCAGCATCCTACATGTGGCAGGAATGTGGTACAAAATACTTAATTGCAGTGCTGACATGAGTTACATGCCTGTGACTAGAATTCTGCTGCCATCAAGAGCATTTTTCTTTTATAGCAGATCACAGACATCAGTAATTGGATTATTGTCGTGGTGAATTTTCACTGAAACAATAACTTCCGCTCCCTCTATATAGAAAAGTCTCTAAATGACAAATTACACCACTTTACTTACTCTTTGTAGTGAAATAGGTCAGCGTATTTTATTCTAATATTGATGTTGCTGGCCACTTCTTGCAGAAAAAGTTCAGTGGGTTGACTGCAGAGACGCTCATTACCACAATAAGTGGTGAAATTGCCTGTGCTCTTTTTTAAAGACATTTTTGCAGCCTCATTTTTGCTTTTACAAAAAGAAATTTCACATATAAAGGCAATATCACTGGATAAATTAACCAAATCAAATCAGAACAAATTTGTTTTCTTCTGTCCTGAATGTCTGTGACTCATGGGAATTATTTACAGCTTTGTTGTAATTGTATAGAGAAAACTGATAGGATGCAGAACAATCTCTTCCAAAGCATGGAAACAAATTCCAGAGCCTGAGAAAACAGGCAGCTCACCTCACCCCTGCTGTGTAAACTTCATCTGGGCTGACCACTCACAGTCCTTCTTGTACACTGCAAGGTCAGGTAATTACCTTAAAAACATGTGACATAGCTCTCACTGAATGATGTAGCAGTCTAAAATGAGAGCAATTTTTATGAGGATTTTATTAACAAACACTGTGGATGTGTGCCCTTAGGCAGGACAAAATCGTGGCAACACTTAAAGAGCAACTTTAGTCAAGAGATTACTCCTAAGGTTATGCACATATCTGGGAAAAGACTAGACAGAAACAATAAGAGATCAGTCATGTTTTATTTCTACAAATTGAAAAACTGAGATCTAGAGGAGGAAAGGGATTCACTGAACCACTCAGCGAATGATGGAGCTGGAACGAAGTCTGGTATTCTGGCTTTACACATAATGTCTTACCTACCAAGCTGGTCAGAGTTACAACCATCCTCTAATGAATTAATTGTTCTTTAAAATTTTAGTAAACATAAAGATATAGAAGAAAGCTATCAATTTAAAACTCAAATCATTTGGAAATGTTGATGATGTTACCTAAATTCTGTCCCTTTCTCATCTTTTGGCTAAAAGTTTTCATCCACATGTCCTTTCCCTCAACATCAGAAAAATTATGAAAAGCAGTGACTCTTCCTGGTACTTTTCAAATGTTAAACACATCTAACTTCAGTCATGGTTGTTTTTCTAATGGTGGATGATCTTCCAGCCCAATCAAGAGAATAACACCACAGCCACACCTGGGTGGGGACTGTCCTGCTCTGCTCTGAGCTGGGTCACCCTCACCTTGAATGTGTGCATTTCTGGGCACCACAACGTAAGAGAGGTATTAAGCTCTTAGAGCATGTCCAAAGGAGGGCCAGGAGGATGGGGAAAGGCCTTGAGGAGAAGCTGTGAGGAGTGGCTGAGGGCACTTGGTCTGTTCAGCCTGGAGGAGACTGAGGGGAGACCTCACTGCAGTTACAACTCCCTCATGAGGGGAAGGGGAGAGGCAGGCACTGATCTCTGCCCTGTGGTGACAGTGACAGGACCCGAGGGAATGGCCTGAAGTCGTGTCAGGGAGGTTTAGGTTGTATATCAGAAAAAGGGGCTTCATCCAGAGGGTGTTTGGGCACTGGAACAGCTCCCCAGGGCAATGGTCACAGCACCAAGCTTGCCAGAGCTCAAGAAGCATTCGGGTAATGCTCTCAAGCACAGGGTGTAATGCTTGGAGGAGACTCAATGGTGTAATGCAGGAGCCAGACTCAATCCTTCCAACTCAGAATATTCTATGATGCTATGACCCATCACCATGTCTTGTATTAGTATTAATGGAAAGGTTCCCAGAGTATTCAGCTGTTTGTGGTCTGATGTCCTTCAAGTGTATCTTTCTGGAATCTGACTGCTTCAGAAATTCGAAGTTTCAGAAGTTCAGACATTTCTATCAGAGCCAGGCTTGTATCCAGAGCTTCTGAAACAATGGATTTTGTGTCAAGTTAATGAGAGAAATGTGAGTGGGAGGAAGACCATGTGTCTGTAAATACATTTTTGTCTGGTAATATTGAGATATTCCTAGCTCCATTTCAAAGGTCATCTTTCTGAGTGTAGGTCACAGTACTGATCTCTATAGTACAATAACAGTGAGCTGGAATAAAAATAATACAGCCAAATAAATTGTACCGTTCCAACAAAGGTCTTTGAGTGATAGCTACAAAAAATAGATCAGGCTGAAAGATCATGTCACAGAAGCTTGCAAACGCTTAGGCCAGACTAAGCCATAGTATGTATTTTAAGGTGTTTTGCACCAGTAATATGGTGAAAGTTTTGCAGAATGTTAACTAAAAAGCAGGAACCAAAAAAAAAACACGTGGAACACAGTAGAGGAGAATGCAGCACAGCGTTCAGACACAAAATTTCAAAATCACACATGAAAATTATGAAAGCAAATGGTTGTACAGTCTGTGACAAATATCAAATTATATCTGTTGAAAGAAGGGAAAATAAGAAATTTGGAGAATAAACTAAGCACTGGGATTCAGAACAGCACAAATATGCAGACAAATTGGACCAGATGGCTCTTTTCTGTTTCTGTCATAACTTATGTTCTTGGAACCTGCAGAGCCTAAAACTCATTTTGGAGACAAAAATTCCCCCTGTCTCTACTGATAGTCATTGATGCTTGTGGCTTTATTTGTTCCATTTCCTATCCCCAGTAATTACAGACCATAAAGACACATCTCACCTTATGGCCTGTGTGGGAGGAATTGACTTACAGAGATAATCATTTCAAATGTAAAATGACAATAAAGAAAGGACTAGCCTGGATCTGCAGGCTCAGACCAGAACAAGAAGTCTTGCATAAATAAACACGCAGTGGCATTACCCCTGGATGACATCCTTGTCCCTAATGTGGATGGTATTTTCCAACTGGTCACAGCAGCAATGCTGTAATTATTGTGTGTGATGGGAACATCGACAACCGGTGATCACACTAACTGAGTTTTCACAGCTCACTGAACAGCTCTGAAATACGTTTGAGTCAGTGACCTGAAATATTCTATATATCCTCACCTGGGGAGAAGCTGTGGACATGTCAATACCATGGGGTACATATATCCTAGATGCCAGATACATTCAGCTAAAAATTTTCCTATTTTGGTTCAGAAAAATAGCACAGGTCATCATCAAAGCTCTGAGATTGCCTTCTACAGGTTAAGAAGGACCCTTTTAGACCTACAACTCTTGAAATGTTTCTGGATTTCTCTCAGTGCAAAAACATTTCCTGCAATTATAAATTAGAGGCTTCATATGGACATTAGCAGAATTATTTGGAAGCACGGGACAAGCATATAGCTGCTAACCATGCTATCCCTTAAAGTATTGCCAATTTCTAAAAAAACTTCAAGTGGTTTAGTGACACTTTTGCCCAGATGCCAAATACCAAGTTCAGCAGAGAAAAAGCTTCCCCTGTGAGAAAATCATTAATATAACAATTGTCATGTGCTTTCACCCATTTCCTGTGTGTGAAGGAGAACCTTCTCCTGCTAGGGTGGAGAAAGGTGAGCAGGAGGGAGCCCTCCTATGCAATACCATGGTCTTTTTGCAGTGGGAAAAAAATGTTATGAAAGTAAAGTATGTGCCTGTGTGCCATCCAAACTTGTCAAGCTTGACTCCCAAATGCACAGCCAACTGGCTCCTGTGTGTGCTGAGAACATCCTGCCAGAACCCAGGGTATTTGGCATCTAGATGTTGTAGTGGCATCCCTGTGGATATGGGTTACTGACGTGTAATAGGTACTACCATCTAGGACAGTGCTTTATCTCCTCATTGCTACACTGAGATACCTAATAGTGGGTTACAGCATTTAACAACTAAATCCTATTGTACTTCAGACTGCTCTGTGAGATCAGTTAAATGAAAAAGTAGATTAGTTTATTCTCTGTTAAGCAGGTACATCTATAACTCTGTCTGAGAAAGATCACAAACAATTAGAAGAAGAAAAATGAGGATGAGGAAAAGCTGTTAGAATACATATTCTCGTATCTTAAATGAATACAGTCCCAGCAATGCCTGTTTGAGTAAAACCTTTCCCATGAGTGCAGAATTTGGTGAATAGGTTGAAAGCATGTACAGTCTGAAAACTATGCATCAGGAGCAAGCTCAATTTGTTCATGACTATTTAAAACTAAAATTTGTATAATGAAATAGCAGGGGTTGGGAAAAGGGAAATAAATTGCATGTGTAAGCAAAGATATATATACTTCCATGTGTGTGTCCTTAATGGTAGGTACTACTCTATTAAATTATCACTTGTAAAATTATTTCTGTATTCAAAGACATTTTTGAGAAATAAATCTACAAAGTATCATAAATTCGTTCATTACATACGTGAAAACAGATGAGCATTTTGCAAATTTCCTGTTGTGCAAATGTTCCTTATCATGTCTCCAAAATACGATTAGTAGCTGTAATCAAAAGGGTTGAAGAACATGGGCTCCATTTTATTGTTATTTTCCACTAGAACATTCCCTTTGTAAAAGAAAATCACTTTTCACATTCTACACTCTAGCTGCAAAGCAATCTTTAATTGGCACTTATGCATTATCAAAACTGATATGACACCTTATGAGCAGCAGGCATTATGCCATCTAGACAGATGGGTATGAGCATAGGTTCAAGGCATGCCAGAGAACAATGTGTGCATCAGGGTTGTGTGGAACAGCCAGACTCCTCCCCAGAGATCCTGAAAGGGCAGTCTGTGCAGATTATCAGCGCTTTTGTGAGGTTGGGGTATGCTATCACCATTCCAGTGTGACCTGCATTAACAATGAAAATGCAAAAATATATTTTGCAGGCATTTTAAGTGAGTTTTTTGCTATCTGAACTAGTTGAGGGGAGAAAAAAAGACATTTTCCCCTTTTGGCGCTTTGCTAGAACCTCTCAATTAGTCTTATCCAAAATGTTTCAGCAGAGCTGTCGAGTTTCCTGCCAAAAGCCAATGTGTGACCTTCTATTAGCTTGTATACCCTGAATACTCTTTTAGTGTCATGGGTGTTATTTACATTTTGCACAATGCTAGACTCTATTTTATCTGTTACTCAAAGTAAATGGGGATGAAAAATTACCTTCTTTGTTTGTCACTAAATAGTTTACAATTAACACTGAACTGCAAATGAGGAAATAATGTGTCTCTCTGAGGAAACCATATGCTTTGTGCTTTAAAATAGTTGTGGTAATATTGGTAGAATAGTTAATGTACAATTAATGCCATCTGCTGACTAATACAGAGTATTTACAAAGGCAAGTAGTCCAGATGACTGCTCTTCTTAAATGGCTATACAACCTACCATGATATTGTTTGGACAATTATCTGAATCTAGAACAATGTTTTCCTTTGTTCTTCCCCTCCTGTAGCTGTTGTTATGCTGAATGCTTATGCAGAACCCCATTTTCGGTTTATAAGAAACCATCCAGTCCCTCCATGGTAAAGAAAAAATAATGGAAAGCATCACACAGAAATTCTGGCACATTCAAAATGGGCCTGCAGTCTTCAACATGGTGGGCAGAAAAGCTGTGTTGGGAGACTGATGAAAAAGAAGACACTGAGCTCTGCTTACTCAGTGCAGTGTGCACGGAAAGCAGGCACCAGCAGCACAGCAAGGACATTGGGTAAGTTAGAAATGTTGTCCAGGGAGCAGGGTGTGCTTCCTGAAAAAATAAATAGAATTCGTTGGCTTGCACACTGCCTGGAATTTCACTGACAGAAGACATTACTGCCTGATGTTTGCTTTCCGCTTTGTTCAGAGCTGCAGGACTTTGCATACGTTGAGGACTGCATTAAAAAAATGTTGGAATCCATCACTGCTTTCTCCCTCTGGCAGGCACAGCTTGCTTTTCTTTGGTATTTGATCTTATCAGACAAAACCAGACTAATGTCCCTGAGTTTATAAATACTCTTAAATTATTTCAACTGATGGGCAAAGATCATGCAACAATATATGAGAAATAACTGAAGGCAAACCAGACCTGCTTGTCATCTTCTTTGCTATGGCCTGTAAAACATTTGGTTGAAATACACATTGTACACCAGGCTTAATGAAACAAGATGCCTTTCTGCTTTTTTGTCCCTCTCCAAATCATGCTGAGCTCAGTTATCTACTATTATGTCAGCAATAAAGGATGACAGGTAAATACAGGCACTTTGGATAGGTAGCTCGTGCTATCAATCCCTCTGTGTGTTTTACCTGCAAACAAGCCATACTCTTGAAGACATTTAAAGCCACATATTTTTACACAAGAAAAAATTGCCTATTTGCTGCTTCAGGAAAATCCCTATTATATAGATAGAAGCTCTCTATTCAAAAGTCTGTGATCCTACTCCAAAGGCAGACTCCTGCTACCAAGAAACTGCAGCGCTCCCAGTGTCTTTCCCTGAAAGTCAAGAGCTCAGAGCTTATTTATCTATTCTGAAGACTTTTGTTCCACCTTGAATCAGCAGATTTTGAGAGGTTCCAAGCTGGGAACTTTCACAAAGAACACTTTGCGGTGCCATCTTTGAAAAGCCACCAAATTACCATTTGAAACATGTACATGAAACTAAAACACAATCTCCCAGATAAATGCCCTGTCCATTCCTGTCAATATTTTCCTGTATAATTGCATAAATATCATAACAATAATAAAAATTAGGCATATTATATCCATTAACAAGAATTTATAGCTATTTTCCAAGTCCTCCATAACACTCATTCTTCTGAATCTTTTGATCACAAAGGAGTTCAGGGTTGACATCTCTGCAGAGACAGAACCATGTCGCTCAGTGATACAACATTCAAAATTTTTCTTCAAGTGGAGTGGATAGAATATTGACAGCAACTTCAATTCTGAAGTTTCTATTTTATGACATACTTATGAAGAAGAGAGCCTCACACCAATCTTTACCTCTGCCCCTCCAGTTCAGTTTCAACCATTGTGGTAAGTTAATCTCAGCCAGCAACTGAGCACTCACAGCTACTCACTCACTCTGCCTCCTCTATAGGGCATGGAGGAACAGGAACAAATGAATGAGCTAGTTTTTGATTTTACAAGAAGTAAATCAGTTTGGGTTTTGAAGTCAAAATCAATCTCTGCCTCAAATTAATTTCTGTGTAGGCTGCAATTTTGTGACAAAAACACCAAAACAAATTCAAAGATTCAGCCCAACAGGTACAAAGTAGAAATTAGTAGGATTTTTGCAAAGGTCTAAAAAATAATATAACTTAGGCTCATCAATGGATATCCTCTATTTCCCAATGCTACAACTAGGGAGAGAAATAGACATCTCCAGACAGTGTCCGAAAAATGTAGGTAAGACCTTGACAAACATGAGTCCTGTGTCATCCTAAAGACCCCCTCTTCCTCTCAACTGACCATGACTCAATCGAGGCTCCTAAGTTAGATAGCCAAGTATAGATAGGTTCTAATGAAAGTTGTACTCCATTTCCTCCCCCTTTCATTTTAACCTGATCAAACCCTTTGGCAGCAGCTCTGTATTCCCATCTGTGATGTTTTATGTCAGAACTCATTTGAAAAACTGTCCCTCAAGCCCAAGACGGGTCATAAGTCTCTTATGAAATTGATTAGCCAAAGCTAAAAGTGTTCCACAGAACCACACTGTGATATTGCTCAGTATCTGTTATACAAACATGTTTACATTGATACTGAATATTTTGACAATTCTATGTTAGTCCAACAGATTTACAGTCCTGAAACACTCAGCAGCATCCAGTTTTCGGAAAGAAATTAACATCAATGAACAAACTGATATTTTCACATGTATTAATACTTTTTATTCAGTTTCATTAGCTTAAAATTAACACCATGCATTACCGGGCTTTAAATTACCAACAATATTGATCACTTGGTGTGCAATGACATTGTAACTCTAAAATTCTGCCCCAGCCATTAGATTTGCTTTTGTCTCTGTTGGTGACTGAAGGGAGAACTAGACCCAGTAGAGAAAAACTGCCTGTTTTTTTAATTGACTTTGAAGTTATCCACAACCTGTTTCAGAATGGGCTTATATACAATTAGTTACAGTGGAGTAATTATAGACATTTTCTACTGCCTGTGTCAATATCTACCCATCTATACGCACTAGTAAAACTAATATCAGAATCTGGACCCTAAAACCTATTTTTGCAGCATCACATTTCTCTCTTTTCAAAACAGTTCTCAGTCCTTCAAAAACTTCAGCAGGAGGTGAATCCATTGGGTTCTCCCCAGCGTTTCTTTGAAGTGCTATAGGTATGACACTGTTTCAAGAGAAGAGTATAAACACTGTAAAAACAGACACAGAACATGCAGGAATCTTTCCATTTGTCCTTTCAAAGTCCTTTGCCATACCTTGTATAGTTCTTTGAGGTTTTTACATAACAGTACCAGTGATTTAAAAACCATATATGTTTTCAAGAGAGGAAAAGAATAGGGGGGCAGCAAGGGAGAGGGAGAAGTTTAGTCTAGATAATGGTGGGCCAGTAAACTCCAGTTAGGCAATGTCTTTTCTGCTCTCACTCCTCACAACCTGTACTCTGTTTGCACAGCACTCAGAATTTTAAAAGTGATTTTTCAGGAGGTTTTTTCCCCGGTTGGTGATGGGAAATTTTTTTCAGTGACTGTAGTAGCCCTGGGGCTGAGCTCCACACTAATGGTAATGGCTTCCTTCCCCTGAACCGTGTCAGGCACTCAGAGAGTAACAGAAGATTTGAATATTTGGCCAGACATTGGTGCCAGTTAATATTTAGAGTGATCCATAAAGTTTGAGGTGCATCATGTGTATCAAGCAGAGCTTTGCAGAGCTTTACAGAGCAATAGAGAGCTGGAGTGGAACATGTGAATGTATATGTGCTTGATGGAAAATCTTCCTGTTTAAGTCATTGAAAAACCCTAATTGGTTTCCATGGGGCCTAGTATTCACTCTAAGATTTCTTTCTCCTTTAAAGAAAAATTGATGAAGAAAATATCAGTTCAGGGACAGTTGGAGCAGTACTGTGGCTTTAACATAAATGCTCAGTCAGCTTCTTTCCCCTGTCCCCCAAGTTGGGTTTGTTCTCTCACACTTTCTTTCTCTCCTTCAGGGAACATTGACAGCTTTCTTGCCTGACTTCCGTTGGGAACAGGAAGCATAAATTATTTCTTCATTCTTGCTTTATTCTTCCTCATACTTCCTCTATTGTTCTCTGAGGAGTTTAAAGCCATTTAATTTCTGTATGCCCAGGTGCACCAACCAAATGGTGTACCTTCCAAGTGTGTTTCGTCCATCTACATCACTCTTATTAAACATCATCCTTCTGATTAGCTATATTCATTAAGTTTGGCTCTCACCCGTGTGGAAAAGTTTGTCATCTGCATTCTGTATTATATATAGGCTAAGACTTTCCCAGTGCATATTCCTGGAGTCCATTTCTCTCGTTTTCCTTTGTACTCTACAAAGTTAATTGAATTTCAGCACCAGCTTTTCTTCCATCATAAAACTGTTTAACACATCCCAATCCATCTCAGGCATATGATTTTCTTAGCAGCATAAGCTCACACAAGGTTGCTTTACATTGCATTTCAGGTATGTCAGAGGGAGGTGAAAAGAGATTACATGTGCTCTTCTGTCATGAGACAAAATTCTTTTCAGGTGAGGTTGTCACTCTGCATTGAAAAGTGAAAATGTTGCAGAGCTGAGCCAGAAGCTCTGCCAAAAATTTGTCAAAACAGAAAAATGGACAGCCCTAAATGTACAGTTTCTGTTGAAGGAGAGCATCTGTGTTAGACAAGCAGTATTTTTATATGTGATTATTACTTTTTTTAATTAGTTCTTTCTCTGAATTCTTAGAATATTTTAGCAATATATTCATGTGCTATTTTGTCCATTCTTTCCACAAGATTAGATTAACTCCAGTTTTCTTTCCATCTCCTTTTCTTATGCGCCCATATATTACATTGCCTCTGAAAATCAAACAATTATAGTGCCGTGTTTTAGTCTTACTTTAAACTGTCACAAATTGTGGATATTTCTGTCAGCTTCTGAATTTGTCTTAGTTAACATGCTAGGTAATTTCAACAGCAGACAAGGTCTTAAAAGAGAACCATTCCAGCTACAGTCATCAAAGAAAACAAATGAGGACAGAAGGAAGTTGAAGAAAGTTTTAATGATCTTTACGCATAGATCAAAAAAAACACCTTTCAACACAAATTTGAAAAAAAGAGACCCTGTAGTATAACTTTGGGAAAAAGATTAATGACATGATGCCACGCACAAATCTGAAATGCAATCTAAAAAAAATACATGCCGTTTAGGGTATTTTTTCAGATAAATTGACGGAAGTATGTTAACTGAACGCAATTTGGGTTAAACTGTCCTCAGCTGGAGATAAGCTCTAAACATGCCTCTTCCCATTCTAAAGAAAGATAGGATACAAGCTTGCATCCAATCTCACAAGGTGTTTAATTAACCTTGCTGATGGAAACATGAACCATGATTAACAACTTTGTCTTCAAAACACACCGCTAAACACTGCCCTGTAAGAGCTTTCAGTACAAAAGCTCCAGGTTGTTCAGCCACTTTGAACTCAGAGCAAATGAGGCAAAGTCTGTATCAGTGAAAGGACTCAGCCTTCATTAATCACACTGTCCAGTGTCTACTTTTCGGTGGCAACACCTGTGTACCAGCCAACACAGAATCTAACTGTACCATATTAATATGGAGAAAACTACAAAACCATGCAAGAGTAGGTAGGGCACTCATGGATACTGACCTCGTTTTGCTATTGTTGAAAAATGCACTGCTCCGTTTAAAAAAACCAGTGCCTAAAGATGTAGGCTTGAGTTCCAGCTCTTTCTGCTAAAGAATGACTCCAGGATAGGAATTCCTTTTTCTCACCCGAAAAGTGATATGTCAACAATATAGTAATATGTATATCAAGTACAAATATCAAGTCTATCAAGTAGTAATATGTATATCAATATTGAGTAATATGTCAACAATATTAGCAACACACACCTGCAGACACTGTCTCAAAAGTGGACTAGAAA
The DNA here is from genome assembly GCA_013397895.1 of Origma solitaria. Lineage (NCBI taxonomy): Eukaryota > Metazoa > Chordata > Aves > Passeriformes > Acanthizidae > Origma > Origma solitaria. The sequence goes on along the minus strand of VZRL01005687.1, from coordinate 1,017,786 downwards.
TTAGTCTCTTTCAAAAATATCCCTCATTTCCAGGAAGTCCCCAGAGCCTTGATTTTTTTTTGCTGATCTTATTGGGGCAAATTCTCACAGCATGAAAAACATGAGAAGATGCTGAAAGCAAATGATGTACTGACTGGATTAATCAGAGACAGAGACCCATTTAGTGACAGTATTTTCTCATTCCCATTGAAACTGGGGTTTTCCTTGACCAGTGATACAGCTATTATCAGTGAAGAATATCAGGTTCACAGTGTTGTAAGAGAAAAATCAGCAGCTCTTGTAACAACCATAATGCAAGAAACCCAGTTAAATTATTTTGATAGCTCAAGCAAGAATGTTGGATTTACCAAGCCAAATTAAATTCAGTGTTTACTTGCTTGAATTGAGAAGTTATAAATCATTGCTTTGGCAACCATCCCAGATAGCAATAGGTTATGAGTATTAAAAGAGAATTAGATTATAAATTCTTTTTAAAAAACTAAATATTTTCCTTTGTCTCAAAAACTTCAGTTAGCAGAGTCCAAAATATTTGGAATTTCCAAGCAACATTACAGTAAATTAACAACCTTTGTACTGTATGTAACCTTCCTTACAAGTGACCAATTTTGTAGGTATTTATCCATGTGGATATTCGTCTTGGAATATAAAATGAAACAAATATCAGTGAACAAATACAATTTGATTTTCTAGCATGTTCACAGCAGCAAGCTTGAGAAAAGGCAACAATTCCAAAATCAGAAGCATGGTGTTTGCTGGTAAATTCACCAGGTGTTCTGAGAGTCTATTCATACTGTCCTGATTGAGCTAAAATCATTTAATCTTCCACTAGCAGACACAAATATGAGTAATGTCACTGAGACTGACAAGGGGAAGAGTTAATATAAAGGTCAGATAACAAAGAGCAAGGCACCACCTTGAATACAGAGTAAAAAATCAAATTGCATCTTTCTTGACTTCAAAATGAATCCATCAAGGAAAGTAATGATATAGTTCCCAAGAGCAACATGCAAATCAGGGGATTGATCTCTAGCAAAATGTTTTATGTTATGGAAACCCACAAATAGATTTGATTCAGTGACAGTAAATCAAACATGTTGGATAGTTCTGTTTGACTGATGAGTATACATGCCACTGGCAGCAGGGCGATGACGTACACAGGATCGCAATAAAATACGCTCACTGGCAGTGCAGCAGCCATTGCTCAGTGACACCAAAGCAGAAAAAAAAAGAAAAAGAAAGCTTCAGGCAAAAATGCAATCCAGATAATAAGAATATATTTTTCTTTTCTGCTTTTTCCCTGCTATACTTTTCTGCTGATCAGGGAATTAGCAGCCTATAAAGAAGGGTGAAGAAAAGAAAATGAAAATCTGTCTATAAGGCTTTTTTGCTGTTATTGTTTTGTGCTATTAGTGACTTTCTGTAGCTAAGGCATACCTCCATAATAACTTTGGTACATTATCTGCAAGCCTTTTCTCATCCTTACTCTGCTCTCAAGCTCTACCATATCTGACTCCCACCTTCCCACTCCCTATTAAAGCAGTGGTTAAGGTAGAAAGGGGGCTGCCTTTACTGATATTTACGGTCACTGGAGAAAGAGAGGCAATTGCCAGAGTCATTCAGAAGAAGATGAGGCTGCTCTGAATCACACTCTGGTGCAGTTTGTGTCTTTCCATGTGGGGAGCCCAGGGAGGCTGAGACCAGGTTATTCCACACTACATCAGTCTAAATTGCTTGGCTCACCAGCACTGAGCTCTCCCAGCTACCAGGCTCTTTCAGCACATGCCAGAGCTCGCAACTAAACAACAGAAACATCTGTGCCGCTACAGGCACAGCAACAGCTACAGCAGAGCCTTCTGGTGTCTACATGGATTGAGGAGTGCCTTAGATATGCCCTGGAAAGTATAATTTCAGACCTTTAGACCTGAGGTAACTTTAGACCTCAGAGCTGAACGTACTCTGCACAGTCTCGCCAGTGGCTGAGACAAAGAGGGCGCACAACCAGGAGGGGAAGGCAGGAAGGAGGCAAAAAGGGACACCTGGGCTGTAGAGGAGTAGTTGCTGCCAGAGCCTTAGAGCACTTCAGGCCAACAAGAGATGTCTTATCTTAAGGAGAAGGAGATCCATAAAAGAGCTATGACAAAATAAGAGACATTATATTTATATATATATATATATATTTTAATTGTTTAGTTTGAGGGGAAAAAAAAGAAAAGAAAGCAAACAAAAGGGTAAAAGTTCTGGAGAAGAAGGTGGACAAGTCCAAGCCTCATGACTTTCTGGATAAACACAGCATCCAGAGGAGTGAAAAAGAGCTCCAGACCTGATTATCTGGTCATTAGCCATGTGACTCATATCAAGTTTGTGCTGGCTCCCACTCAGCCTTCTGTTATGGGTACAGATGGAAGCCTGTGAGCTTCCAGAGACATAGCAGAGGCTGTTTCCTATGGCAAGGATCAGGCTACTTGGCTTCCCAAGAGACGCTCTGGTGCTGATGGTGCTGCCAAGTAACAGTCCAGCAAAACTTCCAGTATGGCAACCAGTTAGGATGTTTATTCACTGGTGTTTCAAGGTTCTGTTCTTCATCCCCAGACCAGGCTTGTTGTTAATGAGCAGATTAACTGGTGTTCCTGGGGACCCTGTTTCTCCTTACTGTCATGACTCCTAACCAGCTCCCTTTGTCACTACCAAGGGTTCAGAACAGGGACATATTGGAATTACCTGCTGAGATTTTGCCAGCTGGAGGGCCTCAGGTGTTGCCTGAGACAAAAGGTGCAGTGTTGTGAGACAAAACCAGAGACTGGCTTTTGCTGGATGCACAGTTCCAGCCAGCTCCAAGGGACCCACTGCAGGACACAGCTGAACTCATCAGAAAGGAGGGGGAGGAGATGCTCCAGGCCCCTGCAGCCTCTGGAGACCCCATGCTGCAGCAGGTGGATGTGTTCTGAAGGAAGCTGCAGCCTCTGGGAGAGCTCACACCAGAGCAGAGACCTGACAGAAACTGTGGCCTCTGGAGAGGAGTCCACACAGGAGCAGGTTTTCTGGACCTGTGGCCTTTGGGGGCCCCACATTAAAACAATCTATTCCTGTAGGACAACAGCCCTTGAAAAGGACCCATGCTGGAGCAATTCTTCAGGAACAGCAGCCTTTGGGAAGGAACCACGTTGGAGCAGCTCATAAAGAACATATGNGATGTTTATTCACTGGTGTTTCAAGGTTCTGTTCTTCATCCCCAGACCAGGCTTGTTGTTAATGAGCAGATTAACTGGTGTTCCTGGGGACCCTGTTTCTCCTTACTGTCATGACTCCTAACCAGCTCCCTTTGTCACTACCAAGGGTTCAGAACAGGGACATATTGGAATTACCTGCTGAGATTTTGCCAGCTGGAGGGCCTCAGGTGTTGCCTGAGACAAAAGGTGCAGTGTTGTGAGACAAAACCAGAGACTGGCTTTTGCTGGATGCACAGTTCCAGCCAGCTCCAAGGGACCCACTGCAGGACACAGCTGAACTCATCAGAAAGGAGGGGGAGGAGATGCTCCAGGCCCCTGCAGCCTCTGGAGACCCCATGCTGCAGCAGGTGGATGTGTTCTGAAGGAAGCTGCAGCCTCTGGGAGAGCTCACACCAGAGCAGAGACCTGACAGAAACTGTGGCCTCTGGAGAGGAGTCCACACAGGAGCAGGTTTTCTGGACCTGTGGCCTTTGGGGGCCCCACATTAAAACAATCTATTCCTGTAGGACAACAGCCCTTGAAAAGGACCCATGCTGGAGCAATTCTTCAGGAACAGCAGCCTTTGGGAAGGAACCACGTTGGAGCAGCTCATAAAGAACATATGCCATGGCAGGGACCCCACACTGGAGTAAGGGAAAACTGTGAGGAGATATTAACAATGAAAACAAGGTGTTGTGGACTCACTGCAATTCCCATTTCCCATCCTAATGCTCACAGGGGGAGAAGGTAGAAGAGTCAAGAATGAAGGAGTTGAATCTGGGAAGAATGGGGTTCACGGAGGGAAGATTTCAGTTTTAGTTTTTCTCTTTGCTTCTCATAATTCTACTCTCTATTTAATTGGCAATAAATTAAATTAATCTTTCTCAATTCAAGTCTGTTTTGCTCTGTTTTACAGTAATTGGTAAGCAATCTCCCCATGAACTTTTTCATCTTATTTCCTTACCCTATCCTGTTGCAGAGGAGGGGTGAGAGAGAGCATTGATGGGTATGTGGTAGTCAGCCAAGTTTAACTCACCACGGTGTGGTCACCTCATTCAGCTATCTAGACCAGATAAAGAGAGAAGTGGCTTTAACTCAGAAAAGCCCTGGACAAAGAAAACAGTGAGTTGTGTTCTTTCCCCAAATAGAGTCAGTGGTCAGGTTGGTTGCATTTCCCAGACCCTACAGAGAAGAGAGATCAGTAGTTGGGAATGCTACATAAAAGCTGTCTTGAATGCTCAAAAACTTTTCTGGTTGTGCTTAATTTAAAGTTTGGTAAACAATAAGAAGCTCAGTGCCCAAGAGAAACTGCTGATCCAGAAGTATATTTTGATGACAGAAGTTAGTAGGACTACAGACAAACAAAGCAGCCTCTGGTTGCTAACAGAGTAACTTGTACTGCATTAATGTCTTCAATTAGCACAAGGCTAGATGAGGCAAGAATGAGATTTTACCACCTCACGTTCTCATGAAATACTGGTGAAGTCAGGGTGTGCTGATAACCAATTTTTAAGATACTTACAAGATCCAGCTTTGATAATGATAAAGTAAACAAATGTAATGGTCTACTAATGTAGAAACAATGTTAACAGAAATGCAAGTAAAAGGAGGAGTAGTCTGAGATATATGAAAGTATTCATGTCTTACAAGGTATGTGAAAGCAGATCAAAACCTTTAACAAGTCCTCCAAGCCTCCTCAGAAAGACCTCTTCTGTAGACAATGGAGAAAGCACAAAATAACACCTTAATCCAGGTTACCTTCCAGCTCAGAACAACTCATCTAAGTCTCCATCTTTAACTGGATTTTCTTTGGATAGTCTTGTCCAGTTAAATAGTGCCACCAAGGACTCACTTATGATTTTTATTTTTCATTTCTCAAGTTTACCCCAACTGTGATTTTAGTGCCTCTGCCAGGAATCTGAGATATACAAGAGTTTGCTGGTAAAAGCTGTGAGAACTTGTTAGCCATAACATTTCTTTGAGCTTTTGAGTGTGTCAGCACTGCTTTAACAGTGCCAGGCAAATATTTCTCCACTTGGGCACAGCTGTGGGCCCTAACTTGAGCTGGAGGTAAGCAGGGCAAATGTCTCCCTGCCATATTGTTTAAAGATCAGTTCAGTGAGCAGGTGCTTGAGCTACAGCGCCTGTAGCTGGTGTGAGCCAGCTGAAGGACAGTGCACTGTCCCTCCCACACTGCTGGAGCGTAGGAGAAAGAGGAGACATAATCTGCATTTGAGAGGGCTGGCTAGATCCATATGTCCTGACTGCCCTGGGGAGGAAGCAATCCATTGTAGGACAGCAGATACAGATCCAGACTGAGAACAGAAAATTAAAACCTCCTCCTTTTTTCCCAAACACTGTTAGCAAAGTTTCTTATTTTCATAAGTGCCAAGGCAAGAGATGATTGCTGGGTGAGCTGTGCACATTTTCTAGCTGTATTCAGCTACTCATAGCCTGCTCTCCACTGCAGCTCCTCAGGAGACTGTTATTACAATCGTGTAGCTGCCATAATTGTGAGCCTTTATCTTTCCTCTCTAATAAAAGCAGTCCCAAGGGCAACAGCAGCACTCCCCTCTCCACCTCCCACCTGCAGCTGTCCACACAAGAGCTTCTGTGCCTGGGGTAGATGGTGGGCAGCCTTGTGCATCTGTCCCTGGCAGCTCACTAACCCACCAGGAAATTGCAGGAACACCCTCCCCGGGACATTTCAGTCTGCACCCTTGCCCACAGAGCACACACAGTACTTGCTCTTGAGGGTGTCTTTATTTCAGCTGCAACAGGGACTGGACAGAGCAAGTCCATCTTGCAGTTGTGGATGTCTTTTGCTAGTGGGGGTAAATATGTGATGGTATTATAGCTACTGTTGTTTGCCCTGCTGTGTTTTTATGGGAACATAAGGACAGATGTACTGGGCTGAGTTAGCTCTCTAAACCAAGCAACTTGTGTCTAACTGTGACCAGTCACACCATCCTTTCACATATGTGCTCTTCTAACGTTGCTTATTCTGTTATGTTTTTATACCCTTTTTTTTGCACCTTCTCCCTCTTTCAAGTATCCTTGATGGTGAAGAAACAACTCAAAAAATTCCAAAGTGGTGATTTTCACAAAACCTGGCTAAGCCGTTGAAAAAACATATGGAAATTTCAGAACTTAGTGTCACAAAGTGTTCCTCTGTTGCTATGTAATTGTATTTCATACCGGCATGAAGGCCAAGATTATATCACTTTGTGGTGGTTCTCTTTGTGTGGAAACTAATGGATCTTATGGATCATTGTAAACATCCCCCAGGCAACTTATAAAAGCACTGTGTAATGTTTGGTGAGTAACCAAGAATCAGGTTTAACAGCTGAGAAAATACAAAATTCTTTTTATTAAATAAATGCACAAAGATTCTGTTCAGTTTGAGTCTGCTGAGGCTTCTAGAAAGATTTAATTCATATTGAACCCATTTAAATCGTCAGCAAAGGATTTGCCTGCCCTAATCTTATTTGAGAAGTGATGCTGACAAAGTTTCTTTAACATGCATCATTATGGAGAGGCTGAAATTATATGAAATTCAAGTTGTTAGTAGGTTTTGTAATATTTAAAAAGTATTATTTAATGATAGTGATATTTTATTCCTACCTGCATACATTTTTCTGCCTTTTGAGGGTTCTTGTATAGAAAGGAATGACCTGGGTATTTTAACACTATTTTATAGTTGGATGACAATTTATATATGCATGTGACCAGTGCTAAATTACATCTAGGGTGCTTCATATTTTATGTGTGTGTACACATGTTTGCTTAAAAAGTTTTTCAAGCTTAGCTGCAAATTCATGCTAACTTTCTAGTTATGCCTGATTTGGACTGCTAGAAAAATTACTTTGTGCTAGTAATGCTATAGTGGGGTTTCCATGTTGTATGAAACTCCACCATAGTTCCTTTTTTACTCTCTTACTTAGTCTTCACTTGTTTTGGCTGATAGAGTCTAGTGTTTGGCCAATTAAGAATGTTTAGTTACACACCTCATTGTTCTTCATTATTATGTCATGTTTGTTTAACATCCACGCAAGTGTTTTCTACCAAACCAAGGATATCACATTTTCTTCCAAGCAAGCAATAATACATCTTTCTGTTGCCGAGATTAAGACAACAGTAAGATCATTAAGAGGGAAATAAATAATTTTCTTCATAATTTAAAGACTGGAAACATCTTTCCTCTCATGTTGCTTAACTTGTGTATCTCGTGGTACAATAGATCATTTGTAGGCAGCATTTGGACTGAAAATCAACAACTCCAGACACTTTTACTTTCCAGAGACTGCCTATTTACCATTAGTTGTCTTACTACCACTGCATGATGAAGACAATAAAACCCGTTAAGTTTATGTTTCCTACCATTGTCAGGCATTTGGGAAGTGAATAAATTACCAGACAGTAATATTGAAGTCTTCAGTCAGGCAGCACATTTCTCAAATTACTGGGACTCTGTACAGGGAGCCACAGCATTTATGCTCCAACCATATGTCATGTTTACAAATGTTTATGCCTGCATTTAATATGCAGCTTTAAAAAGACAAATACTCTTCACAGTTCTCATTGCTGCTTGAAGCAGGGTAGTTTTTACTACTAAGAATAATGCTGGCTAAACATCTTACTGGAGTTTAACTTGTTTTCCTTTGCTTTTAGCAAAAGGAAATATTGAAGACTGTGTTACTCAGTAGTTTTACTCACTTCATTTTTGACTGAATGCCTGAACACTAACGCAACTTTAATATTTTATTTCCTTTTACTTCATTTTTTACTCTATTTTTCGAGTATTTGATTTTATTTTATTGTTACATCTATTGGGTCGCTGTATTTCTCAGTTAGCATTCGCTTGGTGAAAATGATTTGGACTTCATTTCTAGGATTTAGTTACCTGGAGTGGAAGATAAAAAGCACTGTTTTATCCTAGTGAGACAGCAGGGAGCCCATCAATATTTTCTGTGCTGAATGATTTTCAGAGTAGATGCAGTTCTCTTTCACATGGGTGTAGATCAAGAGTAGCTCTATTGATAAGAATAGATTTATATTCCAGGAAGGAGATTTGAATCATGTGGCATTTTGCTCTTAGCTTTTTTCCTCCTGATGGCTGTTAAGAAGTGCAAAAGCAAGAATGGCGTAGCTTGTCATGCACAGAAGCCAACACTCTTTCATATGGCAGCTCTTGATCTGTCCAGGTGCCCAAGCCTGGCTCCATTCAAAGGTGCCCAAGGGCTCAAATCTTGCTGCTAGTCTTGTAGCACATATTTACAGGTCAGATCTTTCTTCCACTTCAGTATGAAAACTCCTGCTGGCTTCAAAAAGAGCAGGACTAGATCCTGAGGAAAACCCAAGCTCAGCAAGCAATATATATTCCTAGAGTGACTCAACTGGATATGTCTCACTGGAGATTTTTCAGTCATAAAGTTTTCAATATCAAGATGTGGTTGCATTTTTAAGAGAATCTAAGTCTCTCAGTTCTCTAAAGGCCCAGGAGCCCACACCTCAAGTACACTGAGTAACTGTCTACACAAAAAGCTACACCAGTGACTTGTGTCCCCACCAGTAGCTGAGGACCCCTCTCCACCTCTCAGTGAGACTTCTAGGGCATGTAGCTTGCCTGGGGCAGTAGATCAAAGCTTCCAGATCCAGATTAGACATTGAATAAAGACGGACATCCCCAGCAAGAACAGCCAGTGAGCATGGAGAGTATGACATTTGCAGTTCATCGATGAGCAATGGGATATGAATCTCAGCTTCAGCTGATACTGTCACACTTGCAGAGCTTGCCTTTTCCTTTCCCTGCTTAAATAGTGATTACATGCACTCTTACAGTCTAATGTGAAAAGTTCAAAGCCAGACTTAATCTCTGGCTATCGCCTTATCACCTCAGAAATAAATGAAAAAAAACCGTGGTGAGGAAGAGACAAAGAAAATGAGTAAACCCAGCTTTTAAACTGCAAAAGTAAAATACTTGATAAAAGCTAGACAAATAGGAGGTGACAAATAATAGGAATATAAATTGAAGACACACTGCTGAGTCATAAAAATTATAAAATTTAGGGTGTCAGACCTTTAAAGAGATTTTTACAGACTATCTTGACAACTTTCGTGGTAAGGACTGACTTTTACTACAGCAGGGAAATTCAGTAGATCTCATCTACGTGTGCTTCAACACAGCTTGGGGACATACTGGAATTAGTTCAACTGGAGAGGATGCAGAAGATGAAGAGAAAGACAGGATTTATAACAAGTCTGTTAAATTGCCTGATGAGCAGGAAACAATGTTATGCTGAAAGAAAACTAGTGGTGTTGGATAAAGGTTTGTAATTCTGAAGAATCTGCCATTAAGATTGCTTATATTTTTGTTAGATACCTCAGTACAGCAAAGCAAGAGTGTGCTAAGAAAGTTGGACATGAATATAAGAGATTTTGTCTGTGCAGAAGAGGTTAGGGTCATCATCTCATGAGATGTGGATTGACTTTGATTTGTATGTTGTGTAATACTAAAAGTATGCTGAAATTCTTTAAGGGATAATAAAAATAATAACTCCTATAAGCAGAAAACTCAGAAGTTAGAAATTATAATGGAGAATAAATGTATGTACAATGTTTACCCCTTATGGTCCTAATCACTGAATCCTAATTGGAACAAATATATGGAGAAAGCCTCTCTGTTCCCATGACCATTTATGACACAAAATAACCTAGGCTGAGTTGCTGGCAAAACAGAGAGGAGGTAAATGTTCTCTATGAGCATTTGGACAGTAAAGTAGCTACCTGGAAAAGCACACATCTGAAAAACTATGATATGTCTTTGAGTAGCTAAATCCTTGAATGGATCTCAAATATCTTCTTCCTTCTATACTCAGCTCTTTTTTTTGCACAGCCCTTGTCTGGCGCCAAAAGTCACAAACCTTGCTCTCTGCTAAAGAGAGCAGCATTTGTTTACAGCCCAAAAGCAGAACTATGCAGAGTTAGTACTAACAGTCCCACAGCCTTGTGAACTTAGGTACACCTTTGTTCAACAAATTGTGACACCTGAACACTGTCATGTTTATTTTGGCCTCTCATCCGGTTAAGCAATATGTCTGAGCTACTGTTAGGCTGTCATTTTGTACCAAATAGACTCCATCTGTTCCTTCAGAGGCTGAGATTAGTTGTTATCCTTGATGACTGAGAAATGATGCTCCTACAGTGGTGCCTTTGGCTTTAGCCCCTGTCCAATACACCCGTCAAATGACATTTTGAACAAGAAAGCATTGTCAAAAATTGAGGTGCTATCTGACTCTGCCAGGCGTAGCAAGTGTTATTTTCAGCAAGATGCAGAGTCAAAGCAGGCACAACATTTTTAAAGACAGTTGGGTTTGGAAATGTAGTAGGAAAATAGTAGGAACAAAAGGAATTCAACAACTGAATGAGACTGAAAAAAAATTTCTTTTGATTTTAAGACTGTTGTTTATCATTCTCTCACTTTGGTCAGGAATCACCCTTGAGAGGTCATCAGTGTAAAGAACTAATATTTGAGAGAAAGAAGCCTTATTTTCTTTCTCCAGATATGTGTCATGATACTTCTTCATTTCCAGATTTGCCTTTACATAAAAGGTCTGATTTGGGATAAGAAAACAGCAGTGCATAGAAAGGAACAGGGATGAATATCTAACTGAAGTTGACTACTTCGTCTTTAAACATTTGATACACTGAACTTCTTGTAATTTGGGTTCAAGTTTCTTAGCAAAAAGTTCTTTCTTTGCCTCCAGTGATTTTGAATATACAAATGTAAATCCTTTGACATTTTTTTGTGAGTGTCCAGCTATATATTGCCTGTTGTTTTTAATTCATTAGAGCAATTTGAAACTGCTAGTGTCTAAGGATTTAATTTTTAGTTTATGCTAATATACTTGAGAAAATACACTGCCTCGGGATTCTTCAGTTTACTTGCAGTTTCCTTTTTTATGTATACATTTTACTGATTTTCGTGTACATATATCACACTGCATATGAACTGGTCATTTACCCCCAAAATAGATATAAAAACTAAATATTCAAAAAAATAAATATTCATATAAGTATTTTTCTCTAAAGAATGAGCCTTTGAAAACTTCAACTTTTCATTATGCCCTTCAATAAATTTCTAATTCTATCAAATGTTTATATAAAGGTTGAATCAAGCACAGTCAAGGGCTTTACAGTTATAAAAATCTGCAGTAACCACCTGATGCTGAAATTGGGAATATTATTTTCATTATATTGTAATTTCATCATTGACAGTCTTTTTGGCATTTAACACCAATAGACCTTTCCACAGTCTGAAACAAACATATTGAATTTTTTCCAGAAAACAATATGAAGTTCATTCATCTGAGAAAGAACTGAGATAATACTTTAGATCTAATATGATTAAGTAAATAAGCAGCTGTGATTTCTGTGAGTTGTAACATTTTCTTAGGCTTCAGGGTTAGCCCAGTACAAAGCAGATGGCTGTTCTCTGATCTGTTAAGGGGGCTTAGATAACTGCAATGGTAAAATAATATTTTGAGAGGACTGTTGATAAGTACCTAGCCTGACGCAAGTATAAGATGACACGCTTGGATGATTTGTGCCATCTGAGATCCTCGAGTCATGGAAGGATTCAAAAACTCAAGCTGCAGGGCTTTGACATGAGAAAAGGAAAGAAGTCCTGCTACTGGGCAGAAAAAACATCTTGCCAGAGCCTTAGTCTCTTTGCTTCACCTCTCAGCTGAAGATCTACCTTGTATTACAGATCTCTTACACCCATTCACGTCCTGGTATCTAAGGAACACTGTGATATGAGAGACATTGCATTTAGTTTCCATAAAGGTAGAACAATGATCTTTTTGTCACCTCTGCACTGCTTTCCTGAAGTCACACACGCCTCTAGCATTTTCAGGGAAAAACTACACTTGCTTGTAAACATCTAGAAAGCCACCAGTAAAAAATAATGCCAAATTTAAGTGAGCTGAAATTTCTTCAACTGAAATTAACAACCTAATCCAGATGCTGTTTCTCTCAACGAAAGCTTAATGAATCCTTTATTTATATATAGCTTAAAGGAGGGAATCTCATTGTCAGAGAGTGGGAGAGTTTGGCTTTGGGTTTTGTGGGTTTTTTTGCAGTTCTCCTATTTGTGATTAGTGAGAAAAGGATAGGAATGGTGTAAGGGAACTGGAATCCCTTTGTAATATTGACTATGTTATCAAAAAGACTATCTCAGCTGAAAGACACTCCTAACACTACCAATCCTTAGGCTTCTTTGCTTCAATCTTGTCATTTGACACAAATTAAAGCAGCATAAACAACTTCTTAGCATGGAGGTATGGTTTCTCGGAACTATTTCTTCAGAGTATCTTTTCTTTCATTTTTAAAATTGGCAATAATATGAGAAATGTACATACTGTGTGCCAAATAGGTCCTGGTTTTGCTCAGTGCCAGTACAAAGAGATTTGTTTTGAGATATCTTGTTGCTGCAGATAATAGAATGATACCTTGGGAAGCAATGCTTTCAGCTGGTAAGGGAAACTGGGACAGCTTTGCACCTTCACGGTAGGGTTTCTCTCTCCAACCTCTTCTGAAAACAAAGTGATGAAGGGAACAAATATATTTCCCTGACTGACAGGAGTAATTTGTCAATGGCAGTGTATTTCAGCTGGTGCTGATGTGCAACAGGTTCATCAAAACTAATAGTGACTATTTCTCTTCTGTGCATCACTAAGAACTCTCAGCTACATCTGCATGTTATGATGGTCAGAGGCCTTTAAGCATGAAGTCTTCAGCATTTTGGCAATGCCAATCAGCAGAAAATCTTGCAGGATATTTTCCTGTTTAGAGATTTAACACAATGCTCTTTAGACAGCATATGACAACTTTGAGAAAAAGTATAAATTGTAAGAACAAAATATGAATGAGGATGAGCCATTAGGTTGCTGTGGTTTAGGAATGGTACTACCCAATTTATTGCTCCTACAGAGACTCTCCAAAGCCCTTGCTCACCCTCTCCGTCCCCCGTGGCAGGATGGAGAGGAGAACTGGAGGCACAAAAGGTGAAGATCACAAGCTGAAATAAGAAAAATTTACTGGAAACAGCAATGAGATAAGAAAACAAACAGTAACAGCAACAATATTAATAACAAAATTGTACAAAGAAGAGACAGGAATTCATGCAAAATGCTCACAACAGAGCCTGACCCAATGCAACTACAGCCTCACTTCCCTGGCTGCTCACCCTGGCTTGGAACCAGCTGCCCCCAACTGCTCCCTCTGCCACAGACATTGAGCAGAAGGAATTCCTTCTCCCAGGAAAAGATTCCCCTCTCCCTGCCTGGGCAATGATGGGAGGTGGTGTAGAACAAGCTCCATGTCCCAACCATGGCCCTCCTGGCAACTGCAAAAATTAACCCTGCCCTGGCCAGAACCAGGACACAGGCTCATTTACGGCTTAAGCCATTTCTAAAGTGTTGTTGACTGTTGGCTATTAAATGCTGCTGCTGACTGGAGTTCTCATTTTAACTTTAATAGCTGTGGCACTCCACATAGCTCAAAATTCCTGCATTGTTCTGCTGTATGTCCCAATTCAATCACATTTTGTCTCTTATGCACGCAACTAAGATACTGTCTAAATCTAAGTGAAAATGTGACCTTTTCTTGATTATTCCTGATGGCGTGTTCTAATTTCTCTTGGCTTTCTGTCTTGCTCTTCATAACACTTCTTTTAATTATGTGTATACATCACATAAAACCAAGAAACTTTTCTTGCTATTCTGAACAGATATTTTTTCCTGAAATATCTTCACTGTCTTTCCATTTTCACACTTTTAATTCTATTGAATCTCCTCACTGTTACCTTTCACGTTTTGCCTTTGCCATTTCTATTTATAAAGCTAATAAAATACCAAGGAATCATTCTGACCTTTCCAGGAAATCAGTATTAAGGACAGTCAGCTATCAGCAAATATTTTTTCAGACAATAATTATACCAAAGAGTGGCAGTTTCTCATTCATCAGCTTAAGCAGATGTCTGGGGGAGGAAATAGGAATACCTTAAGCACCTGAGATTTTGCTTCAGAAACATCATTTTTGACACATACCCATTAGCTGGGCTTGGTTGTGGGTAGTTTCTGCTTTAAAGTAGGCTGTTGGGACTATTAGCAGAAAGTGGTCCATTCTGTCAACACTTTCTGAGCATAATTGCTGCATGGATGACAAATGACTGTTCAAACTACTAGCACAATGGTTTATTGTCTTTTTGCAATGGAGGCACTTCACCGAAATTAAAAGTGAAAAAATGTTATTGGATTTCCAGCTTAATACCAAAAGAGCAAGGGGAATTTTGGGTGAGAATAAACGCTTGATGTTCGATCTGGAGACAGAAGTATTTGGGAAGCATACTAGTGTAGTGGGAATTATACTGTAGTCATGAAAATTTCAGAGTAGGAAGCATCAGATTTAAAACAGAAGGGTCATACTATCCCAAGGGGCACTCTTTAAGGTTAAAATAAACCATTAGTTCTTCCCAAAGGCTTCTTTTATTTGTCTATAAATACAGATGATGGAGGGAGAATAATGTACAGCCAGCTGGTGTCCTCAGATGCTCCCAAGAGTGGAATAGAAAGATAAGCAATTATTGCCCAATAAATGGCAAACTACAATTACTACTAAGGGAATGTAATACTTCACAATCATAAATGCTCCATACTTGGGGTGGGAGTGGGAAGACTGTACGTTGTATGAAATGGAAAAATAGAAGGCCATTAAGAAAATTTGTATTATCAGATTTCAATAGTGCCTGGTACCTTTAAATCTTAAATTCTTTTAACTGTTTATTTCTACTTTCCTTTATCTTTTTCTAAAGTCTCTCTAATTTTTACTAGGTGGTGCTGACTTCAAAACTGATTCCTCTTAGCTGGCTGTATTTTCCATCTTAGCATGTTCTAAACTTAGAGATTAGATGTCTTATTTTTTTTTGTTGTTTTGAGGAAACAGAGGATATTTGGGCTCAGTTAGTTCGGGTTTCTGGTCCTAATAATAGATACAACAAAAACATTTCTGTTCTAAATGCAAGTCATGTCTGTAAGTGGCATCTTATTCACAGAGAAGTGAAGTACCCTTCACGGGTACTTCTTTGCCAGGGATGTGAACCCCTCTGCTACTACAGAAGATACTGAAGGAACAAGGCAGGAACTTTAAATATCTTCAAAGAGTACTGTACAACTGAGCTTATCACACAGCAGAGCTCCCTTTATAGCTAGTGGAGAGAAACAGGTACTTGTAGGCATTAGACATCTGATCTCTTTTAGAATTTTTCTCCATATGTCTGTAACAGGAGCCTGGTCTAGAGCAGTGAGTCTATAAACAGATGTCTGCATCTACCTACATCTAGAATTAGTTTAAATGGATGGCTTTGCCATATACCAATTAAAGGAAATAAAATATCATCTAATATATTGTACCTTGTATACAGAGTTTAAATCAAATTTGACATGAAAATTGGGTAAGCATCGTCATCCTTTTTAATGAGATCATTAAAAAGAGACAAATCACAAATGTGCTTCCCTTAAAGCATGTCAATGTGATTGCAAAACAAAGAGGTTTGTTTTTTCTTAGACAGTTGCAATAAATAGATGCCAAAACACATACAGAGACTGGATGGAAGAATCCTATTTCTGCAGCAGCACCCAAGCTATAAAATATAAATTACAGTTGGGATTTGCATAGTTCCTCTCCATAGGCAAAGTAAACCTGGCTTGTTCTGAATTCAGGGCATTTCACACGAGAACATCTCTGCAGAATAAATGCAGAAAATCAAATATATCTGTCATTTATTACCTCTTACGCATTTGTTCTACAAATATTCTCTAGTCCAACAAGTGGCCTTTGCTGCACATGCAGGTCATCTGCACCTCATGTGTGCATTTGATGGGTCAGACTTCCCACATTTAGATTCAGGTTGTATGCCCACAGGCTTGTCAGAGCCGATTCAAGATCCAAATAGGCAGTCAAAACCATGCTTTTACACCCAGTTCCCTATGCCATTAAGGGGGTACACAATAAGTACCAATAAACTAATCTGAACAAGTTCTCTTAAAAATATTGAAAATATGACAAGATAATTCACATTTGAATCAAACACATATACTTGCATTAATAAGAGACACAACAAAAACTACTCCAAAATTATGATAATTGCTAGTACAGCACAATTATTTCTGATGTAGGCAGGCTTTTTTCCCCACTTTCCAAAAATTGAACAGATTTTTCCATCATCTAAAATACAAAAGACAAGGAAATACACATTAATGTGAAAATATCAAGAGGAGAGGAGGAAAAGAGATTTCCTGTTGAGTATTTTTCAGTGTATTTTTATTTTATTTTTGTTGATGATATTTCTTAAAGCTGTTTTGTTCACAGAATGTTTGTGTCATTAAATAATTGCTCTCATGCATATCTGAGCGACAGACTGAAAAATAGTCATCTTGAGGTGAGCACAGAAGCGGGTTGTAGCATTGTATTTCATAGTTTGTTTGGTTTGTCCAGTGTCGCACTTGGACCCAGACACACATTCCTGCCGCAATAGCTGTATTTTATTTGTTAATTGTATCACAGGTGTCCTTCCAAGGAAGATAATTTTTGAACCTGAGAAAACTCCACCCTATCCCAGCCTCTACCTGGTTTTAGAACCAAAATATCACACCAGAGCGCCAAAATGCCCCAGTCTGAGCTCCTGTTAAGTGGTCTCACATCCTCCCAGATGCATGACTCAGAATACGCTGGCTCCTGTGATGAGACTTGAGCGAGACGAGATCTCTCTGAGAGCCAGACTCCCAGGTAATCAAGGCAGCAGCAAGTCTGTTCCTGGATAAACACAGATTTTCCATCGTTTTCCACAGTGAAGATAATCATGCCTGCTTCTCTCAAAGCAGAGGCTGCGTAGATGTCTCTGAGGTGTGGTAAAACTTCTGCTTCTCAGCACGGTGGAAATCTGCGCTGATCTGGCAGTGCAGACAATGGGGCCCAGGGTAGCAGCTCTGCCCTGTGCTGGGAGCACACAGCAGTGACTCACAGCCAGCCTGGACATCTGTAACAGCACTGCAGGAAAAAATGGGAATGGTGGAGTCTGTCTGGGCTCAATAGGGACCCCTTCTACACTGCTCTGCCTTACCACTTACCACAAAACAAACTGACATAAATTCTAACTCCTCTGCACAGCCCTATCCCACAGATGAGAAGATCCTTTTTATTTTGTATCATATTTCAAACTCTGGAGAAGTATTTTTTTTTTTTTAATATCTAGGACTAGTATTTTTTCTGTGTTGTTCACAGTGGCTTTTCAGTTTATATATTATTTATTTTTCAACATGGCACACTCCAATTAATTAAAATAATGCAGCTGTTATGGAGTATTACGGATGCTTAAACTTTGTTAGATGATATTTTGATATTTTAATCATATTTATGCCTGTATTCTTTTTTTAAAAATCCACTATCCAAGGTATAATTTTAAACTTTAGTACATATATGAGTAGATTAAAAAAAAAAAGCTTAGATGTAGCTAGGATCCAGGTTTCTGTTCATAAGATGTTTATAAGTCACTCTCACTCAATGACACATAGCTTGTAGCAGAATCCGTCAATGGGTTTCCACATCCTGGATGACAGCTTTAATGACCCCAAACAAGAGATATTCAACACTGCAAGACTCCTACAGGCTATTTCTGCACTACAAGGAAATTCACCCAGAGTGTCATTCCAAATAAACTCCATAAAAGCACGTAAAATTTATGCAACAAAAAAAGAGGTATTTAGAGATACCTACAGACAAGTGTCCAATCACACACTGGATGGCTGGAAATTAAATTTCAAAGGATTTGGAAGTCATTTTAAAACGCATATAAGCAGCAGAAAATTATGGCTTTAGGAGTGACTTTTGTGCACTTTGTTTTACAATGGTTATTTTGATTATTTGATTCTTCACAAAAAGAGTTTGCTTTGTTAAATTCTTTCTTCCTGACTGGAATCTTTTAATTTTATACAACTTAAAATTAACAAAGTGGGTGGTAATTTGTTTTTTTAGGTAGAGAAACTTGAATGGGGAAAATGGCGCAGAAAGATACAACCAATAACTTACCATCTCTCCTGTTATAACAGGAAAATTGATGTGTTGAATTCTCAGCTACCAGAGAGAAACAGAGCATCAGGGAGAGGACAGCTGCTAAAATAGGCTGGGAATATCAGTACATCAAGTGAAATGCACCGGATTTAAGGCCTGGGAAGCAACATTCCACCAGTGTTGTGAGACGCCTTGTTATTTTCATTTTTGCAAGCAGTCATGGCCTCTTCAAGTCCATTAAGTTATTGATCTAGTTTCTGCCAGTCTTCCTTGCTTGTTAGAGGCAAAAGGAAAGCACCATTTAGATGCTTATTTGGGAAAGTTGGAGTAGAAAACACACAACTACTGTCTAGATAAGCTTAAATAAATCTATGATCAGTCTTCAAAAGACAAACTGTGTGACTTTCCAAATGCTGCCGCTGGCAAGTGTGCAACAGCTTGGATTAAATCGGAACTGTGAAGCTGAACATTTCTTGTAAATCAAGTGCACCAAGGATGTTTCTCATAGAAGTATTTTATAATTGCAGATAAAAGGGTAAAATCTGGTGCATTGGATGAAACTACCAAGGCCTTCAAACTCCATACACAATCACAAAAAGAACAGTGAGAGCATTTATGTTCATACAGGAGGCTGATATTCACACCTGGGAATCCAAACATTGCCTACTGAAGCAGAATAAATGAGAAATGTCAGCTTTCATGTGGGCGCACACCCACACGCACAAAATGTTTCTACCAACCTCCCTACTCTTAAGGTGAGAAGCTGCTCTACCCTGTGGTAAATGTAATCCTGCCACAGAAACTGCCAGCTGACATCCAGCAATTTTTTTAATCCCTTTGCTCAGGGCCATTGTGCTTTTTCTCCAGAGAGATCACTTGGTGAAAGGGCACTAAACACAGCACGCTCCAGTCTGTTGGGAGAGACTGGGAAAAGTATTAAGGCTTTTTACAGGGCTCTGAGAAAAAGTAAGGTTACATGAAGTACCTCGTGAGTTTAGGTGTCCCCCTGAGTCTTGGTGGCATTCTGCCTTCAGCCAGCAGTGGTATGGTAGGAAGGTAACAAAGGGTGTGATGGATTGGAGACAAGTTTTCCTCCACAAGTATTGGAGATTTTATGGTGAAAGAAACAGGAAAACAGGGTGTTGTGGTTGAAACCCAGCAGGCAACTAAACACCTCACAGCTACATGCTTAATCCTCCTTGCCACTGTAGGATGGGGAGGAGAACTGGAAACTAAAAAAATATAAAAACTTGTGGGTCAAGATAAGAACAGCTTAATAACGGAAATAATGTAAAATATAATTATAATAATCATAGCAATAATAATTGCAATGGAAAGGAGAAAGAGAGAGGAATAAAACCCATGAGAAACAAGTGAGGCACATTACAATTGCTCACATCACACTGACCTATGCTCAGCCCATCCCTGGGCAGCAATTGGCCATTCCCAGCCAACTCCCCTCAGCTGAAACACAGCATGAGCAGCTATGGGATGGAGTAACCTGTGGGATAGTTTGGGGCATCTGTCCTGGCCATGCTTCCTCCTGGCTTCCTGTGCACCAGCTCACTGCCAGAGCACAAGACACTGAAAAGTCCTTAATTAAGAGCAAACACTGCTCAGCAACTACTAAAACTTCAATACTTTACCAACATTATTCTTACACTGAATTCAAAACACAGCACAGCCCCAGCTACTAAGGAGAAAATGAACTCTATACCAGATGAAATCTGGACGTGGGAGGAAATACATTGGGACACTGTGACTACTGCTGTACTGTGCTTGGTGGTTTTATTATGAAACCATTTGGTAAGCTGTTACCATACATGACAGTAATCTGCACTTTGCATTGTGTTAGTGCTTCCTCCTCTCCCTCTCTTCTCCAGTGTCCTCAGCCTGACTGTCTGGTGCAGTGCAGCTCTCATATACTGTTATGTACATTTGTCTGCTCTAAGGGACTTTACCCTGGTGTGCAGGTTTTTGTCTGCTCAGCTGGGGACTCAAACACTAAACCTTCTTTTCTAATGGCACAGATGAGAAAAGGAAAATCTTGGTTTTGGCTATGCTTCCTGAGTACTCGAGGCTTTGCCCTATTGTTCTCCTCAAGATATGAAAAATCAGTAAATCATATGCTGAATATCAAAATTTCCTTGAAATAGTTTTATGCTTTTCATTACGCTTCTCCAAGAAGTGAAAATACCATGTGCCTGCCCTTTTCTCTGTAAGCCTCTCAGTATCTTTCCCCTTTAGCTGCTGAAGTCATTAGCCAATTCCAACAAATTTGCCAGAGGAACACAGTCTCAAAGGAAATACTGTCATGAGCACAGACAGTTGAATAGAGACAGCAGCACAAATTGGTGCCTCATCTAACATAAATTTTGCCACCCAAATTCAATAATTATCTATTTTCTTTGCCCTGGTGGCAGCTCAGCAAATATACACTAGCCAGCAAATATACACAGCTGAGCAGCACAGTTACAACCTGGAAGCACTGAGATCCTCGGGGCCCTTCCAAATGGTGATGGGAGAGCAGAGGAGACTGCAGAGGCAAGAGACAGCACAAGGGGAACAGGCTGAAATGCAAGAAGGCAGAGGCATTCACATTTGAGGGTAGGGACGAGGGATTTACAGTGCATAGAGGATAAAAGACATATATCCATGGGAGATGATTTGTCTTAATGTCATTGTTCACAACAATGATGTTCTGGAGAAGATCCATAAATTCTGCCGTCTGATAATCTCAATTCACCCTTTCTTTTTTGATAGCGTTTTAGTATTAACTGCTGCCTCCAATTGTGTGTAACCTCTGTTTAGCTTTTATTTCAACTTCTTTGGCCCAAAGCACACATTAATTTTGTTTATCCAAAATCTATTTCACTCTGACCCATTTTTATTTCTTCTTTGAGCACCAGTTCTTGATGTCTGTCTGGAAACCAGAATATTCAACAAGTTTCTGAATTTAATGAAACACAATACCTCATTGTTGTCTTTTCTAGAAAAAATTTTATTTAAATTAAAGATGCTTTTCTCATTATTAAAATTAATTGTAAGATCATAACAGTCGTTATCGTCTCTAAATGACAACAGAACATAGAATTATCTGGAAAATACCCTGACAATTAAGTTTTATCTTTCCAGTAAGTAAAAGGGTTGGGGTTTATAATTTGTTGAGAAACAAATATTAACTCTTTCAGCGTCATTTTTGGAAAACCTTGGAGAATGCTACCGTTAAGAGTATGTTAGGTAACCACTGTTCTTAATTATGACAATTTTGCCGGAGGGAAAAGAGGAATGTATCATTTTATATACAGATTCTTCCTTATGCTCTTTTCTAACAAGGAACACGTCTGAGTGTGACTACTGTGTTTGAGACTAGTCTAAATAAGCTAGAAAAATAAATTCATCCCATCAAGAGAGTAGCAAGCCCTGCTTTGTTCCATCATATATTGCTGATATCTTCTATGCAAGGACAAGAGACATTGGTGAATCCCATCTGGCAAGCAGAAATAATTGTAACTAAGCTTTGTCTAAATGAAGACAGTTTTATACCTCATTTAAAGGTAAATCATCTAAAGAGCAGTCCTGAAACTGTCACAGAGGTATTAACAAATTTTAATTCATGTTAAATTTCTTTCTGCTGGTGAAGGTGAGATTTTGTCTCCTTTCTAGGAATTCGCTGTCAAAACAATCTGCCATAGAAGAGGATGAACAATTAGTTGCTTGGATTACAGCAGAGTTTCAGTATCTTATTAACTGCATTAAGGGGCAGGGTGAAAGATTACTTTGACTTTGCTTTTGGAAACACCGTCTCATCAGGGATGCTGAAATCTGTGTTCTGGTTGTCACATTACAGAAAAACAGAGGTCAGATGCTGCCTACATTTGAAGCTCTGTTGGCATTTGCATGGCAAGGAGATGTGGAGTTTAAGACTATCTGATTTGTAAAGATCTGCTATGTCTGCTGTCTGATGTTTTAATTGGGAGAAATTCATCCTATTCTTTGATAAAATACCTATTGATTTGATTTTCTTTTGGCCATACACTTAGGCATTACAGTCTTTCTTTGGGGTATATTTACTATTTTCTATTAAAAAAATCACATTTCAATACAAGGCACAAATTAATCTAGCATTATTTATAGCTTTAAAAATGTAGTGATACAGAATTTAGTCTAAAATTCTTAATTATTTAAAGCTTCTGCTTTATTTTTCACTCACACTCAGGAGTAACAAATTCAGATTACTAGTTCAGAAGGTGTTCTTTTCCTTGACATTTAGGAACTGTCCATGTTTGACAGAAATCAAATATTATAGAATAATCTTAAAATATAATAATCTTGGACATTTTTCCTAAATAAATAAGGAATTGAAATAAATAAGACATCATCTTCTGTAACTCTTATATTAAAAATTGAAGCAATTCTTAAATTTTTCAGTTGGGACAAAACAATCATACAGTAAAAATAGAGTCTTGCAGAATTATAATTCTCATTAATATTTTTTCTGAGGTGCTGGCATTTGTCTCTCCCTTTTTCCAACAATATCCATTATTTTGCTAATAAATTGAGAAGGATTCCTCATTTAGTAACCATAAACTCATAATAAGGAAATCAGCCATGTCTTCTGTCAGTATTAGCTAGAAACAAATTAGCACAATTAAAATGGCAAGTGTATTTCTTAATTGAAAGGTCACTTGCTTACTTTGCACCATTTTTCTCAGAAGAATATGTTAACCACACTTAAGAAGTTGAGCTGCTTTAAAACGTTCCCTCATTCTGCTTCATTTATTTTACTGGTATTCTGACAAGCTGAGAATAGCACCTGTGTTTGAAACAAGATGGTGCAAAAGTATGGCTATGAATACTAATTAACATTTGCCTAAAATTCTATGGCCAGGATGTTGGGGAATGGGTGAGTGGGACCATATATGACTTGCATGTCGTAGTGGTACACCTGGAACTCCACAGCAGCTTCACAGACCTCCTGCTTGTCTTTTGAAATTCACCTTTCTTAAGGAGCTGAATACTTTAACAGGAAATGGAAATGTTGATTTGTGACACTTTTAGAAGTGCCCAATTCGTGTGTATATGTTAGGTCCCTGAAGGACAGTGGAGATAGTCTCTGGGTTTAGCTTTTTAGAAATATTTGTCAACTATTACAAAAACACAGAACTAAACCTGGATTCTGGACTTTCTCAATGAACTTTTAATCAATTCATATTGCATGTTGAATTATCCAATCATAATGGATGAATTCATTAAAGGAGACAGGACTGGTGGCAGTCTGGGCTGCTGTGATTGAGTTTGTGATCTCAAGGACCTCTGAGGCTAAAGGGAACTCCATAGTATATATTTCAGTCCTAAAAAATTAGTTCATATATGATTTTGAATGTGAAAACTTAAAGAAGAGCAGCAAAGAATAGAGTCAATCATATAATGCAGTTTTATGTCTGAAAGCTGAATAAGCTTCATGTTGTTTCATAATTCAGCAGAATACACCTTAAAAAGCAACTGCAGACTCTCCACTCCTTGCTTGGAAAAAAAAAATACTTGTCCCTCTTCCTGCTTTCTTAGTTTTTCCTGGATCTCTGGATGGCTTTTCATATGGAGCAATCTGAGCAACTTTATGAGCATTGTCAGAAAAGTACCTGTACAAACACAGCATTTCATTACTCAACTTCACTGTGTCTAAACTAAAAAATAAACAAAACAAAGCAAACACACAAACAAGCAAAGCCACTCACTTGGACTAACCTATAGATGCTGCGCTGCCAGCGCCATTAGAAAGAGTGACTCCTCTTTGCGTATGGAAGGAAAGAGCTGTTAGTTGAGATTTGCACATTTATTCTTGTTCATCATGAAGGTGGTGGTAATAAGCTTAGAAATATTATCCTTTGCTTTCAGATCTCTGGTTCAGTATTCGTTCTGCCACTCAGGAAGCTCATCTTTCTCCTTCTGCACTGCTGGCTACCACGCTGCCTTGTGTTAATTTCTGAGTGAATTAATATTGAAGTAACTGAGAGGAAGAATGTATTCCATAGCTCCAGTTGTTTAAGACACCTTTTTCAAGCTCAATATTGCCATACCTTTTAAGAGCAAATTGTGATGATCCCTGTCTTGACTCACAAAGGAAAGTTATTTAGAAATCCACATTCATATACAGATAGCAGATATCTAGAGAAGTGAGTTCCAAAACAAATCAAAATTACAATAGCCTTCAAACCAACAGATTTTTGATCTCTCCTGGTGAAGCCACAGTGTCTTTGCACTTATGTCAGGCTTCAGGTTATGGCCAGCAAGACATGAAGCAAAGCACAGGAAATCTGCCAGCCACGGAAGTTTTGCAGGCACTTTGTCCTCTATAGAAATCTCTGACTATGTTCAACTTCTTAAAATATTATGCATGTAGAGGTAAACTGGCTTAGGGCTCAGCCAATTTAGCACTTCAGCACTTCAAATTTTATATGCATAAGAATGCTTAAAGGCTGTAGGAGAGCTGTAAGTCAGTTTGCCTCTGCAACCATGAAACCTTAAGAGGCTCAAGAGGGCAAAGCACTATCACTCTTTGCTAGTTTAAGCCTCCTAGCACAGAGGGCCCAGGAAAAAGTTTCTCTGGGCATGAGGCAGCCAGGCGTCCCCTGATACTGCTGAATTCTTCAAATACAGAGGAAGAGCTGGTTGAAACAGTCACCCCATTAAATGTTGATTTACCTTTAACCACTTCATCGTTACTACAAGTGCCAAGTGCTGTGCCATAAGATCCATGAAAATGCCTCTCTCCCACACATTTTCTAAAGGGCAAGAAAATGTAATGCCTCTGGAAGCTGGCTGGACAATGAAAATTTCCATCTTACTATGTTTTCTATGAAAATTAATACAAAATTCACTTTTCCTCTGGCTGTCACACGTGAGTTTTCTAAACCATATTCTCAGATATTGTTAGTGATAGAAATGCATTTTTATGCATTTCATATGCCTTCTTTGCATAAAAATCTCATTTCTATTTCCAGAATTACGTCCACCATCTTTACAAATTTCATTCCATCAAAAGTGTTTGATGTCAGCATGGCCTAACATGTTTTTAACAGTGTAAGTGGAAGATTACAAGCAAGCCACCACACACACAGCATATCCACCCCTCTGCCTGGACACTTGGATAAAGTTGTTATCCAAAAAGTGCAAGCTTTTACCAGGGACAAACAAGAACTTGCACTCAGGCCAGCTCATCTAAGCATCCTCTGGCACAGTCCCCCCGCTGCCTCCAGCCCTGTCTACAAATCTTTCCCAAAGAGGGAATATAATCCTCTGATGTAAATTATCCTAATCATATATAAAAGCACTTTTGAAGGCTGTGGCCACTTTATTGTAGCCTTGTTTTGATGTGTTTTGACTCACAGGCAACACGATAGCCATAACTACAAGGCATTATTCTGCACGAGATTATTCGCTGATTAATCCAGTGCTCAGTGTAGTGTTTGCAGTTTCTCTGTCCAGTGGCCCTGAGATAACATAAACAGTCACTAATAATGAGCTATACCATGGATGAAGAGTTTTTTGGTTGCTGAAATTTGAACAGAACTTTGAAATGCACCTGTCAAAATGAATGCATAACTGAATATTATCCAATAAAAGTGCAGCAAAGTTGTGGCTTGATAGGGACTGTATGAAAAAAAAATGTGGCCTGCAGATATATCACAGGTTGATGGTTCCCCATGAACTGAACCACAAACAAGGGCAGAGGCTGAATAGAAACAGGGCCCAAAATAGCTTCTTATATTTATATAAGTGTTTATAAATGTATTTATATTGTATTTATAAACATGCATCATTCCCACTCCTAGGTAAACTTTTCAGAACTTCACTCAACTTGAAGATTGAAGACCAGGGATTTTTACTCTTTTAATACATGCATTTCTGCTCTGTGTCAGAAGGAGCTAATTCTTCTCAAGGATTTCATCTTCTGTTTCACTACTGAAAAATATCTCTGTGGAATCATAAGATTCAGCATGAAATTTTACAGGAACCTTGCAGACAGGTAAGCACACACAGTCTTAACTGAGAGTTATTTTTACCAGCTGTCAGCTGCTCATGGTAGATCTTGAATTCTGTGGATTTACACATGTGAAAGTGAGCAGTAAGGATTCATCTTGACTGCTTTTTATATTCATAGCTTTTAACATCAGAGAGGACAAAGACGTAGTGAGTAACAGTATATATTTTAGAGTAATTTCCTCATGAACCCCTACTCAAATTCCATATTAAACATTTAAAAAACAGGCATGTATAAAAACTCCTCTTTGCCTTTTAAATCACACCAAAACAATACAGCATTGCTATCTTGGACAAATAAAAGGCAGTCAGTAAAAAAGGTGCTCCTTGCACTCTATCAATATTTAAGAAACTTCTTCCAGAATAAAATCCTCACTGTGGACTATTTTCCAAAAAAAAAAAAAATGCAAAGTAATGTCTATACAGCCTACAATCTCTAGGATAAATTAAAAACCCTCAAATGATCATGCTAATAAGCAATAGATCAGAGGATAAGACAACAGGTATTTAGTCTGGTCTTATTCTGGTTTTATTGACTGCCACCAGAGCATGGCTGCAGTTCCTAATGGTTTTAAGTGATATAGCTGTGGTACATCAATGACAAGTGAACCTGCATACCAGCAGAGTTTGTAAAGTCTCCTTTCCCACCTCACGCAAACAACATTAAAATAAATTCCTAATTATTTAACACTGGGTTATTTGCTGCTAAGCAGCTCTGTAGTAACAAATTACATTGTTTAGAAATCCCATGAATAGCATGAGAAAGGGATATCCTCTGGAGGAAGCAGCCAGAAGAGTGCCTGGCAGATTAGGCAGCAGCATCGCCTCCAGGACGGAGCACAGGCACAGCTGAGGAGCTCACAGGGGCTGAACAGAGCCTCACAAGCATTTCAGGCTGAGGATAATGTATATTCATCCTTCTCAGAGTTCTGCCTAGAAGGCTGTCTTTGCAAGCACACTGTAAGGGATGAAGAAAAATACAGTGCTGCAGCTTGTCTTGAAGATTTATTCTCTGTACACACAGTTGTGCACATCTGGTGCATTGTACGTGGGTTTTTCTTCTCCTCCTGGCATGCTGCAGCATGAGGCACGCTGCTGGAAAAATCTAAGTGTTACCTGTATTAGCCTCTGTTCCTTGGGAAAACTGAAATTATTACAGAGCTAGAACACATTCATTGCCTGCAAAAAGCTCATCACCTTCTGTATTATTCCAGAGGTATTTATTTTAAAGTGCACATACCATCCAAAGTCTGAACTGTTAAACTGGAGATAAGACTAACGTGTCTCCAAAGACCTTTTTAATTAGGTAAAAGACTCTCCCAGAGTTTTATGACACTGCCAGCTCAAAGGAGCTCAACCCTCTGTTTTTCTGTACTAAAACAAATTGTGTACAATTAAAGTGAAAGATCTGGCAAAGAACCGTGCTTTAGAGCTAAACACTGGTATCCAAACTGCTGTACAGCCAAATTATGCAGAGTATGGCCCAAACCCATAGAGAAGTAGTCCATCACAGAAAGACAGCAAGGAAAGGTCTTCCTGCAGATGTTGCATGGGGAAGACCTGCCAGGTGTCTGATATCTGCTTGAAGCTCCAGAGAAACTGTGCCTGTCACCTTGTGGTATCAGCACATGCTCCCTTGGTATCAAGCCCTTTGCTTGCAGTAGCTGCCATCCATGAGCAGATTGCCAGTGACAATGATCATTTTGGCTTGTTTTAGCAGAGTAACTGCAATTACTGGCATCAGCAGGTACCAGACTATTTCCAGCAAAGGTGTTTGGCTTCTGAGCTCTAATTTAGCTCCTGTCGCTGAGACTAGAAAATACATTTTTGTTTCCCACAGCTTCTGGTGCGTATCAGATTCTAGCTTCAGCCAGGTATTTTAGGAATTGTTGGAATCATGTAGAACTGCACATTTAATCACAGCCTTTTGCCATGACTTTGGTGAATGATTTGTCCAAACATTAAAAAGAGGATTATAGCTTATTGAATCAGAAGAGGACCCTCAGCAAAAGAAACTGGCCAGCTACTCACACACTGAAATGCTCCAAACAGCAGTACTGGCCAAGTACCATCTGGTTTAGGGTTTTGGATGAAACATTAATTTTCAACTGAATTTCCAAACATCAGGCCTTTGAGGGCTCATTTATAAACCACATGTGAAACAAGCTGTCAGTAGACAAAGAGCTGTCCTGGGTGAGTGTGCTCAGGAGCAAACTTCCACTGTCACCAGAATCTGCTCCCTCATCTAGGACAATTGATTTCAGTGCTGACACAGAGACATTTAAACACCATCAAGGCTAGAAAAGACTTAGAGCTTAGCCACATCTTATTTTAGTCAACCTGTTACAGATCACCTTATATTACCATCTACTGTGTCTTTTCTTCCCTCTAGTTATTCCTTGCCTGTTTTATTACCAGTTCTAATGACTTATTAATTTTGTGACATTTACAAACACTATTCCTCATGTGAAAGTAAGACAAGAAGGAACCTCCTACTCTCCTGAGGAGGCTCCAGCCTTAACTGTTCAGAGGGTCAAGAACCACCATCTGAATAAAAATTTTTAAGCAATCTAGGGTCAACACAGTATCCAGCTCAAGAGAGTTTTGCTGCCTCCCAAATGAGTGTGTGCTGGTTTAAATCAATGGCGTCAGATGCTCCAACATTCTGCATGGGTTTAACTTCATGAACTTTGAGCAATCCCACTGTAGAGCACAATGTTAACCACTTATTTAACGTTTTGCAGACCACTTGCACGTATAAATACACCGTTATAGGCTGCATTAATTAGCTCTGCTGAGGATTCTAATCCAAGAAATTCTGCAAGCACTAGAAGCAAAGAAACAAGAATTTTGTTGCAACTAAGCATATTTTAAGGTAATAGAGATTCACCATGGGAAAAGCGCAGCAGCTCAGTCCCTAAGAAGCACAGGTGATGGGTCAGATGCATATAGGAACTATAAAAGGGTGAAATGGGAGGTCACAGAGAAAATCTAAGCATGGAATGCAGGGGGAAGGGGAGGGGAGTGGAGGGGTGGGAGGTATCAAGCATCACATACATGTGGTGAATGTAGTAATGAACTGTAAGCATATATATCTCATTTTTCCCCAACAGATATTGGAACATTTTGGTTTGAAAAGTTAAGACAAAGGCTGTTATATTTATCTGTATTTTCTCGGTGAGGAAATCAAGGCACAGCAGAGTACCCAGGAACATTTGAAGTGGCAGCCAGAGAAAGTGAACTATCCCTACACCACGTCTGAAATTGATCTGCTTTTATTTAAAATCAAACTATGTCATGTTTTGTGGTAATTTAAGGAAGAGATCTAGGACACTAAGACTAGCATCCTCCAGTAGGAGCAAATCATGGAGAGGGAAAAGAATCATCCTTGGGAATGAGTAAAAGAAATCCAATAGATTGCAACAAAGGAAGAACTAGGTCTAACATTCTGGGAAAACAAGATTTACAAACCTTTCTGACATTTCCCATTAAAAGAGGTAATAAACATGACACCTTCTGTGAGGAATAACATTGCAGGCAAAGCAGTACATAATGCAGACATGTTATGTAATAGCTACTTCTTATGCTTAATGCTTATGAGTCAGTCATTTCTAAGATCCCCAGCCCTAATTCCTACCCAGCCTGGAGGAAGTTCTCAATCTGCTTTCTTCCTTCTGTGCTTGCATTTACTTTCCATGTCTTTTTGAGCTTTGTAAAAAGCATTTTATTAAAATTACACAATCAGTTATTCCACGTTTAAGAGCTGATGATCAGGAATGGTTTTTATGATTGCAATAATTATAAAACACCATAGCATCCAGAGGGATGACTCTTTTCCTCCTAGTCTGTCACACATTACCACTTTCATCATGGCTCTGGGAAGCACAGAGCATCCAGGGATCATCATCAAAGTCATCCAGAGAATGAAAGAGAGATGTGCAGGGTCAATTATGTAAAACACTGCATAATCTTGCATAATGTAAAATACCATGAAAGTTATTTGTTCTGCTTCCAGAAGCTCAGATAAGGTTAGATAAGGTTTGAGTGAGGTATCACTCCTTCCATACTCATATACTTGGACATTCAGCCCAGATACTGTGTGACAGACTTTAGCTGGGACTCACACAATGCAGGAGCCAGGGCAGCTCTGCTCCAGCCTTTGGTTAAATCTTTTATGATCCAAGTTATGCATGATAAGCTATGGGTGGTTTACTGAGTCTATGTTTTCAGTTATTTCTTCATAACTCTTCTTTGTTACTCATCAGGAAACAGTTTTGCATAGGCTAAACTTTATGCTACACTATAATGAATTTTAAATAGTTCATTGGGGACAGGTAAATTAAAAAATAACATTATATATGTTAATCATGGCAGAGAACTACAATGTTTATAAATGTATATATTTGTGTGTATATATACATGTGTGTGTGTGTGCATGTGTGTGTATATATACATGCACAAGTAACTTTAGTGGTGCCTTCTGTTGATATGCTTCCAGGAGGAATAAATAACTGACCTTATTTTTGCCACATATAGAGGAATATTAGTCACTCCTAATTGGAAAATATGAGTTGATGCTTAAGGGTTCCACACTGTAGAAGCCTGGGGCTTGCGCAGTTCAGCCTTTGTAGTGTATTCAGCCCTGCTGCAGAAACACCTTTTATTCTAATCACCATTCACCACTCCAAGGCAAAAACCAAAGATCCTTCTCAAATGAGCATATAAATTTTCCACTAAAGCTCATTTATAATTAGTATATAACAGAAGTAATTTTTTTCAGCTACATTCTTTCTGCTTTGCACTATAAATGGAAGCATTTTTCCATGTAAATTAACTTAACCTACCCAGAAATACCCTTCTATTGACATTGTGCCACAGACTTTCCTTCTTAAATTGCTTGTAAAATTTAAAATCAAAAAATGTTTAAACCGGTAAAGAACAAATCAACAGAGAAGAAAGCAAATAAAGCCCAGCAAAAACATGGAACTAACTCCCCAGCCACCTTTTTTTGCTCAAATTTCCTGACTCATACTCAGATTTTCATCCTTTATATGCTTATTCCACAAGCCTAATTGTTTAGCTCTTGTTTTCACCCCCAAAAGAGGGGAAAAAGGAGTAAATGTGCCTTGGAAAGAGCACAGCGCTACCTAAAACAGTGCAAACTGATCCTGCCTAATAGTCAAAATATGGAATAACATTATTCTGGTTCAGGTAGTGTAACATTTTCTTACTAAATGTTCCTGAATTGAGCTATCTCTTGAAGCAATTCTCAAACAAGCAGAAATTCCAAGCTGGCTTCCTTCCTGCTTATTGTCATATAAATTCCTCTCGCAGGAGAGAGATGATCTGCATGTATATTTTGCTCTCCTCTCATAACCTAAATACCATAATGAGATTTCAAATGTTCAGATACTTCAGATACTCATACACACCAATTCTTCAAGCACAGAAAAACTGCAAGTCAGTACAGAATTCTTAATAGGTCTAGACATGTGCATTTACAACCTCTTCAAAAAACAAATCATTTCATAATTAATTAGTAGTACAGTAAGCACCAAGACTATTTTTCTGTGCAGCTCCATCTGCATGTTGTAGCCTGGCAAACTACTGTCCAAGACCATTACATGAAAATATCAACATTATTCCATTATGCCCATCAATAACTATTTTTGTGTTTCTAGTATTTTAATAAAATACAGGGTATCTGCATGGTATTCACTTTACAAGAAACAAAGTGAAAATTGTTTTGTCTACCAAAATTACAACTCTTCAGAGGCTTACAGTTTTGGTCACTGTATGGAAGTGGCCTCTGAGGTCACACTCTGTCTTCCCTCTAGTATAAAAGAGCAAATCAGTAAAAAAAGTCTAGTAAATCCATAAGCATTTTATATTCTTATTGTGTACATAGGGTGGAGTTGTTACTGTGGTCTTTTAGGGCTAATAAAAATCCTCAAGTATGAGACTCATTTATGATTAATTAGCCTCTCTACTATTGTTTTTTGCTTGGTTTCCAGAACACAGCATTTGGTAGGAAATGGATGACTAGCTGCAAACATTGTAAATGTGTGCTGGGGGAATATTTGAACATTTGTTCAAATTTGTTTTAAGATTTTATGCTGCTACCCATCTCCATACTGTCTGAGCACAAAATTCTCAAAAGAGAATTTTCATTTTACTGTGTTCGCAATTCCTCCAAAGTTTGTTTCCCATACAGATGAGGAACTTTAATTTCATTAATGCAAAAACTTGCAAAAAGGCAGCATTTAGCTTAAGCTAGCTAAAAACCATGTCAACTGCAAACTTTTAATTTTATCTAAGTTACTAATTTTGCAGTCAGCACAGAGCTGAGTATTTGTATGGTTCAGGCAGTAGTGTCATATTTCCCAAACAGCCAGCACGGTGGAACCTGAATATTACTCTAAATCATGTTTATTATTTATGCTTCTTAAAACTTATATATTTTTAAGACAGGTTATTGGGAACTAATCAATAGAACAAATTACATAGCTAAAAAACCCAGGAATTATATAACAAACCACCAATGACACCTTGTGTAGTTTTTGAGTCCTGGCTGGATAATTCTTATTTTAACCACCACACCTCAAAATTGCATGTCATTTCTGGGTTACAGTGAATTTAACAATGTTTAATGTCAAATTATTAAGCAGGGAAAATATTAATATAAGAGGTCATATACAATGCACAAGTCACAGTTTCCAGATATAAAATAAACTCAATGCCCATATTGAACCATTCAGGAAAAATCAATAGCTTTTGCAAATATGTAAAAGCAACTTCAAATTAGAATTTTAAGGCACCTAAAATGGGCTCTAGCTGGCTCACCCAGTGTCATTCTGGATTCCCCCAGGCATCTGAGGCATCCATGAATGTTGTCAGGTATAACCCAGGACCCCGGGGAAACTTGCATCCTTTTGGTGGAGCAGGTGAGAACACCCCTTGAAGATCTAAATTAGTAAAAATAGTCTGTGTGAAGGCAACTGAATGCCATCTCATCATCTTAGATGGCAAGTAGTGGCAAAAAAATGCCAGTTTCTCAAATCATTAGTGAGAAAAAAATCAATCTTTACCATAATTAAACTTCTCTTGGCAAATTCTAAATACAAAGTTAAATTTTAAAATGTAAAAAATAGGCCAGCTCTTCTCTTCTTGGCCATAGTCAAAAATGCATCACAATGGGGAAAATGTTACCTCTATTCTCTTTGCCTCAATTAACTTTTTTCTTCCTTTCATTGCTACCCGGAATAGAATCATACCTGAATTACTCAGACTACAAGTTGAGAGGATATAATGTGTTGAGTAGTTACATTTTTAGAAACCAGTCTTGAAAATGTGTGTGCACATTAAATGACTGAAGTACATTTTTCTTAACGCTTCAATATATGCAAACGTCTGAAATTATTCTTCACAAGATCCTTTCAGGTTGGTACATTAGATCATGTCTTTTCTTTATGCAAAATTAGTTATCACATCTGAAATGCATTTTCAAGCAGTTTGAAACTTGACAGAGTATTGAACTGTGCTGAGCACAGAGGAGCCACTCCAAAAGTTGACACCATAAACCACTGACTTAGACAAAGCTGTATGATACAAAGATCAGTGTGATAAATATGTCCTTCCATTGGTGTGTAAAGGAAAGTGAAAGGAAATAGAGATGATCTCCTGGGAGATCTTTCAGAAATCGGGGAACTGATTGAAGCATAAGAATTCAGGAGGGAAATTACTACAGGAAGCCACTGCCTATAAAATGTATCAAATGTTATTGAGCAGTGTGTAGCACAAACAATATGTGAGGCATACCTGGATGTGTGTGGGGGAATCTTTTCCAGCCAATGCAAAACCAAGGTTAATTATTAATTTATTTAGGTTTGTTGGTTTAATATGTCTACTAAACCAAGACAGTGCTCAGAACTGGATTGGAACATCCCCCAGAAACTTAGGGTCTC
This sequence comes from Origma solitaria, assembly GCA_013397895.1. Classification (NCBI taxonomy): domain Eukaryota; kingdom Metazoa; phylum Chordata; class Aves; order Passeriformes; family Acanthizidae; genus Origma; species Origma solitaria. Next base: position 983,444 of record VZRL01005687.1, on the reverse strand, counting down.
AAAAGCTTGAGGTTGCTCAAGTTCATTCATCCCTAAATGAAGATAAATACTTCAATGTTAATATAAATATAAGCGAAAAAGTGTTCCTCCTCATTTACACAAGGGCTCTATTGCATTGACTAACCGTCGCTGTAATTAAATTGCTACAGTACATAAAAAGAGCCTTCTGGAAGATGGAGAGTTATATTCCCACTCCCTGGTTATTTCTCAGCAGTAAGGACCTTTGCCAGCATCCTTTGTCCCAGACTGAGCTATATATAACTGCAGAAGGGATCCCGTAAGAAAAGGATGTGGAGAGGAAGCAAGTCTTACAGAGGTCCCAAGCATGGGTGCTCCAAGTCAGGGAGGGATGCTGCTCCATTTTTCCCCCTTCTGGTTCCCTGTCCTTTTGCCATTGGTCATGGAGGGATTTCCTGCCTCTGAAGTGACACACAGCACATTCTCTTCCACAGCTTTCCTTACACCTCCCCTCCTGACAAAGGATACGCCTCTTTTTTTCAGTCAACTCATGCTACTCTCCTCTGCAACATCCTCTGCAACATGAAAAGGTGAAGTATTTTTAACAAACTTGCACAACAGCTACAAAGGACAGTCAGGAAACAGAAAATTATAATTTGCTCTTGTAAGGAATTGAAGGAATTTCATGATCTTGCTGCCCTGATTTAAACTCGTTGCTACAAAGACAGAATCCTGCCAGCTATAAAGAGCTTTGATTTTATTTTTTCATGCACTTATCATGACCTTATTTTGTAAAGTGCCAAGTAGATTTGTTCATTCATAACCCATCTTGATGCAGGGGATGGCAGCAGGAGGTAGTTTTGGGGTGGAGGGGTTAGTTTTAGTACATTTGATTAGTATAATAGGACATAATGTTCCATTCTATCCTTTTCTACTTTCAATATTTTAATTCATTCTATGAGAAAAAATTCAATGGCAATCTGTCAAGGACTGCAATTATGTTTTAAATCAGGATAAAAAAGTGTGTATGTGTATTTGTGAGAAAGGGGAATCATTTACATAATAACTGATGGTAATAATAACCCTCAGATACAGTCTTTATATCCCATACTCTATCCTTTGGTTGTTTAAGATGGCTGCTTCTTTTGGTGCAGTACACCTAAAAATATAGAAATTTCAATCCTGCATTTTTTGGGCAACAATCAGACAGAAAATGCTGATACCACTTTGTCCATAAAAATTTGCACTGCTATCAGCTGCCATCTGGCAAGGTCTCCCAAAGAGAGGGTGGTTGAAAACCTCCCGAGAAAACCCATGCTTATGACTAATTGTGGTTTTCTAGGCTTATGTTGTCTTCATCAGTTGGAACCATTGGTCTGTGGTGGATTCTGCTAATGGATGCAAAAATTAGAGAGGTTTGGGGGTTTTTTCTAACTATTAATAATCTTATCCAAATATTAAATTTATAGAGAGGCATCAATAAAATCATATTTTAATATTAAAAATTTAAATCTTTCAAAATCAAATGTTTTACTTTAATAAGACAAAAAAATATTTTATTTGTAAACCAAAACATGTTTTAAATTAGATTTTCTCTTTTTAAATTTGGCAACAATATCAGGCATCAAATGAGAAATGAAAAATGAAAGAGAAATAAAAAGTCACTTTAAAAATTTAGAGAAATTTAAAAAACAACAATGTATCAAGATCTACAAGTTTTAGAAGCAACTAAAAAATGAAAGGTTTTTTAATAGTTTTCCATTTTCACCGAAAGGTCACCCCTAAAAATATTTTTTGGGTCTACCTTAAAAACAATTTATCTCACAAAGTTGAAAATGCATTTTCTTACTCCTTTTCAGTGTATAACATCTAGTTTGGCAGGTGAAGAATAAGAAATTAGATGTCATTCATGCCTTTGTCTTTCCAAACACTGAAGACAGGATGGTCCTTGGTAGTCCTCTGAATGGTGGGAATGCATCCCCTTGGGAAAGAACTTAAGGAGAAGCGTAAAGTTAGTGATTTATGGAAATGCTTTCCTTAAAATGAGGGTGGCTTACATCTCATAAGAATCACCATAATGGCTTTTTCATGTGCCTCAAAATTTCATCCAATTTTCTAAGGTCCTATTCAGAGTCCACCACATCACTTAGTTTTCATCTTCATGCATGGTTGGACCCCAAGCTCTTACAGGTCTTTTCCAACATAAATAATTCTATGGTTCTGTGATCAAAAAGACCATCTCTAGCTCATTCTGAACAAGAGTGAGCAGAAAATCTTCCCCAATGCAGTGTCTTGGCTTCAGAAGCTTCCAAATATTTGGCTTCCAAATATTGTGCTTTAAAGCCCATTTGACCTGGAATGACTGTTGTGTTTAAAGAAAATACAACTAAAAGCTATGATGTTAGCGGCATGGTAGAAATTTTTCTTTTTCTGCTGGGCAGACTATTTACCACTGTAAGATAAATTGGACTCTAGACTTCAGCTTAGATTTTGACAGGTAGTGTTATTTTATGGGACTTTCCACAGTTCCACTGAAAAGGCTGCTCAATATTCTGAGTAACCAACCCTGCTTTCTGACAGCTCAAAAATTCACCACTTCAGTTTATGTTAAAATAATTTTTGCAACGGTAATCATGAGCACTGAGGAAAATTAGTTTTATCATTAAATAATCACACCCTTGAGAGGCTGTGGGCACACAGCTGGCGCTCAGCTGGCTTCAAATAGCTGAAATGTAACTATTGCAGAGAAACCATACCTCTTGTCTTTGAGTATAAATTCAAACTAAAATAGTAACCATTCTTTCAGATTTATTTTTTGTATATGTGCAAAGCTGCATACTCATACTAGCTAAACATGGAAGAAAGCAGTCCATATCTCTGTATAAATACATCATGCCAATACACAAGAGCAGATTAACCTATGTCATTAAAATGTTTCAGGGTTTGTTTTTCTCTCTTTGGTGAGAAGAGAGAAATCTGATGTTTGCAATATTCTTCCAAGCAAATGAACAAACTGTGTGCCTTTTGTATCAGGATTAAATGCTCAGCAGAGCACAACCTGTGAGCTTTGCCCAGAAATGAGAGATGTACCTGCTGGCACTTGTGCCTGAGACAGTGTGGCAATGCCAGTGCTCAGTCAGAAAGGAAACTTCCCGAGCAGCTCCCTGAAGCCAGGATGGGCAGTGAGAAATGGCTATGCCATAGAAGCTGTGCTGCCTATGAAGCTCCATGATAACCCCAGGGGAAGCAGGCACCTTTCTCTAAACACTCCTGTGTCCTGCAAGAAACCTCCTGTCTCTTTCTCCACTGCCAGGATCTCCCCAGCTCCAAGGTCAGGTGTCCAACAGGAGCAGAGGGTTCTGGAGGTGTGCTGCTTGCCAGGCTAGAAAAGCCTGTTCTGCCTCCCCAGATAGGGGTGGCTAAAGGGGCAGTGTCTTTCCCCTGGAATCTGTACCCTACACAGCTGCACACTTTGCTTCATGGACCTCCTGGCTGTCCCAGGGAGCCCAATTTACTGCTGCTTTTGAAGAGAGACCAGTGTGGGCCATCAGGTCTGGGTGACGATGAGGAGAAGGTGACTATTCTTAGCTTCATAGCCATTTTAGTTTCCTAAACTTAACTAAATTTTCAGGCAGGTTTACCCACCAGAATATACAAAGAAAATAAACATTGGAAATTCACATTCCAGAGGCAAATAGGCAATGGGAAAGTCCTGGTTTACAGTCCAAATGGTAACACTGATCCCTGGGATTTATGCAGCTCTGCTGGTGGTTCTGTTCAGCCTGCTGAAGACTATCTTTTCCAATACAGAACAACACAGTGTTGTTAATAATATGCCTGTTCTGAAATTGCAATAAGACCACTGAGGGGAATTCGATTTGTCAAGAGATAATCATCTCCTGGAGGGGAATAAAGACACCTGTCTGCTTCTGCTGTCAAAATTTAATATAACCATTAATAAAAATGCCCTCGTCCCACCTGACATAATGCTTACTTAGTAATTTAATTATCCAGATAATCTGCACACAGATTTTATGTTTTTACCTCTAACTAGATGCTTAATAGAGCTTACACTACTCTTTTTCATAAACACCCCAAAGCAGCACTCTCTTTGCACTGTAAAGTTCCAGCAGAGGCACTGTGCCGTGCTTTGCTTAACTGTGGAAACATCTATCTCATACCAAAATTGCTTTGATCAAGAAGCACTGCCTAGCTACTAATTTAGCTTGTATTCAGCAAGATATTTAGACTCATGCCCAATGTTGAAGCCTTTGAAAAGTCCTACAGATCATCCCCTAATGGGTTAATAAAGATTAATTCTGTGCTTCAGAGATGCACTCAGAGCTGTCAACTGCTGAATTAGGACTTTGTTTTCCTAAGGTTCTGCCTTTTGGATGAGTAATGTTACATGTTGTTGGGTGAGGGTGTTTCTCTGGCTATGCATCAGTGAAATGAGGACCTGCAGATGTTCCTTATGCCACGGATACACATCTTGATGTTTTGCCAGTGAAAATTTAGGAAAAAAAATTCTTAATTATAGCATTTATATCCTGGTCCTCATATACTCCCGTTTCTCCCAGTGTGTCAAAATCCGACCCTTCAAGAAGAACATGCGCCTTAACAGAAAATAGTGTTGGACTGATGAACAAAGCAATTGTATTCCAAAACTTCCCAAATCAACATAAAGATTGCTTACAAATTGATCGTTTCGCCAGTCACATTTCTGCAACAGCAAGTTTTTACAGTGTAAATTGCTTATTTGCTCTCTCTGCTACATTAGAACATAAGCTTCTCCTTTTTTTGCGGTGTCGTGGCTATTACCTTCAAACAAAAGACTGCATTTGCACAATATCAATTTGTATGCTAATAATATTGCTTGCATCTGTACCTATGCTAACACACAAGACCAGGTTATAGCCAATTCCCATTTCTTCTCTTTTAAGATACTTGAAGAGTGATAGTTCTAAAGATTATGGACTCTCTTCTCATTTCCTCTTCTCAGCTTTGCCAAAGTCTATTACCTAGCTGCTTCATCTCATATTAAAAACTGTTCAAGAACCTCAGAGACTCCTTGCACATGCTCATGACTTTTGCATGAGCAAAAATTGTGTTTGCTTTAAGCAAACAAATGCTTCCTGTTTATTAGTGTAAGCTTTTAGCACATTTGCTTCATCCTGAATAAAATGCTGACATTCTTTTTTTACAGTTCAACCCATCAGCAACCCTAGCGGTGGGGTTTCTGTCCTTGGTTGTGGCAGGATAGCCCAGAAAATACCTTGGATGTTTTCATGGATTAGCCATGGGGAGCTGTCCAAACTTTACTCTGGATACAAATATTCCTCCACTACCCTGGAAATTGCAACACCATGTCTCTTCTCCTGCAGGAATAATTCATTTCAGAAGGTGAAGAGCTACTGAAAGGATTTGTTTAAATAGGATCTTCAATTATGATTCATTTGAACATGAGATGTAAAGCTGGAAAGTGTTGTGGAGCTAGAATTAACCTTTGGAGCAGGGTTTCCAACAGTGTAATAGTAGAGAAAATTCACCTGTAGAAGGTCAGAAAACATTCATATAGAATAAAATTTACTCAGGAAGGTGAAATTGTGCTTGCACAATGTACTGGCTTTGTATCAGCTTTGGACAGTATTCAAAATCACAGCCTACAAATTAATAAAGACTCAAATTATCCTTTTTCTGGTTTATATTCCTCAGTTTCTATGGCGCCAGTCTTTCAGGTGGAACTCCTTTGACTCCCTCTCATTCAGCTGGCTTCACTTCTGTGGCAAAATCATGCCCATTAGCCAAATTCCAGATTTAAAATATATGCCTACTTTCATTAAAAAAGTATTTTTATTTATCTATATATATAATATAGAGGATTTCTCTTTCTGATTTCCACCAAGCTGTCGAACACTGAGTACTGTCTTTGGCTGAGCCTGCAGCAGCAAGACACAAGAAACAACCACAGTAAGCGACACAATGCTGAGGATCCAACATTCACACTACACTTGTCGTGGGACTTCTGCTTCAGAATATCTGTAACCAATGCCCACAGATTGCATTAGTTAGTGCAAGCAGCACATGAATGCACCATGTGGATTGTTTCACCTGAAAGGAACACATTTCTCTGAACCGGCCCTTAAATATGGAACAAAACCACACTAAATGGACTTGAACAGATTTGTTTCAAAAGCACACTCCTGATCCAAGTTAAAACAATAATGTAGACACAGACTTTGCAGTCAAGATGTGGTTGGGTTTGGGAAGCTGGGCAGAATTTGAATGCTGTCCCTCTTGGTTTCTAGCCAGCAGTCAGTCATACACATACTTCACATCTGCTCCACTTATTTCATTTATCAGCTATCCACTCAGCACAGTCTGAACACTGAAATGAGTAAAATCTTATTTAATTGCTGAAGGACTTCACCATTTGACTTGGAAGCAAAAGCATATTGGTGCCAGTCTAGTCCTTTATCAGGTGGGATGAGATGCATAGAAACTAGTAATGGAAAGCATGAAGTTAGGAGCACGCAGAGAAAATGAAAATGTTTAATATTTACATCCTCAGATTCCATTGCTGAACAGGAAATCATAAACTTTTCTCCTCTTGATAAGACTGACTAAAAATTTTGGGTTAATTTCTTCCAACTAAAAAAGTCTGACTGAAAATAAATTTCAGCAGGAAACTTTGCATTCTTATCTAACACACCCCTGAAAAGCACCAAAATAAAAATTTTAGTGATCAAAGCCAAACACAAATTCTCATCTTTAAAATTTCCCCTAAATCTATTTGTAGTTAGCTGGAAAAAAAAATGAAAACAAGAAAAAAAATAAAACTAAGGAAAAAAGAGCCTCTGGGGGTTTTGCAGCTGTAATCCACAAAAAACACATAAAAAACTGTGATTAAGAAATTACATGTTTGAGGCTGAAAATGCAAATGGTTCATATTTGTCTAAATCATAACTTCAAAAGACATTGCAGTCTTCTTGCTATTTTATGCAGTACTTATGTTACTGAGTCCGTTTTTCCTGTATTTTTTCTTTCTCTAATTTTTAACAGCCTTTTATTTCCCGCTCTTGCCTTGTAAGGTAAAATTTTCGTTGCTTTCTGAAAGGAGACTGCAAGATGTTCTTAGCAGTCAAGTGTAATGGGGCATGTTCTTTGAACATTTAAAGATGGAACTAGCACAAAAAGAAATAAAAAACAATGGCAGAAAAGGCTGATCAGCCTCAGTAACAGATAGGATGAGTCAGCTGGGACCTGTGAAATACTGTCCAAAACCACTATCAGCTATGTCCAAAGCAGGGCACACCAAGAACCAAAGCAAAGGGAATATCTGCTTCCTCTGGTGGTCAAATATATTCATATGACTCCTTTCATTTTCAGGAAATTTTAAGTAAAAGGCAGTGTGCAACAATACAGTCAAAATTTTAACTTTTTTCCTCTGCTTTTATCTGTGCCACAGTAGCATAAACTTGTCCAGACACCACACTTGAAATCCACCCTGTAAGGTTTTGGCCCATTTTTTAAGAACTTAGTACTTGGCTCAGTAGGCCACAAGATTCTCAGCACCTGTTTTCTTTGAGGAAACTGATACTGGGTCCTAAAAGTGAAGGTTTGTTTAGGAAGCTTACTGTGCAAACATCTGGCAAACACAGTGGAAAAAACAAAACCCGTAAGTGCTAAATGCAGTCCTGCTCTCTGCTTAACAGCAGAACTCTTCCCTGACTCTTTCTGTGCTGGCCACTCCTTCCTCACACACTCCAGGTGAGACCCATGGAGATCTGGTCCTTGAAGTCACCCACAATTTTTTTTAGCCCCTTTGTTTCTGTCCTTCTGGAGCAGAAATTTAACTAGTACTCTTGGTCCTCACGTTTTGGATACAAACTCACATTTCGGGGAGGACTCTTTGGTGTAAGATATCTTTTAGGCTCTCAGTTTATTTCTATCAAATGTTCCAAAAGCAATCTCATTGTTTTGTCAACTGTACATGGCACATATCAAGCTCAGTAAAATATTGCCTTGCCCAGGCACGGTAAAAGACTCCGGTCCTCCTCTTTTCTATTTATTGTCACAGACATCACAGAAATAGCAGTCAAAGGACATTCTGAGAAAGCCTGCTGTGCCATTTCAGATACTATAAAAGAAACTCAGACTTCTTCAAGCATGGCCTTTTTTGCTTAATAAAAATATTTTCAATTTATAGATAATATGTTCCAAGTATTAAAAAAAAAGGCTGATATGAATTTTTATAGTAATATGTATTTATTTATGTATACACTTAGTACTCTGCAAGCACAGATAAGAGTAGTTACCATTAAACGGGTGGGGCTAGTTTACATTCTGGATGTACTTTAAATGCTGTCAGGGAAGTTCTGTGCATGTGAGTACATTGACAGTCAAAAGTTTTTAGGTTTTTTTTTAAATTCTTTTCCACCTACAGCATGGATGTCTTTATTTTATTAGTTAGGGACATAAGTAGGAATTAAACAATGCTTCCTTGTTTTCACGTCAGGTATGAAAATAAAACTCATCTCAGGGCCTGGCAAGATCATGGAGCAGATTCTTCTGGAAGCTATGATGAAGCACATGGAAAATAAGGAGATGATTGATGACAGCCAATATGGCTTCACTAAGGGCAAATCTAAAAAGCTGGTGGCCCTGTATGACAGGGTCACAGCAGTGGCGGATGAGGGGAGAGCTACTGATATCATCTACCTGGACTTGTGCAAAGCATTTGACTCTGTCCCACATATATCGTCCTTGTCTCTAAAGTGGAGACATGCACCTGATAGAGCACTGGCAGGAGCAGTCAGTGATGAAGAAGGCTGGATGGTCACACTCAAAGATCTGTGACAATGGTTTGATGTCCAAGTAGAGACCAATGACAAGTGGTGCTCCTCAGAGGTCAATATATTAGGACCAGCATTTTTTAACATTTTTAACAGTGACACGGACAGCGGGACCGAGGGCACCCTCAGCAGGTTTGCCAATGACACCAAGCTGTGTTGTGCTGGGGGGCAGGGATGCCATCCAGAGGGACCTCGCCAGCCTGCGGAGGTGGCTCTGTGCAAACCTATTGAAGCTTTGGCCCAGTGCAAACCTACTGAAGCTCAACAAGGCCAGGTGGAAGGTGCTGTGGGAATGCAGGTCAGGGATCAGGCAGGGCAGTGCAGCACTGGTTGCACTTGCCTGTCAAGGCAGATGTTCTTTGCAGGCTGTTGTGCTTGGAGCAGAGCTCCTTCCTTGGAGCACATCTCCCTGTGAACATAGTGAGGTTTTTGGGAGCAGCACTGGCTTATGTCCTGTCACCTGGGATGGGTGACTCCTACACCTCCCAGCTCTGCCAGTCATAGCTGAATTCCTACAGTTCTTGCCAGCACAGGTATCTCTGTGCACACAATCTCACTGGTAACCAGAATTAGAGAGCACATCTTGCCTACGTGGATGGTAAGGTGCATGTGATCAGAAGTGCTGAGCACCACTGTGTCCTACGTGTCCAGCACAGAGAGTGCAGTGAGTGAGAGTTTTTAAGAGGCTGGGGCTGAAATATAACAATTTCTACAATACTGAGTTTGAAACTAGTTTATTTGTTGGGGTTAGCAGCTGGAGGACCCTTTTACTCTTTCTCTCTCAAGTTCTCTTCTAGCCTTAAGCCTTTTGTTGCAATACTAAAGGATCATGATTACAGACTCTGACACAGCCTGAGCCTCTAATCACCACCTAAAATGCTGTGTAGTTGAAGATGTGCAGGGTCAGTACAGTAGGCACAGACCTCACTGAAAGGACAAGATGATATGGAACAGATTGCTTTTATTATACCTTTTATTAACTTCACTCAACCACCTCCAGCTCCTTTTCCAAGACAAAATTTCCTGGAGTTACAGGTTCCTCAAGTAGTGTCAAACTGGTGGCAAATTGTGTAAATACATGTTGGTGATTGAAACCTGTGAAAATTGGTCCTTAATATGAAGATTTCATCTCATAGGAAACAAAAAAATTCCAGTCAAAGAATTCATAGAATCAGACTCTAACTATTGGTTTCTTTTACTGATTTTGTCGCTAATTAAGTGAATATCAAGCATACACTGGGTCTTTGGTCTGAGGGCTAAAGAAATACACAATGCAGGCTTTCTCTTTGTAAAATAATTTTAATCACTTTAATATTTAACACTGTATTTTTGAGGGCCATGTATGCTATGCAGTCAGCCTCAATGATAAAGAATGAAGGTCAAGAAAGTAACTTTCTTGCTATATATCAAAAAGAACTATATTAAAAGAGAAAGGTGGGGGGAAAAAAAGGAGTTCATAACTCTGAAAAGAGGAGGAAAGAACAAGGTTAAAAGAGTAACAGTTTTCCCTTTTTTGCAGCCTCTGTGTGCGTGCATGTCTACCAAAAGACTTGTGAGGAAGCCACTGACACTTTTGAGACCATGGGATGAGTTCAGTGACAGAGGAGACAGAAAGATAAAACACACACACACAAAAAATTGCATTAAAACTATCCAAGAGGACTGGGACATATGCCAGAAACAGACATAAATGACCTGGGAGAACAGATAAATATTGAAGAAAAATAGGATAATGTCAAAACAGATTAGTATCAAATTAATTTGACAAAGTTTCAGAAGTAGAAAGGAGTTATTTTGGACCTCTCAAATCAGTGGAAAAGTGACAGAGGAGCATAGAAAGGAGAGAAAAAGATTTAGGAATCATTCAACCTGAGGAGATTTTCTCAGGATATTCTACTTACTAGTTTATTATGTTGGTCTTGTGGGCTGTTGGATTTTTGTTAGGGTTTTTCCAAAAGTCTCCATCCTCTTTTCTGTTACAAAAATTAAGCAAAATTGTCTGACAGCAAGGCCTTCTCAGTGGACAACACACATGAGGGCTGTGCATCGATGAGGATTCAAGTCTTGTGCAGGACTGTGCTGTGCAGTCCTTCCTCTGCACAGATGTGCAGGACACAGCACCAAACGAAAGAGCAAAAGAAAGAGCAAATGCAAACCTTCCTTTCAGAAGTCCTTCATGTCTATTGTCACCTGCAGTTTTATTGATGACTGTAACTGTCTGTATTCAAACACAATGCTGTAAAATTTAATTGGGCCAACGTAGTGAGCATTGCTGGAGCTGTTTGCAGTCATGTATAATTACATGAAGCTCATACTTCAATAATTAGTGTGGCAAAATGAAATTATTTTACAATTAGAGATGCTTTAATTTCACCTTTCCTGTCACGGATCCTCATTTAATTTAGATTTTTATTTACTGACAGTCCCACTCCATTAGATAAGGCATTCCCTCACCCACCAGGATATTTTAAAATGAGGCAATATATCCAAGCAGACCTAAGAAAATGTGGGTTGTCCTGGGAATTTTGGCTCCATTTTTTTCTAATCAGTAGAACAGCCAAGAGACAGAAGCACCTGCTATTGGCAAAAAGCAGAATCCTTAAGGCAGTCAAGGGCCCCAGAACTCCCTGGCACTCACCATGCTCCCGTCAGAATCTATTGCCTCCTTCTCACACCACAGCCAGGAGCTCCTTACTCTTTTTCCCAGAGCCTGTGCTTTGAGTGAAGACATAGAACAGCAATTAACACTTCCTCAGACACCAAGAGCAGGTACCTGCTGTATCACATTGAAAGGCATGGACGGTTCTCTCTCTGCAGCTGCACTGCGCGTCTGCCATGCCACGGTCATTGGCTCCCTCTGGCTGAGCAGGAGCACACGGTGACTGTGACAGAGGCTGGCACAGAGAACATCGCAGCTTCCTCCTCACCCCAGTGCTCAGGAGCACCTTCATCATCACATCCCTTCCACTGGCACAGTGTGTCACTCAGTGACAAGCTCCTGCCTTCCCTCTGCCAGCCTGGGCGCTCTTCTCCCAGCTTTCTCTGACCTTTCCAACCAGTACCTATTTTCCTAACCGATCTTTACAAAGTAACACAAGATAAATAACTGTTATCTTTCATGAGAGCTAACATTTAACATTCTTCTTTCCTTCTCCAAGACATTAAACATAGAATTAGCAAGTCCAAATAACACTTCAAATATTTCCCAAACAGGAGAGGAATTAGAACTTTGAAAGTGGCATAAGACTATGCTCAGAATTTCTGAGAAAATAAAGATATTTGATATCATATAAACACTACATTATTTATTGCTCCATAACTTAAAACCATTCTGAAAACACAGAAGGATAGTTGGTTATGTTTTATTTTATCCCTTCATGTATAAAGCCTTTAGAGGACAAGGCTAGATGACATCAACTGTTTATAAGTAAAATCTTCCCTCCAAACTTGCACTACTCAAACCACGGAAATCAGCAACAGAGAAGGCAATATTCCTTCATTTCTCTGATCATTCCTGGAGCTAAATTAGCAAAACTCTTGGTAGAATGTGAGCCAAATTAAGGACATTTATTATCCTAGTACTCTCCTCAATCTTTACGTCTAAGAGGAGTGATAAAGCATATAGAGGTTTGGGGCTGGTTTTTGGTTGCTAAAAGAGTTAATATCATAATTATATACATACGCCCCTTCGATCAGACAGACGCTAAGTTGTTATTTCATCCCTTCATGAACTGTCTGAAATGAGAAGGGATTACCACCGCATTGAGGACGTCTGCAACAGGAGATTTAGGGAAACAGCGCTGCCAGCTTTGGCAAAGGCATTTTGCTGAAGGAGAGCATCATGCAGCAGGAGTTATCACCCCAAGTGTCTTTGTATTGGATGTATTCTCAGTGGGTAATACGTGATTAATAGGTATTATTTCCTTATTTCAGAGAGCAATATTTCATGGATAGTGACTGCACATCAATAGAGGCCTATAAAGCATGATTATAGACAGCCTATCAGCCCAGATGGCAATAGAAATTGATAAACCACTAATTGAAAGGTCTATTTATTATTAATTTGCACAACACTTACAAATGAAGCCTCAAAATAAAGCATGACTAACTTCCATCACAGGTTGTTAACCACCATCCGAGTTGAGATCCAACAAAGATCTTTATGGCCAATAGTGCTTTGGTATTTTTATCTGCTGAAAGCCCTGAGTTTAATTTTGGTCCTGTCACAGAAAAAATACTACCAGTCACTGTTGCATGTTCATGGTGAATAAATCATATTATTCCTGGCAGAACTTCTGTAATTTCTTTGTCATAGAGTTTTATACTGAATATAAAACACAGTTCTGTTGAGCTATCAAGTATGACTTAATAGAACATTACTGCCTTTATTGAAAATTATTTCTTTTGCTAATTGCTTTTCAATAAATTTTTATTATCAGTAAGGGAACATTACACTTTTATAATAAAACAAAAGAAATCTTATTTTCCTGTCTTGCTTTTTACTACCATTTGCATCAATTCAAACAAGCCCCATTTTCCTCTGAGAATGATGAAGCTGCATCTCCAAAACCAGTTGTGTAATGAGCCAACAAGTAAACTGATGCAAGTCATGAGCAGATCAATGAGATCCTGATTCACAATAAATGCCAAAGTAAAATTTAGGATATTTTTTTTTAAGGAGAAAAAAGTTTCCCTGATATGATGTATGAGTTTGCTGCAGCACTTCTGAAGTCAGCAAGCAACTGGTAATCAACAGTCCAAGAACAGTTTTCAAAAATTGCTGTGCTCCAGAAACAATACTTCATTTCCTCCTATGTTGGTCATGTCTCTGTTGCTGATATTACAAGACAGATCTTTTCATTTCAGTGCTTCATACAATGAAGCATTTGGTGTATGGCTATACCAAAGGGTAGTGAACAGAACTGGCATCATTAGAGAACAGGACTAGCGGAAAATGTTCAGCCTTAAATTACATTTGCAATTTGTCCAGCGTACCCTTGAATCTTCAGAACTGCATATATCACTGTGAATTGTGAGAAAGTGACAAACTACAGAAACTGGTGTTCAGCCAACCAGCTCTAAGACATAGGTTTTAGATTTTCTCAGCTACAGAAGTATGAGGAGAGGTAACACGCTAATAGATCCACAAAAGACATGCATTCCCAGTGAGGTAAGTCATGGCTGGGGGGTAAGTCCTGGCCAGATGTAAATAAGAGTGGGTCTGACAGAAAGAAGTGATGAGAGCTGGGATTTTCAGTCTTGCTGCTTGGAGTGTGTAGGCTTTTTACGTCACACCAGCTGTGGGAAATATGCAAGGACAGCCTGTTCTGGGGACCACACTGGGTATCCTTCCTGCCAGAGCAACACACAACCTCCTTTAACTTGTTCATCTCTCATTTTCAGCTTATGCAAAGAAGGCCCAATTCCAGCTGCTAGATGTACAGGTGGCTTTTACTCCCACTGTTCTTCACGTGAGTCTTTGGGGCATTTGCATGTATTTTGACAGAATTGTATTCTAGTTCACTTGTCCTCAGCAGGAAAGATGTTCATTTACACCATTCCACCTTCTGAGACTCAGTTGCAAAAGTCCATACGTCAGGTATGCTCTCTCCCAGCATGTGCGTTGGCTATCCATGACTGCCAACCACAAGGTTTTCAAGAAGAGAACCTGTCTGTACCTGAAGGGAAGGCAAAGACAGGTTTCTCAGGGAACTTCTGTGTGGTTTAAATGTGTGAATCCCAATCTAGCAGGCTGAAATCCTTCAGCGAGTTTGTGAATGATCATGGTACTGCTTGTGTTTTTTCTCTGTACCTGTGTGCAGTTTGTGGTTCACACTAAAAATGAAGTCTCTGAATTCCTTGGATTAAGCCAGGCTTCCCTAATTAAGCAGCTGATGTGATTGTGCTACATGCTAAAGGTGGACAAGAGAAGTGTGTTTTAACAATTAGACTTGTCTGCTCTTCAAACACAATTATCTCTGAAGGGGATTTACCAGTGAATTTGATTGCTTTCTATGTAAAATCAATAACCACAATCTAGTCCCTAATAGGCTTTCTGAAGTCGCTACTTCTTCCTTTTTTGAGGGTACAAGCATGGGGATTTTTTCCCCTGTGATTGTATGGTACTAGCTTGTTAGCTTTACAATCCAGTTATTTTTTGTCATTTCTAATTCATGTGACTCAAATTGGAGATGAAGATGTCATTAAGGTTGAGTGAGGGTTTCTTAAGAACTAGATAAACAATTGCAGACTGATGAATAATTTCTGAGAAAGCTAAATAGTGTTGTGAGAAAGTGATTGTTTCTTTCATTTCTGTTTGCATCAACAATTTAAAATTTGTAAGTGATTAATGCTCCAGGAGATTAGTGAAAGCTCAGTAGTGTTCAGCAGTCTGTGGGTAAGTGCATTTTTATTTCTTTCTATGGTAGAAAATGTGTATGTGAGAACATTCAACAGTTCCTTGTCCATTTATACACTTACTAAAATTCTCACCAACTGTGCCCCTAACTCTTGCTCTCTTTGTCATTTGGCTTTATGGCTCCTTTCTTAACATTTCCTCTTTTATGATGTTTTAGCTGTGATTTCTCAGGTGCATTAATATCTTAAGAATAAATAGTAAAAATATGCCCTAATATGTAATATGTAACAATTGCCTTGAACTGTCAGAGCAATTACACTTTAATGTGCTTTACACCTGTGGTTTTTTAACAACAAACTTAGTTGAATACATTATCAATGAAAAGTCTGCTAGCATGTTTTAAGCTGTTCTTTTTTATGGTTTCTATTATAGCTCAGTGCACTTTAACTAGTCTATCCATTCAGGTGGATGTTGCTACTCTGAATATGAATTTTCCTAATACATCATAATTACAAAACCACTAAATAATGTTTTGATCACCCACAGTGAAAATAATATACAGTATTGCTGATTTCTTGTTTCTTACACATTAGTCACAATATATAATTAGACTGAACAAAATAGAGGCACATCTATTTCTGTTATTATATTTTAACTGAAAACTTGTGAGAGGACTATGTTTGAACACTGCATGCAATGGCATATCTAGAGTAAGGCAACTTTTTCTAATGGCAGTGGTAGTAAGGTGGTATTAAACCGTAAGCAATGCTAAAAGCTGGGAAAAGACAGCTGGATCAAAGGTTCTTGAATTTTTTTTTGCATTATTTTAGCAGTAGCCCAGTTTCCAAGGTTTTCCCTTGTACAACACCCTGTTTCAGAACATTTTTCTTCAGCGTTGTGTCCCCTGAACAAAAATGTATTATTTATAAAAACCGCTTTTCACAATAATATATCCCACAGGGTTAATATTACTAACAGGTTGTAATTCTAGTTGATTTTCCTACAGGGTTCCATTTCAGAAAACCAGTTACACTTATCATGTGACTAATTTTGAGCAAAATGTGCCCTATTGAGGCCTCATTCTTATGGTTTAAATCATTTTCCAAGGTGAACGAATTTCGTATTCATTATCACAAAAAGCCTGATACAATCCCTTTTATAACTTCTGAAAACTTCCGTAGAGAGGAATTGATTTCTTTTTTTTTTTTGTTTTAAATATGGTGACTCCAGGCCTCCTGAATGTTACACACAGCTGTGCCAAGTTGATTCCTTTATCTGTTTGGTTCTGCCTCTCTTTCCTACATCAGTATGACAGTCAGTACATATATTTAGACGGATATAAACCAGTGTATTTTTTAGAAGTAAATGACAGTGTTTACTGGAACTGATGTCAGTTCCATTGATATAGCTTTCCTTATCCTTAACTATGTTAAGAATATATTTTCATTCACATTTTCAGTATCCTCTATTTGAATGTAACAAATTCGCTCTTTCTCAAAACTTTTTAAATGGAAAAAACAACCTTGTTTGGTCACTAACTCATTTTCTCCATGCTTTATAAAACCTCATTTATCATAAAGAATTTCAAAGTTCTATGCTGGATCATGGAGCAGATTTTTTGTTTCTTGTCTTCCATTTTAAACAATTACTTTCTCATCTAATCAACCTTTACTTTGAATAGAAAATGTCCCTTCTGGGAAAAAAAAATCCATCAAACTTGAACAATTTCTGGGATTATTTTTCTTTCTAGGGAGATGCACATATAGTACATGCATTTGTGTTTATCTACTCGTGTATGTATGTGTGTGTATATGCATATACGCATAAAATACCTCAATCATTTTCTAAACTTTTCCTAGCATAAAGTGCTTTGTTTCTGGAATGTGTTGGTTTTGCTTGGCCCAGTTTTTGCTAGTGAATAGGGTGGGGCACAAAGATGGCTCCTGTGTGAAGGTTCTGGATGTTTTTCACCATGTCCAGCCAAGCCAACCTCTGATGGCTCTGAAGATGATGGACATGCTGCTGGCCGAGCCTGGGCCAATTAGAGACGTTAGTTACACCTCTGTGAAAACATATTTAAGAAGAAGTCAAAATACTGTGAGCATACACTTCTTTTTAGCCAGAGGAGGAGGAAGAGGTAAAAATATGTGAGGGAAACAACATGGAGACTCCAAGGTCAGTGGAGAAGCTGGGGGAGGAGGTGCTCCAGGAGCCAGAGCTGAAAATCCTCTGCTGGCCGTGGTGAAGACCATGGGGGAGCAGGTGGTCCCCCTGCAGCCCATGGGGTCCAGGGGGATGCAGAGAACCCCCCACAGCCTGTGGGGAGGTGCCCATGCCAGAGGAGCAGGTGGAGGCCTGCAGGAAGCTGGGATCCAGTGGGATCCAGTGGGATCCAGTGGCCTTGCTCCCAGGATGGAAACAGCCTGGCCTCGGCTCAGAAGTCTGCACCCTATGAACAAGAACTCGTGCTGCAGCAGATTGGGTGGGTGCTGCTCGTGAGATTGGTCCCACGCCAAAGAAGTTTGCAGAGGACTATCTCTCGTGGGAGGGACTCCAATGCTAAGTAGAGGACATTTCTCCCTGAGGGACTGACCAAAGAAAAAGCCCATACCCATACCCCTGCCCTGGAGCTGTTGGTTGGAAGGAGGGAGGGAGCTGGGAAGCGGTGCCTTAAGAGGGAAAGGGGGTGAGTGAAGAAACGGTGTCTTAAGAGCTTATTTTTACCTCTTATTTATCCTCTGACTCTGTTAGGTTAATAAATCACTTTGCAACTGTAAGTTTCAACCAGTTTTGTCTTTCTCAGTGCGTTCTCCCACCAGTGTCTTAACTCATGAGTCTGGTGTGTTTGTGTTAGTTTTTTGCCCCTTTTCTGCACAGCTGCGGCAGGAGAGAGAGAGTGGAGAGAGCAGATGTCGTAGGTGCCTGGCGTTTAGCCAGCGTCAAACCACAACGAGGACTACTCAGGTAAATATGATCACAAAATCACAGGATAAGCTGAGTTGAAAAGGACGCATCAGGATCATCAAGTCCAAACCCCAGCCATGCACAGTACCATCCCCAAGAGTCACACTGTGTGCCCAAGAGTATTGCACAAACACTTCTTGAACTCTGTCAGGCTGGTGCGGTGACCACTTCGCTGGGGAGCCTGTTCCAGTGCCCAACAACCCTCTGGATGTATAACTCTGGGATAGAAAGTTCAGATTAAAAATGAAAAGTTCAGATTAAAAATTAAATCCTGTGACAACATTGACAATCCATGCAGGAATCTGGAGAGGCCTATGACCACAGAGAAAGGCAGACACTCTCCACATATGGTGACTGGTAATTCTGCGTCATGAATTTGCACATTATTCCATTTAGCTGAAATCATGTTGGACGGAGGAAGTAACATCCTTTTGGCACAAGCACAGACTGCTTAAAGAGATTGCCAAGGCTCGAGTGCTTCAACTGAGGCCCAAGTTAAGATGCTTTAACTGAAGCATCAGCAGTCAATTTTTAAAGGCAGGTAGCTGAGCAGCCAGAGATAGGAGCTTGCAGTTCTAAAAATACGTTTTACAGCTCTCAAAATACTCTTTAAAAGTATGTATAACTTCATATATAATACGTGTGAGTGTCTTATTGGCAAATATTATTTCTGAAGTCAAAATTTTTCTTCATGAACACACGAAGTGGGTTTGCTTCACCTGCACTTGTCGTAGGAGAGATTTGACTACCAGAATATCAAATGGAAAAACAGGCAGACCTCTTCAGAGCTGATTTAAAATACATACAGTTAAATGGAAATCAAGAAGGTTCAAAGAGATATAGAGGTGGGTTAAACCTGACCCTGAGAAATGAGCAATAGTAGCTATTAAGACAGCATTGGTGCTCAAAAGCAGCAAAGTCAGCAGATAAAATATGTGGAATTAAACTTTTGGTCTGGTATTTTTTAAGCAGTAAGCACAAAGAACTTTCTGGGTTTTTTTGCGTAAAAATAGTTGTCCTCTTTTCTTTAATTGACTTTCTAAGAGTTTAATCTGCAAGTCTTCAAACTGACTCAAAGGAAAAATATATTGATATGAACATGGATAAAGATACAGATAATGTGGCAGATATAGATGAAGAGTTAGAAAATGAGAGAGGTTTAGGAATAGACAGAGGTAAAACCCTAATATAAAGGCAATGAGGAATCACCAGGAAAAAAAGGCACACAAAAACAAAAAACTGCAGAGGTGATTTTCCTAAGTGAAATCAAACTAATGTAGAGTTCCTGATCCACAGATAAAAACTAAACCATAGAGACCCTTAATTTTCTCTCATGCAAGAACGTGAAAGACAAATCTTAAGACATAATTAAGTAACTAGGTCTCATTTCAAGTAGTGCTATATGGAAGGAACTCACAAAAAGTTTATAAATGGGATAACACCTCTAATTGAGAGATCCTTCTTTAATACTGTAATTTAATTCACGATTCTGAATAGGAAGTAAATGGAACTTCTTGCCTCCCGCACATGCTTTATAATCACTGATTTCATTTTTCCCCCAAACTACATAGTATAGTAGAGTCCAGACCATGACAGAATTTAGCCCCCCAGCCCTAATCACAGGAAGGAGTATTGTGTTTGCAGTGATTCACATGTACCTAATCATCTGATAAGATAAAACTAATCACAGAATTTAGCTCACTTTTTTTTTTTAATCATCCATAAAATCATTCTGAGACAGATTCACAAGCACTACCTGAATTCCCATGTCCTGAATTCCCATGTCCTGAATTCCCATTCCCAGCAAAAGCTGAAACCACCCATAAGAACATATACAGCAGTTCACATGTCATCCACCAAGTTCCTGGAATGCACACAGTACTGCTTCCACAAATGTTAGATGTGCCAGCTGGGAATGAGTAGCTGGACTTGCTACTCACAAGCCAAAGCAATATCTTTGAAATATCTGGGTTAGCAGTGGCCATGACTGCAGTGATCACAATATTGCAGAGTTTGGGATCCAGCTGAGCATGAAGAAGATTAATACTAAGATACAGGTTTTAGATTTTAGAAGAGCAAACTTCAGCTCTCTCAGAGTTCTGTTGGGCAGAGGGTAAAGGAGCTAGGAGTGCTGGGAGTTTTTCAAGAATGCTCTCCAAGAAGCAAAAAATTCATTCCTCCCCTTTAAAGGTAAGGGAAGCAGACAAAGTAAGACATCCCCTTGGCTCGACAGTAAGCTGCTGAGTCTGCTCAAAACCAAAAGAGAGGAGTACCAGACATTAAAAAGTAGACAAATATCCATTGAGAACTACAAGGACATTGCCCCAGGGCATGCAGAGATGCATTTAGAAAGCAAAAGTTCAATTGAAAATGGCAAGAGATGTTAAAAACTAAAAGAAAGGGTTCTTCAGTTACATAAACAACAAGCAGAAACAGAATGAAAATACTGGCTCACTGTTAAACAGGAGAGGTAAATTAGTCACCAACAACACTGAAAAGGCAGAAGTTCTCAACACTTTCTTCACCTCTGTCTTTATCAGCATTGCTAGGTCCTCAGCATTGGGAACAAAAACCCAGATTGATCCCGGCACAGAGCCACTGTCAGTGAAAAAAGAGCTGGGGTGTGACCTACTACAGGATCTTGATCCCTACGATTGATGGGCTCTGTCAATATCCATCTGAGCATGTTAGGAGAGATAGTTGATGTCCATGTGAGACTGCTCTCCATAATCTTTGAGAAGTCTTGGTGATCAGGGGACAACCCAGAAGACTGCAAGAAAGCTAATGTTACCCCCATCTACAAGAAAGGTTTGAAGGAGTATCCAAGAAATTGTAGGCTCATCAGTCTTACTTCAGTCCCTGAGAAAGTTATTAAATGAATCATCCTGGGGGTTATCACGAGTAAAATGAAGCACATGATTGGGAGAAGCCATCACGGACTCACCACGACAAAACAGTGCTTGACAAACTTGATTGGTTTCTGTGACAAAGTAACCTGATCAGCTGATGTAGGGCAAGCAGACATTGTCTTCCTGGATTTCTCCAAGGCTTTTTACACATTTTCCCACAGCCTCCTCCTAGAGGAACTGATGTGTGGTGGCAAGTGGTCTGGACAAGTGGTCCATGCACTGGATAAGAAACGGGCTGACAGGTCACACTCAGAGGGTGGTGGTGAATAGCTCCTTTTCAAACTGGCAGCCTGTCACAAGTGGACATCCCCAGAGATTGATACTGGGCCCAACACTGTTTAATATATTCATAAGCAATCCATACTATGAGATCAAGCACACCCTGATGAAGTTCTCCAATTATACCAAACTGAGTGAGGAAAATGGGGAAAGGCAGGAAGAGTGGGCTAACAAGAACCTTATCAAGTTCAATATGGACAAGTATAAGTTCTTGCACCAAGGAAAACATAATCCAAGAGTGCAGCACAGCCTGGGATCTATCCAGCTGGGGAGCAGGTATGTGGGAAGGGACCTGGGGGTCCTGGTGGACACAAAGTTCAATATGAGTGAACAGTGTGCTGCCATGGCAAGGAAAGCAATGGGGTACTGGGTTACATCAGCAAGGGATTCACTAGCAGAGACAAAGAAATCCTTGTCCTACTCTACTCAACGCTGATCACATCACAGCCTTAATAATGTGTTCAGTTTTGGTCCCTGCTATACAAAGAGATGTGGACACACCAGAGAGAGTCCAGAGAAAGGCCACAAAGATGATCAAAGGACAGGCAAGCCTGGTGCATGAGCAGAGGCTGAGAGACAGAGTTTGCTCAGCCATGAGAAAAGAAGGCTTAGGGGAGACCTTTTTACCATGTTCCAGTACTCAGAGAGTGGCTACAAAGGTGGAAACTTCCTCTTTTACAAGGACTCCCATGGAAAAGGCAAGGGGTACAAGTCACTCCTGGGGAAATTCCAACTGGACACAAGCGGAAAATATTTTCCCAATGAGAGCAATCAGCCATTGGAATATTCTCTCCAAGGAAGTGGAAGATTTCCCAACTCTGGATTCTTTTAAAATTCAGCTGGATAGGGTGCCTACCCATCTTTCTAGACAGCTCTTTTGCCAAGAAATGTTGAACTAGATAACCCTTGAGGTATTTTCCAGCTTGGTATTCCATGATTCCGTGATTCTATGATACCTTTGTCCAAAGAAGCACTAAACTCAAAAGAGGTAAGCCCAACATGGTGCCACACAAAAATGTAAGCCTAGGTTATTTTATGTTTCCACCATGGGAAAGGCCAAATTCTGCTTCCCCAATGAAACTGGTTAACACTATAGGTCAGATCAGGAGCCAATTTCTGTTTTTCACTTGTGGGGAAAAACTGAAAAGGAGTAAGTGCTTCATTATTTACTGCATTGCAGTGAATGTTTTTCTTTTTCCTTACTTTGTGATTGATTCCCATTAGAGATGAAAAAGGGAGATCCACGCATTTTGAACTGTAAGTAAAAAGTGGCACAGTCTTTTGTGCAATTAATGATTGAACATAAGAAAAGAAAAAAGAGTAAAAAGAATGGAAAGAAAGTCAGGTATAGAGTGCCCTCTTTTGGGCGAAAGGGGGCAAGGACATGAAAGAAGCCAAAAATGTTTCCTTAAATATTGCAGTCACAATTTCACAGAACCTTGAAGGCAGATTCATGCTTTATTCATATAAAAGCTAAAATGCTGACTCGGAGGAACACCCTAGTTAGTCAGAGATCAGCTACTCACCAAATATCGTCTTGTAGATTCAAACACAGTCATGCTACAGTACAGGAGGGGAATTATAAAACCAAGACCTGAGCAAGCACTGCAAAAATGAGAAAGGAGGGTCAGCAAAAGCAGCGATAAAGCAACTGCCCTCAGCAGAGAACAGAATAGCACTTACAGGGTCCTAGAGGTGTTAAAGAATTTTGTACTTAGACGTATGCCTTTATAACCTGTAAACACTTTTTCAAAGGTTTTAGACTTCAGCATTACCAATTAATTTGAGCTCTCCAGGACCTTGTCAAGCTTAAAGATAGGAGTTATGTTTCATTGGTTGTGAAGACTGTCAAGGAAAGATTAAGCACTATGATCAAGATATTTGTCAAGGCAGCTGTCACATGTCCAATCTTTCTGCTGTCAGGATTAATTGAGAAAAAGCTGTCATTCCTCCCCATGGAGAGCTGAGCACAAGTTTTGGAGACTCACAGCTGTCATGAGCTTATTTCCATGCACTCTGTTCCTGGTCAGTGGCTCGTGAGATAAGAAAAAGTTTAATTTTCTTGGTACCACATGGGTCTGTCCCAGCATCCATGTGCTCCAGCAGAACCCTTCAGCACACAGCAGGATGGCCTTTAAATAATTGCTTCTAATGGCGTTGGTAGAGAAAGAGATATGTGGTACTAAAATACAGGTCTAGCACTACTGTAAGACATTTGCTGCTCTTGAAAGCTGTTCTTGACACTGGGCCTTTAACTTGAATGATGAGTGAGGAAAGAAAATAAAGGGTTGAATAAACATAATACATAATGAATATATTAGAGTAAAATACATCATGTTAGATCCAGAACTCTAATAGAGGTAAGGCTGCTGCCACTCTGTGTCCCCTGCCATTGTGCCCCTGTGCTCCTCTGGGCTTGTGCAAGTGGGCCTTAGGTGGGCTGATGACTCTGGGCTGAGCCTGGCAGTAGAAGGGCAGGGTGCTATTTGGACTTCGCCCACTGATTTTCTCTCTAAACCTTTATCACATCCCTGACAGCACACAGACATGCTGCTCCTCAGAAACTGCAATTGCTGTTTTAGACAGCACTAGCGCTGAAATCAGTGATGTCTAAGTATTTGTGTGGACAGTTCCTTATGTGAATTATGGCAGGGACCCAAAATACCTCTTACAGCTCCCAAACTCAGAATGGTACTAGTCGCAGTCAAAGCCAGTTAACAAGAAGGCAGAGACTTGTCTGATTGCTTTCTATATCCTCTGAAATCTCTTTCTGAGTCCTTTCCTCTGTGGCTCTGTGTCCCTCCCCCAGCCTCCAGAGCTGTCACCCAGTATTGACACAGCAAACAAAGTCCCCAGTTTGCAGGAGCCTGGGGCACACTGATTCACCAGCACCCAGTACAGAGCACCAGCACCTGCCCACCAGGCTCAGAGCACCGTGCTAAAACAGCTCCAGTTTTGCCCCAGTGGAATAAGTAAACACAAAAGGCTGAGTAGCCTGACTAAGCCTGCACTTGGCAGGCTTCATGTCTTGATTTACGTGTGTGAGATATACAGGATGAAATGGGAAAATGCACCTGAGAAAAAAGGGGCTGTTTCTCTTGCTACACTCTGATTGACAGCCTGATGACTCCTCATTCAAAAAGGTGGAACTAAAACATTAAAATGCCACCTGCAGTATAACAAATGTATTTATGTGATCTCCTCTGACAAGCAAGTCTGTGCAGACTTTCATGCACGCCGAGCCAGCTCCTTCACCCTCTAAAGTGATTAGGAGTCGATAGACTTTAAATGCTCATTCATGGTAGTAGCTGTTTTGCATAATAATCTACTGCAGAAGAAAAAAAATTAGGGACTGTTTGTAGCTTTCTAATGTTATTTACTAACAAAACAGTCATATTTTCTCTAACAACTGCCACTTCATTGGGTGCATATGTTCTTGACTCAAAACTATGAAGCAGATTTAATTCAACACCATATGGTGCAATGTGAACTTATGTGCTTTTTTTATCATTTTAAAATAGCAATTATATTGCAGAAAGTGGGTTTTATTCTCTGACATATCTTAGATTCAGGGAACATTTCACCCAGCAGTTTTGAGCCCGCTTCTTTCTCTTAGTTTGATTTCCAAATATCAACTTTTGCCTTTGCCGTGCCAGGCAAACCCTGTCAGAAGAATACTATTTGGAGGAGGAAAGAAGGCTATGGTTACCAAAACAACTGGTATGCATAGAATTATAGCAACTGGTTTTGTAGTCATTCCTTTCTGGTTTTTGCCTGCAGCAAAATGACATCTGCACAAATGTACTAAGCAGTCCCTACTTTCAGGATGTGCTAAACTAATAATTCAGTCCTAATGAATATGTCATTGGAACCTAGCAGCCTGTTTAGATTACTGCTTCCGCTATTACAGAGGAATTGAAGACAGAAATGATAAGATTTTAATTTGCAATGAATAAATATCATGTTAAGGGCATGGAAATGGCAGTAGGTTGGGGACCGTAGAGTGAATGTAGAGATTTCCTGTATTCTGTGAGAGCTCTGAAAACACAGATATAAATATCCTTTCTTCGTTTATCATAAGGTTTTTACTTAGTGTTGGCAAAAAATGAAATCTATTTTTAACATTTTCAGTTAATACTGTGCTAGATTAGTCTTGAGTATTATGAAGCGTGCCTGAAAAACTGCTGCTTTTGAAAGAATGAGCAAACCAAGCAAAATGGAATGTCCAGAATGAAATTTAGTAGGAATTTGGAACTAATCAGGAATCAGTCTTCATTCACACTGTCTGCACTAATGACAGACTATGTCACATTCCAATGTGGCAATGAGGAGTGGGCCATTGCTCTCCTCATTTTTTGTAGATACTCATGAACCCTTTATGCTTCAAACTCCAAATGTTATTGAAAACACAGCTTAATTAACCCAGAAAACAATTTCCACAGCTTTGCAATCCACCAGTCATCCTCAGACGACAATTTGGAAAAACCTTATTTAAACCATTTGTGATTAGCTAAATATTAAAGAGACGAATAAGACAAATCTCTGGAGATCTGTGAATTAGGCACAGGAGTAGAGTTCCTGAGTAAACACAATGTAAATATATATGAACATGAGATATATTTTTGGGACATATGAGGCATAATCTCTCCCTGGAAGAGACTCCTTCCCCCTGGCACAGGGAGTGAGTGAGGTGGTGTAGAATAACCTCCATGTCCTGGCCATGCCCCTCCCACTACTGCAAAAATTAACCCTGTCCTGGCCAGAACAAGGACACTGGCTTAGTCTATTCCATGGCCCCCAGAAAAACCCAACATAATTCAGAAATATTTTCTCCATGGACACATGTTCTTGGTCACTTCTGTTATGCCCAGTCCAAGCACGTATTGGTCATAACTAAAATGTTAGAATGCAGTCTGTGTTACTTTTACTGTATGAAAGGCTGAGGTATAGGAGAAAGCAAAGACCCATGGAAAAAAGAGAAATCAACTTATCTCCAGATGGGGTTAAAAAACATCTCATGTTGAAATGTCACAAAATTATAGCACTAAAGTCACTCATAAACAGAACACAAAGGTGTCATCCATCAGTGTGAGGCACTTAAGGTGCTTTATTTTTACTTCACTGCCCAAGCATCAAATCCAGGGTTTGTTCAGTCATTTTTAACAAGAATTTTACAAGCTCTTATAGCTTTAGCCAAGCATTGCCAATAAATACCAAACTCATTTATGCGAAATCCTTTTTTTCTATGTTTTTAATTTTGAAAAGGTCTCTTAACAGATTTTGTTCTAACTTAAATTTCTGTTCAGTCATATACAAAAGATTATCTTCACGGGCATTTGTGCTGGAGAAGCAAAATGTAAGTACAGCAACGGCATCTGTCATTCAGACAGGGGTTACTTTCAGCTTGGCTCTGATCTAACCTCACATTGTTTTTAATGTTCAACTGTCACATCATAGAGGACTTGTATATAAGAGAGGGATTAGACAGAAAGGGCAAGTAGGACACAGGTAATTGACCAGATGTGAGAAGCTTGTCTGCTGAATTTAAAGAACTAAGAATAAACCATCACTGCTCTTCAGTGGAAATCTGGAAGGGGAAAGCAATAGACTGTGGTTTGAGCAAAACAATCAGCTTTCCAGTGAGGGACACTGAGCGACTTTTTGCTGATAAACCTTAGGGGGATTTTCTAAGGCAATAGGCCTGACTGTGTTTAGGAAGAAAAAAGTATAGGTACTCAAAATCAAGTGAGTTAAACCAGGTATATTTCCAGTTAGTATGTTGTTGTAGTACTCTTGGTAGTATGTAATAATAATAGGAATAGTACTAATAGGACAAATATTGGCTGAAATTAAAGAATAATTTTGCCACTTATGGATAGAATAAATAGCTTTCATAAGGATTTTTTAAAATTCTTTTGGAATTTCAAAATTCTTTTGGAATTTCAAAATTCCTGTGAAATAATTAGCTACCCAGCATTTTTCTCTTCACTTTGAGGTTTTTTTTTATTGGTTGGTCATTTTTTAATTTTGGTTGTAATATTTGACTGGATCAATTCCTGTTCAATACCTGCCGCACTTACAGCTATAGCTGAATGTGATAGAAGCTCTTTATGCAGAACTTTGGTATAAGCAAGCATGAAAATCTCCCTTGAGGGCCAGTAAGCCTCACTCCTTACTGGTTTTAGCTCCATCATGTCTTTACATTGACTCCTAACTCAGGCAGAAAATAGGTCTCAAAGTCACTGACTAAAATTTATCTGCTTTTTTCAGGTTCCGAAGCCTTTGGTATTTTGAGAGACAAGGTCCTGCTTCACATACAGGACCATAGCTCACAGGTAAGGCTTTCATTATCTTGGAGAGATGCTTCAGTAACCAGGGACAGATCTGCAGAGACGCTACGCTTTTATTTCTGAAATGTCATTCTGTGGGTGGTTGACTGAGTGGGGAGGCCTTGATTTAGAAGTGAATTTTAAAATGTCAGTCAAGTAGGCACTAGGTCTTTATGAAATGCCAGGCTACTGAGGTAAGGACCAAATTCTGTTTGCTGGGCTATGTGAGTAGAAAAGGAATAAACAAGCAGGAGTGGGAATAAATTCACTTCTGGAGACAAATGCACATGCAGTGCTGTACAGTTGAGCATATTCTGGCTTTGGAATATCTCTATTGTTGCCAAGACCTGTGCCGGTGGCCTTTCCATAAAAGCAGATCCCTGCATATGGAGATCTTTAAAGCTTCATGGAGACACAAGACAAGACTTGTCGAATTGCAACTATTGTGACAAGAAATGGGAAGTGTCCTGTCTCCACTAAGGCTCTGTTGCAGCAAAAGTAATTAGCAAAGCTGATTCCAATTTCTTTTGCATCACTACCGTACCTGGACAGTTGAAGGAATCCACAAAGGAAATTAAGGCATGATTCACATCCTAAGCACAGACTGCTAATGCCGTTTGAGATGTTCTAGGGTATTCTGGCTGGCCTTCAGCTGCTAAACCAGCAGTACATCTACTTCCCTTCTTTCTCGAGTAATCTGTCAGCCCTGATCAGATGTCAGAGATGCCCTGCAGCATCACAGATAAACCTAAATGCCAATGTTTAGGCAACTCAGCTGAGTCCTTCAGATTAAAACTTGGCAGCCTTGATGTACTTCAAAAGATCACATATTTCCTCAAAGAAGAGAAACGAGAAACAGCCAACATAAATACTTAACCCTCAAGAGGAACACTAAAAATAGTATATCCTAAAGCCTTCAGTACCAATTCAGATCTCCTATAATGACATTAAACACATTTTTAATGGTACTACCCACTTCCGAAAATCCCATTATATATGTTCAAAACACCTCCCACATAAAATTTTACTTCTACAAACTGAAGAGCCATGCCAACCCCAAAAAAAGTTTGATCCCATGAGCCATGAACATAATCATGTGATCATGCCACATTTTTCACTATTTCACTATGAAAGTTCCAGTGCTGCTGAGAACAGAGTATCTTGGAGTCAGATTAATTTCAATGGCTACTTTTCACCATAGACTATAAAGGGATTCAGGATCTAAATTTTATATAAAGAAACAAAATGGCTGCTCCTTTGCTAAGGATATTCATGTTCATTTGTTCAGTATGATCCTATCTGAAATCACTCACAAACAGAAAAGCAAAGAGAAATATCATCAGCTGAGTTAAAGCTATGCTGCTTTTAGTAATCATTTTCGGAGAATGATGAATGATTTTATCAGTAACAAAAAATGGAATCAAGGGATTGGTACCAAAAAACCTGTCAAATAAATGTAAAAAGGACATAAACCCCCCCAAATAGCTTTCACATAAAATCTCAGCATAAGATAAAATACAGCTTTTGGGCAAAAGGAGAGTCATATCTCCAGCAAGTTCCATAAATAATTCACTGCTAGCTTGTAAACAATAGAAAAGCACAGTATGAATGCCAAAGAGGGTCTTTATATGTCATAAAGCCACTCAAAAGTGCACTTGCTGCAGCAAGTCTGACTGTGAGCTTTGATGTGCTGGAAAAGAAACTGCTATGCTGAGGTCATCAGTTAGTAGAAAACAATTTCCCTCATACAGAGAAGCAGACTTACTGCTGGGCTTCTGACACAGACAGATCGGCTTAAAAAAAAATAAGACTGCATAATGTGGGCTTGCAGGGGGAAGGAAATCTTCTACACACCTTCTAAATGACAAAAGCTGAAAGAAAATATATCCTCTTTCTTTAATGGCTATCAAAGTTGGCATGACAGGGTGGTGAGGTTTACACACTGGTGCAGTCACACTTAGATACACAACTGGTTTAATTTGTGTCCTCTTTCTTAACTAAACTGCTTCCATGGAGAACTTAAGCTGCTCTATTTGTTACATGTCAGGCTAAATAATTCAACAGGTGCAGATCTGGAGTTCATTTCTTATCAAGGGTATCTTTTAAAAGGTAACTCTGTTTTCCATCTGAAAAATCTCAACACAAGAGGAAAGCCAAGGCTCCTGCAATAATATTCCTTTCATTTCTAGACTGATACAGCAAGTGAATGAAAAAATCCGATATCCTGATAAAGAGCTAAATAAATACTGAATGTGTGTACCTACATTTTTAAGACCTCAGCCCTCTGAAATGATCAGCACAGCTGACACCACAACAATTACAGTAAAAATATCAGAGGACAGAGCATGGGCACTAGGTGCCCATGAAATGTAAGCTTTAAAACTCTAGTGAAGAAGACAACAGTGTGAGGATATATAGCAATTCAAGGAGCATGTGATTCAAGGGGCACAATTATGTGGCAGAAAAGGAATAAATAGAAGATTATTTCTGTTACAACTCCTGACTTCTTTCAAAAGTCCTCTGCAATGCTTTGAATTTCATCTGCAATTGCTCTGACCTATTCCACCTCAGAATCTTGTGATTTGTACTTTTTGGTATGGAAAACCTTTCCAAAGTGGGCTTTTGGTTTTTCTCTGTGTGTAGCTCTAAATTGTAGAGAGCTAGTTCAGATTTTTTTTGTCTATAACTGTGAAACACATTATCTGGCAAAGGAATTACTTTTTTTAAGGGAAGGAAGAAAGAAATATCCTCATTCTGAGCAGTACAGGCTCAAAAGTGTGGGTATCAGAGGAAGAGACACAAACAATCTTTTGCTTAGTGTCACTTGGATTAATCACCAGCTTGATGTTTTAATAGAGTGATTGCAGACAAAGTTCAAAACTTAAGGACCTTTTAAAAGGATGTATTACATTAGTGGATGTTAATAACAAGTACCCTTCTGATAGGTCTCAAGAGCTTGTTTAAATCATACATTGCAACCCAGAAAAAACATGAAAGAAAATTATTTATGCTGCCACAGGACTGACTGTGACTAGGAAAGATCTCAATCCAGAATAGCACCATTTTCTCAGACCAATCATGATTTTCGATTCATACCAAACTACACCTAAATCTTTCTAAAACCTCAAACTTTTCAAGATATGCAAGTCAGCTTCAATATCTTATTTCTGACGTGAAGGGTAATTAAGCCATAAAGAAAATGCAAAAATAACAAGAACCCACAATAAAGTTTTATAGTTCTTATTTGAGCCAAGTAAAATGTGAAATACCACTGTCAAAACACACAACCAGTACTGAGCTGCCCACACATAATCATCCCATCTTGTGATGTGAACTACAGTTTGTAATTCCCTCACTAAGTTGACCCATCTTCAACTATAATACCTCCCTTGTAAAAAACTTGTGCATTCATTTGCAAAGGAAAGGTTCTTTGTTGCAGCCAAGACATAGATAGACCAGCTCAGCAAGCTGCCTGTCTGCTCTCTTACTTTCCCTTGGAACTAGATGGATCTACTTTCCCCAGCTCAGATCTTGCAAGGAAAAAGGAAAGCATGTGCCTGTTGACAGGAGGGTGTTTGCTCAGCTGTGACATCAGCAGGAGCAGATAACACAAAAAATAAACAAAGAAAAATATAAACTTTTGAATTTTAAGAGAAGGCACTTTCAGGCAGCTGCTGGGAAGTCTCACTGCCTGTATATAATTCTATAGCTGTACAGCTAAGATCAAGCAATGATGCTGCAACTGGTGAGCCCTGGAAAGGACCCTTGGGCTGGTTCCCTCTGGATTCTGTTGCTCATCTGTTGGTATGTGTTCAGTCTCACTTTTGCCTTTCACTGAAGAGAGCAAGGAAGACAAAATGGTCAGACCTTCTGTGGCCACAAGGAGAAGCCTGTTTTTCGTTCTGAAGTTTCTGTTCCAAGCTCTGATATGTCATTTACAAGGAATTCATGACACATGATTTTCAGATCATCTCCAAACTGCTCTCTCTCCGAATCCCCCTCCAAAACTCGCATGCCTAAATAGTGGTAAATTAATTTTTAAGCACTGTTTATTGTGTTCATTGTTTGCTGTCACAGAAGCAGTCTGCACTACAACTCTTGAGGGCAAGAGGTACATCCTGAGAGTCTTCAAATATGAAAGGTTTCCACTGCCCTCTCCAGTGGGCCACCCAAGCTCCACCTCTGCTCTAAGATATCCTTCAGGCTGTCTGTATCTACCCTGGCCTATCTATAGGGCAGAGTCCAAACCCATTCCTGTGAGATTAATGCCTGTAAGGTACTGCAGCCTTTTCTGGGATAAAAGAAATTGCTTGGACTTCTCTGTACCAGTGTGAATAGACTTACAGCCTGACAGAGCTTTAAAATCAATCCTGCTAGAAAAAAAATTAATATTCACCCAGTCTAGTTAAGCTTAGCTCCTGGCATTTATTCACTGAGATGTTTCTTTCCTCCCAGAGTTCAACTAGTGGAAAGTAGGGCCTCATTAAAGCTTGAAGAATACTCATAGACTCCCTTGCTTGGTGAAATGCAAGAGAAAAATAGGTCACAAGCCACAGTTTCGAGTATTCCCTCCAATTTATTCCGTTCAGTCCCAATTTAAAGGGAACTCTGACTCACTGCATTATCTACTCATCCCTACCACACCTCACTGCCACATTCCCATCGGCAGAGCCCAAAACCAACTAGTTCAGCGAAAGTTAAGAGCCCCCAGGAACAGGCCTAGCTCCACCCCTCAGTGCAACACAGGAAGCCAAATATAGCTAGAAACGAACTGGAAATAAGTTATTTCACGGCTGAAGGGTCAATTAAGGAAAGTGATTGAGTTTGCATTTCTCAGAGAAAGTGTCTCTTTTGGAGCATGCAGTGTAGGTAAACCTATGAGTTCCCTCTCTTGCACCTTCTCTATCTACCTTCCACTCCTTACTATTTTCCCTGTCCTTCACAGTAACCCAAAGAGCAAAGCTCCAGATTTTTAAGCTACAGAGGTCAGCCAGTCAGTTCTAATCAGTGTAAGCTTTGTTACCAAGCATTGTCTGCACCTAGTCCCATCTGTATCTAGCACCAAAGGGACAAAAAAAATGAAATTAGAACAGCTGAATTAAGTCTTTATTAAAAACCCATTACTTCCTCAATGTTGCACTTTTACTAATATTTGCATTTGCTGATTTAATTCGTCATAAAATTGCTACTTCTGTAACACAGGCAAGAAAAAAGGCAAAAATTATCTTCTGATGAGGTTCAGGTGAAATACTTCAGCAAAAGGACTCTGCCTTGGCTTCATCTGCAATGATGTGAATATTAGTGTTCAAAGAAGATGAACACAGGCTTCAAATTACTAATATAAAGGCTGTAAAGTTATTTGGGGGAATTAAAAGCCTACTTTATTAGATGAGAATTTGGAAAAAAAATGTGGTGTTTTAGGCAATTTTATAAAGTTTTCAAGTATATTTTTTTTGTGCTTTTTAAGTATACGAATTAAGATAAACCATAAGTGGAGCTCTTTAAAATAAAGGTCTCTGGAGGTTCATGAATTAATGAGTATAAACTGAACATTATCATTTATCCATCAACTCCATGAAGATAAGGCTCTATTCTTTAGCAAAGTGAGAGTATTTCTTGAAAAATAATGAGTTCCAGCAAAACAGGAGTTTTCACCTGGGGAATGATGAGATAGAGGAAAGACGTTACATAGTGTGGCTATCTGCGATAGAGGAGTTCTGAACTCTGAGACACAGGAGGCCATTTCCCACCATAATTCATTTTTTCTCTAGATGATCAACCACTTCCAAGATATTAACAGGCATTGGGGGTAAACTTACAGGGGTGCCTACAGGGTAAATAGCAATATCAGAGAAGAACTGTATTGCTGATGGCTTCATATAAACCATGAGTAATTATCACCTTTAACTCAGAGAAAAACAATAAGCCATTATTTTGCTTGACAAATATCTCTTTAACACAGCTCTATATTCTCATTCAGAGCCAAAGATGGCAGTAAAAGTAGGAACATATATATCCTCATCCTAAAATGAATGCTTTATGTGACCTAGTTCTAGGAAAAATAAATCAAAGGTTTTTACTGATATATGATGAACACTGTATGCCTTACTATATATATAAATTCAAATATGTAGTTGGAAATGCCACCTCGTGAAAATTTCAGTTTGCATTGGGGAATAATGCAGTTTAGAGGCAAGATATAGTGGCTTAATATGTGAAACAGACCTATATAAACAAGCTTCATAACAAGGATTTATTTTTGCATTTATTCATCAGACAGATAATAAGTGGGTTCCTTTTCCCCTATCAAATGTACTCAGGGCAGAAAAGGACAAGGCATTATAGTAGTTTATTTTGCATCCATTTTGATAATGTAGTTTAAATAAAGATGTAAAACTTTAAACAGCACTGCCAGCAGGCAGCCATCCTCAAAGGTTACCCCATGTACTGTAAGAGTTTCAAGGACATGTTCCTCCAACACTTTGAGAACTTCCAACATATCATTTCTGAAGAAGCTTCCTCCTTCTTGCATGTCTGCTCTGTCCATCACTGGAACTTCTCCTCAGCAGCATCATCAGAAGTAAATGTTTCAGGGTAAGGACCTGCTGTGGGCAAAGCAGTTTCACCTTGGGGAATGGCACCTATTGCAATTATTGCCAATTTTTAATTACTGATTCACGTATTAAGAAAAACAATTTCAAAATACTGAGGAAAAAAACCTCTCATTCCCTTCTCTGCTTTCAGTTTCAGACCAATGGCTCTTTTCCTGCCTTCTCTTGTTCTCACAGCCCATGGTGCTGGCCCCATTGCTGCCTTTGGAGAGACAGAGAGCTGCCCAGGAAAGTGCTGTCCCTACACTCCAGTTCCCTGCTCCTCCTCCTTCCTCCCTCCTCCTAGAATCATTGTGGAATCACAGAATGGTTTGGGTTGGAAGGAATCTTAAAGATTATCTATTTCCAACCTCCCTGTCATGGGCAGGAACAGCTCCACTGGATCAGATTGCCCCATCCAGACTGGCCTTGAACTCTTCCAGGGATGGGGCATCCACAACTTCTCTGGGCAACCTGTGCCAGTGTTTCATCACCCTCACGGTAAAGAATTTCTTCCCAATATCCAATCTAAACCTGCCCTTTTTCAGTTTAAAGACATTTTTCCTTGTCCTATCTCTACATACCCTGGTAAAAAGGTCCCCTCCAGCCTTCTTACAACCCCCTTCAGCTCCTGAAAGGCCACAGTAAATCTTCCCCTGAACCTTCTCCTCTCCAGGCTGAACAACCCCAGCTCCCCTGCTCTGGTTTCTCACTGCTCCTCTGCTCCAGCATGGGTCTCATCAGGACTCAGTCCCTCAGGGATGTCCCAGCCCCAGCCAGGGTTCTCAGGGACTCTTCTCCTCCCAGTGGTGTGTCTCCAGCCATGTTCCCAGCACTGCCCCCTCCACCCACCTGCTCCATTTTTCCTTCCAAACTGTCCTGGAGTGGCGTAATAATATCTTGAATTCCCTATTGTTTGTATGTTTGACCAGAATATGGTCCTGTAGCTTTAACTGTGTCCTGCAGCTGGGAGAAACTCTGCCAGTGCGGGATGTTTTGAAACTCTTCCCCGGGCTGTTCTGTGGGGGAGTGAGAAGGAAGAGACACTGGTTTGTTCTTTTTTTCTGGCAGTCGGCTGCTGCTGCTGCTGCTGGTTGCTGGTGCTACTGGTGGGGCTGCTGCTTGGGTTATCCTTTTCGACTTTTTTTTTTCCCTGGGATTGTTTTTTTTCATCGTTTTGGACCTTTTTCCTTGACTTGCTTTCTCCTCCAAGAACCTGAGGAGCCTCGGAGGACAGCGGACGAGAATCGTCCAGGGAGCCACCGGAGGAACTCCACCTGGCCCCTCCGGGGACCCAGAAAAGGGAAGCTATGCCTGAGGATAAGGACACTAAAGTTCATCAACTGTTTACTCAGGTTTAATGACCCCTTTTCCCCTTTCCCCTTCCACTGTGTCATCTGTTAATTAAACAGCTCTTTCCCATTTTCAGTTGAGATATTCTGTTGTTGGGGGAGGAAGGGGTGCTAGAAACCGTTGCTGTGGGGGAGGCACCTGTTCAGAGTGCTTTCCACCTAGGAAATTTGTCTCTAATCCGAGACACACACTCATGCCTGTCACTCACTCCCAGCCATGCCTGCCTGGTCTTGTGGGCACAGACCCCCACCCCGTACCGCTCTGTTTAGGGATACCCTGTCTCTCACATGGCTGGCTCAGAGAACAAGGATCCAACAGTGCTTTACTCAAAGTTCTGGGTTTCTGCTCAACAGGTAAAGCATATTTTTGAAATAGTTTTGCCCAAATCAGGATCTTCAGGCAAGAAAACATGTTTTGGTAATCCTGCTCTTCTTTTCATCATTCCGTTTGCTATTTTTGCATACGGCCTTCAGCAAAGTACAATACATTTCCTAGCTATTCCTCAGAACTGTTCTTCTGTATTTCAGTTCATAAAATTTGATAGGTTGCGATCATCTTGTTTTGTTCTGCATGTAGTATAGGTAGTCTAGATACCATTTTACAAACAGATGTTTCAATGACATTGCAAAATAACTGCAAACATAACAGGAATGCAATAAAAGAAATTGCATCCTTGCTGCATTACAATGTGCTACAACAGGTTAAATATCACATCAGTTTCGACCCTTTCCCATGATGAATTCTTGGTTCAGTCATGTGTTTATCTATTGCTTATTCCCTTGTATTTTTGCTGAATTTATATAGTGGATTGAGAATGTGTAAAACCTCATACTGACATAAATATGAGGACAGGTTTTTTGTGTATGCTCAGGGGATAGGGGAGTTGTGTTCTTCACACATAAAGGAGCAAAACTAACACAACCAGATTCAGATTACAGAGTGGACTCTGTAAACAACTTGTAGCAGGAAAATTATTTTGTGAAGACTGTTGAATAAATAGTTGACATTCACCGAAATAAAGATCAATCCACCAGCATTTTCAACTCAATTTTTTTTTCAAAATTGTAGCTATTGGAATTAAGCAAGGGATAGTGAATGTGACTTTCAGAAATGTTTCCTAATTTTAAATTTTTGGAGAACAGTTGCTAATATTTTTAAATCTAGATCTCAGTCACAAACATTACCTTAAGGAGGACATGCTTACTTTTTCTCCATTGTTGCCAGCCATTAAACCTGGTAACTGTCTTGCATGATATGATACTACAAGACAGTATCAGAAAATCCTTAGATTTTATCTTCTCATGGCTTGATTTTTTTCAATCTGGAATGTAATTCTTACCAAAAAAATACAATTGCCCTTTAATTTCTCCTCTAAGTGAATGACCAATAACTGTGTTAGATGGTTTTAGTAAAAAACAGCTCCAGAAGTGCTAACACTACAACACCTCTAGTACTCATAAAGAGAAATTTTACCACAGAACATTCCAAATTAACTAAGGGAACAATGTGCATATGTTCCTCGTCTTTGTGCCTCAATTGCTTTTCTGCAGAAGCCTTCAAAGGATTATCATTTCATGCACCTCTCTGCAGAGCAGAAAGCTCAATTCTACATGGCATAAAAATTGTGTTTGCACAAAGGTAAAGAAGGTGTCCCCTTTATTCTGAATAGTCGCTTATGTTTTCTTACAGTGATAAATAAGTTTCATGCTGCTACTACAATATAGTAGGAAGTGGTGAGAAGGACAAGTAGTGGAGGATTTAATTTATTTCTAATTTAGTTCATTGTGTACGTACATTAGCTGGCCTCTTTAAACTTGAGAAAAGATCACATCAAAATTTTAAGGATCCATAAAAATAAGAGACAAGGATGGAAAATGTTGCATGCAAAAATATGATTTATGCCAGGAAAGCAGCATCATGTTTGTATGTATGTGTAGAAAACAACTGTTATAAAAATCATACTGGAACAATAGCATAATTCATGAAATAATATTTTATTAATGTAATCAAATTAATACAACATATTTTATTTAGACGCATATATCAAATTTATGTAGTTCAGAACTCCTGTTAAAAGTGTCAATTTCACACTGTTTTAATTATTATTAACAATTACTCCAGCAGGAAGCAGCATTTCAGCCATCACAGGCATTCAGCGTCATATGCCTGGACCACAGCTAACTGCACTGACAGAGCAAGACTGCAGTATGGGAATAACTCCCCCTTTCCTGTGCAGTTGTGCCCTTCAGTGGATTCTCAGACAAGGAAAGGGTTGTTTGGCTGAATTGGGGCTGGTGAAAAGAAGAGTATCCCTATTGACAGTTTGATTGACTTACAGTGAAGAGAATCTCTGACTCCTTTCTGCAACTTCATTTTTTTGAAAGACCAAAGTCTGTTCACCTAAAATTTCAGTAGATGTGTTTAGAGAAGTAAAATTAACTCTTACCATGCAATTTAAAGGGATGAGTCTAAGAACCTGGGACTAATTACAGAACAGCTTCCAGAGTTTTCTTTGCCTTATCGCCCTCAAACCTGCCATCTTGTCAATGAAGCCTGACCAAGGATGTTGCCCCTGGAGCTCAGCAAACCATTTGATTGTGCTGGTGGGCTACCAGCAGAACTGCTTCAAACAACAGAGCCCTTAAGAAATAATGTGAGCCTGCAGAGTTTTGCAGCCAAAGCCCAAAAGTGACATTAGCAAAAAAACTGGGGAATGACAAAGAATATGAGACAACTGTTTCCCAGAGCACCACGCACCTCTGGAGTGTGGGATTTGTCACAAGCCCTTATTGTCCATTGAGTGAATATGGGTTGGATTACAGCCAGCTCTTTTGGGATCTTTTTTGAGTCAGTCTTTGGCTGCTCTCCTATATTTCTCAGTGCATTGCAATATATACTTCTCTCATTTTGCATAACCCATCACAAATGGGTAAAATGTCACCCTCCAACTACTGTTTTACACCTGTATCATCATATTAGTAGCTGGCTTCTGACTTTTCAACTTGATTACTGTAATACATCATAGTTACAAATCAAAAGTCAGCCCTAAGTTATAACTGATTTGAAATGGGGTAGTGCTTTCTGGAACATGAAAATAGATGAGCTTGGCATTGCTGTTGAATCCTGAACCAGGACCAAAACTTGAGTCCATTCTTTACGAGCATTAATCACTGCAACGCAGACACCTCTTACAGCGGAACCCCTGACAACATGACTGGACCACAGGAAAAGTTCACTCCTTAGATCCGAACCTGGTGTGCAGCCCACAGTCATGAAGCCTTTCCTCAGGGAGGCTCTGCGCTGAAGCAGATGAGTGACGAGTCCTCTTCCTGAGGAGGAAGCAGCAGCAGAAAAACACATAATGAACCAACCACAATCCCCATTCCACATCTCCCAGTGCCACTGGGAAGGAGGAGGTACACAAAATCAGAAGTCTGAGAAAAAGTGAAGGGCTAGGGGAAGATTTACTTCTCATTATCCTCTCTGATTTAATTGACAATACATTAAATTAATTTCCCTGAGTCAAGTCACTTCTGCCTGTGATGGTGACTGGTGGCTGATCTCTCCCCATCCTTTTTTCAGGCCACAAGCCTTTCATTGTATTTTCTCTCCTGTGTCCAGCTGAGGAAGGGAGTGATAGAGCAGCCTTGGCAGGAACCTGCCATCCAGCCTAGGACAACAATCCCTATTCAGGAATCAAAGCAAGGAAAACATGGTTTGTGATTGGAATTACTATAATTGTGTGAAGGTCTGCTGTCAGGATTTTTTTTGGGAAGAGAAACACTTGACTTCAAAATCTGTTTCAGGAGTGTTTCAACACACTGTTGATCTGCAGCATTAATTGCAGGGGAACTGTATGAGCCATCATATCATACACATCAATTATTTAATAAAATGGTGTACAATGCTATCTGCTCCCTTTAGTCAAGTTCTCCTGACCTGTTTTGGGTCCCTGAGGTTCATGGGGCAAAGGCACCATGCAGTGGTTGCTGCATCACTCAAAGGCAATAAAGTTGAGAGGAGAGAAAAAAAGACTCTGGCAGCATGGAATGACTGAACACTCTGCTCCCATAGCATCAGGACAAAGGCAAAAATGACAGGAGACAGCAGGGATGAGAAAGAACCTCACAGTGTGTGTGCTACAGAAAAAGTCAAGAAGAAGGAAGGAAAAAAATTTAAGTTTGACTGATTGTGACAATGGCATATTCAAGGAAAGGGACTAGAAAGGAGAAAAAGGCAGGAATAAGTTTTATGTTTTCCATCAAGAGAAACATCTTCAAGAAATTTTGAGAATATAACACTATCCTAGAAAGGCCTTAAGAACTGTAGAAAAGTAAAGGGCAAAAACTCACACAATTCAGTTGTTTATTGTAAGATATTATAGGATCCCAACCATGCTGTGCTAACTAGAGCGGGGGAAAAAAGGAACATAAAAGAGACTGAAGACACATTTTTAACAGCACAATCTGCTTCCTGAATGATTTAAAATTAAAATGCTGATTTATGTGAAATAATTTCTCTAAGAGTTCAAATGCTATCAAACACAGTACACAGATGAAACCACTGAGAAATTATGATCCTGCTTTTCACTCTGGGACTAGATTGTGCAGAGCAGAACCTGGAAAGGGTTGCCATGACTGTCATGTCCATTTTGGACACGTGCCTGTCCCAACAGTGTCAGAACTCTATTCCCACTAGTGGACACCTGTGAGTTTTCCAACACCCCCTCCTTCAAACAGCTTATGAAAAGCCTTAGATCATTTGTCTCCACTTTTTCCAGTTAAGGTGACAATGCTTTCCATTTCACTTAATTAATAATCAATGTTTAACTTGATTAAAAGCTTAAGGATTCAATTATATTTATTAAAGAATTCTTTATTTTGGTCAGTTTTGTTGTCTTTAATGAGGTAATATTCTATAATTAAATCACTGAATGCAGAAAGCTGCCGTGTAATTAATAAGACCACGGTCCTAAACAACTTAGAATAATGAATCCAAGCAAGACCTGGATAATTAAAAACGCTCATGACCAAAATCAGTGACATATTTCCTAACCACATTTGGAGTGCAAGGATGATCTTTGCAGCCACACACTGCAACAGGCTCTCTGTGTGACCTTGGACAAGGTATATAATCTTGCTGAGGCAAACTTCCTTATCCTTTTTTAAACAAGGTCTTCAAGAAAGCACTTCGGGGCAAGGAGAGGCACTCACTGTCTGCATGCAAAGTGCATAGTAAGAAGGGATTTTCTTGGTACTGTCAGAAGATAAATAATAAGAGTTAGGGAACAAAATAAGTAAAAGGTACACCTTCCTCACTATCCGTCAAGGACAGCTGATTAAGGAAGTATGAAAAAAATAGGAGAGGACTCTGTGGTGTCTCTGCCTGTCTCATCCCAACAAAGAGCATTTGATGGAATTCATGAGATGCATCCTGGTGTTTAATAGCTCACATTCTCAGCAGGTTTTGAACCCAGCTTTACATTTGATCACCGCAACTTCTCCTGTAAGGAGTGATGCAATTTAATTACACACAGTGTAAAAAGGTACTTCCATTTGCTTATTTTCTGTCTCTAGCTGCTATTTTTAATTCATGCCCTTTATATGAAGGCAAACTATGCTGTTTGCACTATGAAGGCAAAGAAATAAACTTTCTCCATTCTTGTCCATTACATTTATTATTTAATATTAACACATATATATATATTTCATATTATCCTGAGTTATCTCCTCTCCAACCTGTTTAAGTTTTTCCTGGGAAAAAGCCATTCCACCTCCGTGATAATATTTCCTTGACCTTTTTTATTACACTTTTCCTTTTTCAAGAAACATAAATACAAACTATACACAGTGCTCGAGTTGTGGTACACCACACATTGATCAGATGGCTTAATCATATTTTATATTCTGTTCTCATTACATTTC
Source organism: Origma solitaria (assembly GCA_013397895.1). Lineage (NCBI taxonomy): Eukaryota > Metazoa > Chordata > Aves > Passeriformes > Acanthizidae > Origma > Origma solitaria. Next base: position 941,925 of record VZRL01005687.1, on the reverse strand, counting down.
CTAACCATTCTTACCAAACTTTATGCTCCTTTGACCACTGTTGAGCATTTAACTGATGTTTTAATAGCACCAGCGACAGTAATTTCAAGATCTCTCTCCTGAGAGGCAATAGCTAATTTAGAAATCATCATTCTGTATGTACAATTAAGGATGTGTTTCTCCATGTGCATCTCTTTGCATATATTGACCTTGAATTTCATCTGCTATTTTACTGTCCAGTCATTCAGTATCATGAAATCCTCTTGTAATTCTTTGCAGTCAATTTGAGAGTTGAATGCCTTGAGTAATATCTCATCAGCAGCAAATTTTGTCACCCTGTATTTACTTTCTTTTCTAGGTCATTTATGAATATATGGAACAGCTAAACTTCCTGAAATGCAGCATCTATTGTAATTCCTCTCCTTATCTGTACCTTTTGTTTCCTTTCACGCAATCAGATAACCACATTTTCCCATCTCTGCATTTTCTATCAATTTTGCTTTTATTAAGCCACAAGACAAAAATTATCTTTAATCTCAAGAAGGCTTAGTTTTCTTAAACCTTTTTGATGAAGGATCATGTCAAAAGCTGTTTGGAAATCCAAGTAGACCAGCTTGGTAATTATATCCATATATCACTGACTCCTTCAAAGAGCTCCAGGTTATTTGTGAGGCATGACTTCCCTATATGAAACTTTGCTAATTCTTTGCCATGTGTCATATTCTTGTATCTATACAAGAAAGGCTGTATTCTTGAATTCTATTTACTTAAATCTGCAATTTATTATGGTTTTTATATCAAAGTCTAGTCCGTAGTCCTCCACATTGCCCTTGTCATTTGCATATAGTTCTTTAATGTAGGAAATTATTAATCAAATATACTACCGTTGTCTACAATTGTGATTGATTCTCCATTTTAAAGTTCTGTTCAAATGCTTGAAAAAATATCATGTGGTTCTTTTATTTATTCCAAATCATTTTACCTATTTGTCTAAAACCTTCTCAGTTTGAGAAATTTAACTTGACACTTCATTTTGAGAAGGTTTCTTATACTCTTTCTTTGCAAGAATTTGCAACTCTACTCTTGTAGAAAAAATAAAGGCAAATAACTAATTTGGCTTTTCTGCTCTAGGCTGACCATTTATACCCTGAAAATTTGTCTGTCCTACAAGTGCTCTGGTAAGCTTCATTTTGATCAACTTGAAGGGGGGGGAAAAAGAACTGTACATTTTACCCTTGGCAGCTCATTAAAATCTTCTCTATTCCACTTTTTTTGCTTTTGCTTTTAATCTGGCCTAATTCCTGGGCTTTTCTACCCATCTCTGCTGTTCGACTGTGTTTGGGGTGTTCGGGGTTTTTTGGCCTTTTCAAATACTTTTTGATAAACACAAAACACAGTTGGTATCTCTGACTTTCTTTTAGCAGTCACCATACCAACCGCAAATATTTTAACCTTTTGCCTGTAGCTTTTCATGTCCTTTTAACAGACCCATTCCATTTTCAGTAAACAGTCATTATTCTATAAATTATAATTCCTCTCATTCCTCAGCTCCTGTTCAAAATTGAGAAATTACTGTGAGCACCTTATTTTGACTCGCTGAATCTGGAAGAGGCCCAGCAGGCCTGGCTGGGATGGAGAGGATGATCTCAGTCATGCAGTCACACCTGTCCTAAACAAGTCTTTCTGGCCAGGTTACCATGTCAGGCACCTGAAAGGAGTGATCCAGGGTTTACAGGAGAACTTTCAGATGCTTTTCTGAATGAGCAGCTGGAGACAAGACAGATGAGAGCATTCAAAACGGTACCCATAAGTACCCAAATCTCACAACCTGGAATTCATCTCTTTGGAAATTACTTGGCAATCTGAAAGATAAAAGTGCCTAAGAGGAATTTGAAAATACGTGGTTTTCCTGTCTACCTGGCAATGATACACCAAGATGCAATAGTTGGAAATTAAAGGCTAACAATACTTTATGGTCACAGTTCTGAACTGTACTCCGAAATACTCTGTTTCAGTGAATATGTTGACTTTGGACAGTTTTAAATCAAAGTGGGATGTATTGTTACAGAATAGTGCCTGACAGAGCACGCCCTGCCTCCAGAGGGGCCCCAGTGTCCTGACTGTCACAGGCTTTCAGTGAGCTGCTGCTTGCATCACGAAGCCTTGAGCACTGTGGCAGGTCAGCAAAGGCTTTTGGCTTTCTGGAATAGTCAATACATCTTGCAGCTCATCCCAAATTGCCCAAAAATCAGGATGATTGCCCAAAAATGAGGCATATCATCAGGTTGAGTACATCCACAGTATTTGCAAGGAAGATTCTTCCCTGCAGAGGAGACTGAGGGTACTGTGACGTGCTGCAGATGATCCTGGTTCATCCCTTAAGACCTAATAGTTGCTGAGTCTATGAATATTATGAATCAAAGCTATTGCAGAGGACAATTCTTTGTAAATTATCTCCTTAATAGTCTGCAAAACCATCTTCCTAATATTTTGTTGCACAGGTCACTAAGGAAATAACTGCTATTGAGATGATCACAATTAAAGCAATAAAATTACTGATGAGACAAAGAAACTGTGGCAGTTATTTTTATATGGTATATAAAAATATCAGCTGCTACAGAATTTTCTGTAGTGCTGACAAACCGATTCTTACCTTCTATGGTGTGAGAGCATCAGCACATTTTATTTCTATCTTTGAGGTCATTCCTCCTTCCAAAGGAGCTACTATTTATTAGCAGCAGTTTTTCAAAACATTTTTCTGACTCAATTTACATTGGAGTTTTATTTTTTTGTGCCTTTCTAGATGCCTAGGATCTGTTAGATTATGCCCATGGAGTGCTATATTGTGGCTAGTCATAGGCTACAAGTTCTTTAAAAACCTCTCATCACTCTAGTTGAGTGAGTGATTAGTGTTCTAAATAATTTCTGATGATTGGACAGAAATCACTGAAAATTCCTTGGCCATCCCAAAAGCGACAGTTTGAGAGAAGGATTCTTCGAGGCAAAAAAAGAAATCCAAGGAAAAAGTTGGAAATATTTTGTAAAATGATAGAAAAAGAAAGTGGATGCCCAAGTACGGGCTTAAAGTCAGTAATTTTGTTTAAGAGTGAGAAGGTGGAATTTCAGATTACACAAATTTACATTTAGTGCTTGGGATATATGAGCATTTCAGTCTCATCTCTATCAGGTGGATCTAACTGAAAAAATTCTAGAGATAGGATAAATGAACAAACAACTGCACGAGCCTTACATTTCAGTCAGCATTCTGAAGATCAGTTGAACTATAGGATTGAGGCCATGGCAGATGGTGGGTTTGTCTGTGCGTTACAGAGACTCTTAGTACTTTGAGGAGGAGGAGATTATTTTGTCTCTTAACAAAAACAAAATTAAAATACATCTCTGAAGACTGTTGCCCTTATAGGGGAGGCGTGTGCTTTGAAGTGTCATACTTTGGCATAGTCCTGATAATCAGTAATGAAGAGAATGCAGAAGATTACAAAACAACATAATCAAGTGATATTAATGAATATTTCAACCAGCAGACATTTCAAAGTTTTAATTAAAATTAGTAGTTATTGGTATTGTGATGTGTTCAAGAACATACAGGCAAGTAATCACAAACGTCCCAAATGGGCTGCATTACACATGCAATTAATTATGGAAGATGCTGCTGCTCAAAGCACCCTGGGATCTCTGAGATTTAAAGCAAGTGCTCAAGCATTTCAGTACAGAAGGCAGCTCCACTAACACAGCCAGCAGATTAACTATTATACTTAAACCAGATGCTGCATTGCTGCGATATGGCTCAGATCTGTTCTGCTAGCAACAATTTTTACTCATCTTCTTTAATAGCACAAATACCTCTTCTTTTGCCTAAAGTAAAAGCTGGTATTTTTAAACACAGGCTGTGAGAGCTTGCAGGACAAAAAAAACCCCACCTACAGAGATGTTCTTTTCACAATATGCCCTCCACACTGCAGGGGAAGAAGAGTTTAATCAAAGTACAATGCTCGTTCTTACTTTTCTTTCTCTTTGACTCTGCCCCCACCCAGTGCTCCCACTCTGATGTCCTTTCATGATTCTTGGGGTTTTCTGAAGTTAATTTTGTCAGTAGGGTGCAGGTCTGAAGGCTCCTTACCTTAATATGAGGGTTTGTAATAGTACCTCCAATTCACAACAAAATGGCTTAATTTAAGCCATGGGGAGGGGTGGTTTAGAAACGGCCCTGAGTATACATTGACCTATTGCTACCTGTGAGCCTGAATACACATTCTAAAAGATCTTCCATGTCCCTCAGTGAAATTAAATCATTAATTTGAGAGGTGAATCTCATACTGAGCTATTCTGAATAAACCTCTCTTGTCAATTCAATCCACCCAAAGCTCACTGTTAGGAAAAGTGAGCCTCTAAGAGCATTCAATCTTGTTTATAGATTTGAGGCTTCATGCACAGCAGGATCAAATATACTTAAAAATAAATGGGATTGGGGAGGGAGAATGGTACTTTTCTGTGACCTTTTCAAACTCTTTTCCAGAAGGCAAATGCTCCACTCTTTAGCTTGGCAGGTGCCTATCTCCAAATGGGCCCCTAAACACTTTCCAGATTCCTTGCTGGATAAAAAAAATTATAAGCAATTTCTGAGCATAATGCTGTTGATAGGAGTTCTGCTGCAGAAGGGAAGGGCAATATTAGGCCTAAGGCCTTTCCCCTTCCTCCAGACTCAAAATGCTATTGAAGGCTTTTGAACAGACCTGATAGTGCTGGGGGTTGTTATGTCCTCAGCACCATGAGGAAGGGAATGGACACAGGCGTCACTTTGAAAAGAGCAGCAATATCCTATAAGCCTATCCAGGCTAATTTTCTGCCACAGGATTGTGGCCACCACTGATCTCAGCAGCTGTTATGCAGGACAAGGCAACTTGACTTTGAGTGTCATGAAGGAAGCAGCAACCTAGTTTGGAACGTTTATCAAGGCTGTTAATGTGATATTAAAACTGAATTTTAAGATACTTGAATTCTTGTTCAATGAGATGTCTGAGCTCCTAGCTGTTGCCAATAGTGGGATAAAAATCCAAAGAGCCAATATAGTAAAAGAGATGGTGCCCACGACAAATATTGTTCTACCTGTTTGCCACCTTGAGAAATATACAAAATTTGAGGTGAAACAGTATAAGATATAGAGCATACCAGCATTTTTTAATCTTTGCAGTCCTTAGGGGTACGATGCTGCAGTTGAGCTTTGTAAAAAATCTGGGTGTTTAGCTCAGATCAGCCACCACTGCCTGCCAAAACTGCAAGGTACCTCTGAGCAAGAGAGAGAGGCAAATTCTCCTGTGTTTTGAGCCCTGAGTCATAAGCCCCCTGGCTTTTCCCTCTAACACTGAGAATACACAAGTTAGCATTCTCCCCAAAAATATATGTCAAACTCATCCTATTGAGGCTCAGAGCGCTCGTGGATTCTGGGTTGCTTGAGGAAAAATCACCAAGGGGAATGTCAGAGCACCACTACCACTGAACTTCTGTCAATGCTTCGAGCTGCATGCTGAGGGCCAAAGTTCTCTGACACAGAGCTGCGTGGACCATGGGGGACACTTTTAAAAAATTAATGGCTGAGCTTCAGCTCCTAAGTGCATGTTTATTTTCCTAAATAAGCAAGCTGATGTTTTCATAAAAGTTTCTATTTCTCAGGAGCTGCTGCCATTGTCAGTGTCACTGCATTTGCTCTCTTTGAGTTTGTGTTTCTCACTCCCCCTTTACTTTCAGTTTTTCATCCTACAATTGACTCAACAAAGATACAGAAATATCAGTATTTGCAGTCACTTGCAGTTCCAGAAACTATACTTCTTAAACACACTGATATTCACTCTTTTTGCAGCTCACTGCACCACCTCCTTACTATTTCATTTTCAAAAGACAAAGATAAGATTCCAACTAAAAGGTTAGGAGACCAAATAGGAAAATGTAATTTCAGTTTTGGTCTAAAGTTCAGCTGAAATACTGTTTATCCTTTTTTTCCATAATCAACACTACTACACCATGTATTAATGAACAAACATGCAAAGTGCACAATTACCTTTCATCTCATTTAAGAAATTGAAAATTTAAATGGAAAATAGGAAAAAAATAGAGATCCAGGCAGTATCTGGCTTAGTTGCTCCCTCTTAAATATAATGGACTGGAGGTTCCACAGAGACAGAGTTGATGTTAATGTAAAGGTCAAACTCCATGCAGGAATTTGCCACTGAACAAACTCTGAGATAACTAAGTAGTACAAGAGAAGGCAAGAGAACAGTCAGGGACCAGCATCCTTGGAGTATTTAGAGGTAATAACACAGAAGGATCACAGTTGAAGCATACTTTACATCGCCATCCTTAAAGGGCAAGACAGATATAGTAACATTCTTTCAATCACGCTAACTTTTGAAGCTCCTGGGAGCTATTTCAGTGGAGATTTGAGACAGACTAGGCTGAGGTAGTTACAAGGAATAATTTAAGTGCGATTGCCTGTGCCATACAAGTTTTTCAGCTTCAGCCAGAGAGTTTAGTGGAAAGAATTCAAATGAAAACATGAAAAGGGGGAAAACAAGCTAAGCTGCTACAGAGTGCTTACTATAAGCTTTTTTTCCATGGCAAATGGTCCTTAACAATATTTGCTTTGCGGTATTTATGCTCAAATGAGAGTTTGCCATGTTCATTTAACACAGGATATCTCAGTGCCGAGTGCACTGTTGTTAGAGTAAACTCAAAGCAAGCTGGGGGACTCAAATAAAAAGTGCCATTACTAAAGGTCAAGCTTTTAATTTTTGAAAAACTAAAAAAACACATTTCTAAAAGATGCAAAGTATTTCCCCTAGTGATATGGAGAATTATAATTTTTCACTTCATTTTCTTAGAAGGACAGATACCTGACATTTATTGTTAAAAACAAACTAAGTAGCAATGCATGCAGGAATACGCATGGCCTGAGTGTTTCTACATCTCTGCTGCTTATCACCTGATGCTGTCAGAAAAATCTGTTGGGAGTAAGACACAAAACAAGAGTGATTCACACTGAAAACATGAAATGTAACCATGTGTGTTTGTTCATCAGCCAAAATTTTTTAAAAATACAAGAGGGAGAAAAAAAGAAAAAAAAAAAAAGAAAAGAAAAGAAGTTTGGGATTAATTTTGGAACATATAGATCATCAAAAATGATTCACCTGTTTTGTGAACATGTATTTCAGCTGACAGCCTACACCAGTGAAACCAACAGCAAAAGACAATGGAAGCAATCCGCATAGACCTTCCCGTTAGGAAAGGCAGGTAGAGACTTGAAATGCCTCAGGGAAGAAAGGGCTGTGAGCATCTCCTGCTCTCCCTGAGCATCCTACCACTGGCTAGAGGGAAATGTCACTACTGTTTCTGGAATGGTGTTTAAGTCATAATGCTCCGAATAGGATTTAAGCATTTTAGTGTTTCTAAGATAACAGAGTCTGTTAACCATGGTATTTCACAGCCACAGACTGACAGTTCAATTGACAATTCGTGGCAACACAGAATTCAATAATGCCACTCTAAAAACAACTTTGGGAAGGAGCTGCAGTTTTCATGGTCAGACACAGCATGCAATACCACTGAAACATCCTTTTTTTCACCACTCCTAGATCATTCAGGAATGAATTCAGGAATCAGAAATGTTGAATGCCACTCATTTTTATGATGATATAGCCCTCAAGAGGTAAAAAAATTTGTACGAATGTCTTGTCCATGTGTTAATGGCTATCATTACCCAAAAAATCTTTCTATCAGAATGACATGCAGAAACAATCCTTGTAGTGTGTCATCGTCGGTGCTGGTACCATAGACCTCAGAAAAGAGCACAGAAAAATGGCTGGCGGAATACGCAAAAACATGGTCATATATTAACTATTTCCGTGTTTTTAAAAGTTCACAGGTAACTGTAACACATCGATTTTCTAACTGGTTTCAAGAACTAATATCACAGCTCCATTATGTTCTTTATTAATTTTACTGAATTCTGGTAGCATTCCATTTTCAGCAGTGGAAAGCAATTCCCTTCATCTCTCTTTGTCCTTGTCCTGTGGCAGCCAATACTGACTATGACTTGTGTCTGCTGGTCACAACACATGGGAAATTGGATGTCTTAGTAAGGTTTTCTAACACAGAAATTAGAAAAAGATATTATAAATAGATGGTGTGGCTCTGGAGTCTGTGGGTGACAGAGAGAATGAAGCGTTTGACAGGACCTGGAATGTGGATCCATAACAGCCCTGAATTCTCAATTTAAGTGAAAAATATTGGACTATTTACATCCGGGAACTTCTACACCGAACAGAAGGGACATTCTAATCTCTAATCAGTAGTGGAAATATCCTCATATGTTCACTTAATTATGTGTCTAAAAGCTTAGGTTAGGCCAGATTTTAGAAATTAGCTAAAGTTATCTAAAAATTCCAGGAGAGTCACAGCTTCATCTGCATCAGCATCTCCTCATTGCTTGTACTTGCCCTTTTTATTTAGTCTAACATATACATGAAGCTGCTTAGCAAGCATTTGGTGCTAATCCTCTGTAGTTCTTACTGCATCTAATATCTCTAGTGTGCAAGACACACTAACATCCTTGGAGGCCGGACTTTTACTTGCTTTTCTCCCTTCATTTACGTTTTAGTTACGGACAATGGCGAAAGCAGGCACCCTAGGGTCATGTTCTCAAAACTGTCCAGGGTTTTCAAGTGCCTTCTATCAAGATCACAGCTTCAGAGCTTAGCTGAAACTGCTGGGAGAGCACCTGACATCATTAATTCTTGAGCAAATATTTCAGCTTCTTTATCCATGGGCATCTTTTTCTGGGGAAAAAAAAAAAAAGAAAGAAAAACAAGACCAAAAAAATAATATGCCAAAGAGTTCTCCATGTTGAGCTTCTTTTGCTGCAAAGGGCTTCCAGAAAAATCACAGAGCATTTCAGAAAGATGAATTTTCTAAAGAGAAACGCTGTAGAAACAAAGCAACCCAATAAAACGAAGTCTAGCTGACAGTCTAATTCCTTTGCTTTCAAGAGAGCTGGATCTGTGAAAGTTACTCAATAACAAAAACAGAAACAAAGAGAAAAGAAAGCCCAGAAACTACTGAGCAGCCTTCTTTCTCTAGTCAAGTAGCGACAATTTTAAATGACAGTAAATTGGACCATCATGTTCTCAAGCTTTAGACATTGTCAAACACGAGCAGTGAAGGGTCCAGAAATAGCAGAGTAAATGCCCATCAGAAATAGGACATACAGAGCCTGACTTTCTCATGCTTCACCAGTTTGCATCCAGTGTGATAAGTCCTACTAACAAATATTGATTTATAGCAGAGCAAATGGAACTTGGTTCAGTGTCAAACTGGGGCTCACTTCAGAAAAAGTTACCAATTTTGGACTCTGCACTATTCACACTGACAAAAGAGACAGCTCTTGTATTGAAGAGAAATGTTGACAGGTGAAAGATCTGAGGGAACTGCAGGAGTGGGAAGAGACTCTTATTTTAATCTATATTGGATTAATGTCCAGATGTCCCAAATAAATTGCTAAAACGTGGGATTACACCATCTGTAAATTCTGCTTTATGAGAACTAGCATTGAGGGAGAGGAGGAAGAGCAAGAAGGTTTTCTGTGAAAACTTAACCTTCTAGCTTTAAAACTGGAGACACCTGGCTTGCTTCTGAATGAACTCACCTTTATAATGTCGCACTTTATTGCCTCATATAATGTTTATGTAGTTTAATCAAGCAGCAAACTTGTCCAGGAACTGAATCTAATGTAGTCAAAAACTTACAAACCTTCTTTTTGCCTACTATTTTAAACCATTTTCTCTTCCTTCTGTGACCTAGGGTGCAGATCTAATGAGCCAAGTCTTTCTGGAAGGAAGCACCAATTGTACCTCAAAGTCTGTAATTCTGTCAGAGTTGGAAACAGCTGCATTTGCTAGCAGAAACACCAAGGTCTTTAAGGTCCATCTGCTGTTGCTCTATTCACACTCTCCACGGACACTGACTTGCTAAGATGAAGCTCATGAAGTGATTAATTTTCAGGGACATTTAGTACTGGCTTGTTATTTTGTGCTCCCTGCTGTTTCCACCCCCTCAGAGCAGGTTTGACCCTGCTCAGTGTATCCATCAGAGTTTGATCTCTCCAGAAAGCACTGTGGTCTAAAGAAAATATGGCTCTGCAGTGATGCTGATGCATATGCTGATCATCTGTACTGCTGGTACTGACAAATCTGATTCAAGAAATGAATGCTTCATAGCATGAAATAACCCAGGGACCTTTTTAAATCTCAGGCTTCTTTGCAGCTATTATATGGCTTGACTCATTCTCACTAAGCACACACAGAGAATGGCAGTGTAACTACTGCTAGAAGCACGGCTAACAGTATCCATGGGGATTTTTTAACAGCTGCATTCAAGGGAATAGTCTGTGAATTCACATCTGAGACTTTCCCTGGTTTTTATTTAACTCCTACACAGTCAAACTTCAACTGAAAATAACATGACAAATCTAATCAGTGCAAATCTCTCCTAGCTGAAGAGAAGTTTTCACCTTTGGCAGGTCAGAAGATATTGAGGAGGTTTAAAAGTTTGCCCTGCAGAATAAATCCAACCCATGACATAAGTTTGTTTCTTTGGGGAAAAATCTCAGGAACCTGCAGAATATTTATCTAGCAATATCTAGCAAGATATTACTCTAACAGGAAGACCATATTGTTATAGGAATAATTAGTCTGAAATCATATGAATCAATGGCAGTGCAAGACCATTGAAGAACTGGCTGCAGGAGAGCAACTGTGGTTTATTATAAGAAGAAGAATTTACAACTTACTGGAAAACATGGATATTTTCCCTATTTCAGTCTGATTTCTGATTTTTTCGACAGCAAACATGATTAACTGGGGATGTGTAAAATTAAGGGACGGGGAAACACTTAGGAATTACCTGTATCTACATTGGCATTTCACATTTTATAGGGCTATTTTAGTGCTGTGCTTTTTTTCCCCTGTTTACATCAATTTTAAATGGCCCCTCTGAGCTGGCTGCCTCTTTGTATTCACTACCTTATACAATAAATTAGAGTCTACTTAGCAAGGAATTTACAGTCCAGAAATCTCACTCAATTTCAAGAGAAAGGCATGAATTTTAAACTGATATAGGGTAAATTCAGAAAGGAAGTAGATTTAAGGAAGGAATTTTTTATGGTGAGGCCCTGGAGGAGGTTTCCCGGGGAAGCTGTGGTTTCCCCATCCCTGGAGGTGTTCAAGGTGAGGTTAGATGGGGCTTTGAGCAACCTGATGTGTTTGAAGATACCCCTGCTCATTGCAAGGAGGTTGAACTAGATGAGCTTTAAAGGTCCTTTCTGACCCAAACCATTCTGTGATTCTATGAATTTCACCCATTCCCATTCCAGTGTCCCCAAAAAAGGAAGGGCTAAGACACAAAAAGACTCACAGAACCTAATTCTATATGCCCTATGCAGTAGACCAACCCATCAGTTCTCTCAAACTATTAAATATATATGTTTGTATGTGCCATTCACATTAATTAAATAATACGACATAATAAATGACAGCTTGAAAAATTAAAGCTCCACATTTAAATGTTTTATATGTAAAAGTTTTAAATTTAAAAGCTCTCTAATGATTTTTCAACTAAAGTTTTTGAAGTAGGAAGTTCAGATACCCAAATGATATAAGGGCAGGTCTTCTCTCTGCTTCCTCAGTTTGTTATTTGATATCTAGACACCCAAATATAAAGTATCTGCACAACTTCCTGGACATTTCAGCATGGCAGAGAGACATCCCAAATAGTTCATGAAACACGCTTAACAACAGAAATTATTTTTTAAAATAATTTTTAAATAAAAAGAAATTGGAAGAAATAATTGCATTTTTTTAAAATAATTTCAGTGACTAAGACATCAAAATGCCATTGTGCAGACCAAAAGAAATTTTAAATTATTTATCCTAAAGATTAAATAGGGTTAGGAGACTGCATCCAAAAGTGGGAGCTTTCTAGGCATTTTGACTTTTGCATTTAATAATAGCATCTGCACATGCTCAAGTCAAAGGAACAAATATTCTTCAACAGATCCAACTGCAGGAAGGGTGAAACCAGAAGATGAGAGGAAACGTTAACTGTGGTCACCAAGAGGCTTTTTCTCCCTGAGGAGATAATTCCTCACTCCAGAATCCCCAGTAAGCTACCCGGGAAAATCCATAAAACTGCTCACAAATAGAAATACTTAGGTCAGGCCAGTGTGGCTGCACTAAGTGATTACACCTTTGTTTATAGATGCCTCCAAACAGTTTATTTAATATTTAACAGGAAAGATTGTAAAAGGAGGGATTCTGTTCTTATCACAAACAGTTGGCATTATAAATCAATGGATTTTATACAACACTGGCAGAAATTCATTCTTACTCTTTTATTTCCTCTGCCCATTTGATGCCTTCTAGCTCTGTGATAGGCAATCACTGAAGGCAAGGAATGGAACCAAATATTTTAAGAAAAAGAAATGAGAACTGCACTCAATGTGACTGACGTTTTCAAGGTTTTGTCTCTTAATAAGAGATACTGGTTTATTTATGTAGTTCTTTCCACAGGACATATAGTGAGGCAGTCATGAGCACAAAACACACTTTCTGGAAAACTATTGAACTATAAAGGAAAGTTGGATATCCAACCCCCTCTCATTTCCAGAGGAATGCATCTCAGTTCTCTTACATACCCATAAGAAACAGCATTTTGTGTGTTCATAGCTGCTAGACCCCAATAATTTGCCTAGGGTCTTACAAGAATTAAACATATAAGCCCAGAAGTTTTTATTCTTTATGTACAGGAATTTAAAAAAAAAATAAATAAATCTGATTTTTAAGCATAGTTGCAAAATTTGTTTCTGTCACCTCAGAAAAACGGTGATGAGTGCTGTGCACTGCAAATTATAGCTGTAGAAAAATGCCAGTGGGACAGGCATTCACTGCATTTCAGGGCACTCAGCAAGGTGCAAGTCATGGGCTGTTGTTTCTGCTTGACAGCTTTGTCACTAGACAGTCACAGAATTAAAAATACAGGAGCATGACTTGAGCAGTGAGTTGTCAGCACCCTAATCCCTCTGTGCTTTAGGTCTTATCTGGCCTGATTGGATAATGCATGGATGTCACATCTGGCCTATAAACTGAAAAATTTTAAAAGAATTCATTGGTGTCAGTGGTCTTACCTAACATTGAATAATATATTTATTAAGGTTTAATATATTGAAAATTCAAGGGAAAAGATGGCATGCAGTGCTCCCATGTACTGAAATATGAAACCTAACCAGGGCATTGTTGAACTCATTTCAGTGTAATTCCTGAAGAATTGTCCCATTAGTCTCTGGCAATTTGTGAACAGAAAAAAGAACCATATGAAATGAACTGAAAATAACATCATCAAACAACCTACAAAGAGCAATAAAAGAAGACAAATGGTGTGAAAACAAGGTCAGCACTGGACAATAAATATCTAATACATGCGGCTGCAATATGGTTGGTCACATTTAAATATTTATTCATTTTAAGGATAATTCAGCGCAATAAAATTATAACTCTTTTGCAGTCCTTCTTATTTGAGACATCCTGTGTCTGTGTAAACCCAAGAGGATGAATAAAGTCGATAAACAGCTTCTGGATCAGCTGAAATTCTCTGTGGACACAGTTTTGCCTTGGTGCTTCATGGATTTCATGGATAATGAAGCTGAGCCCCATAAGCATTTTGGGAGAGAACTGCTCATGCTGGGGACAGACTACATCCCTCTAGGCCCCCTGTTCACAGGTCAGGGTAAGGGGGCTGTGAAAAACGTTGTAAAGGTTGTTTCTTTCGAAATGTATTTTAAAAACACAAACCTGAACAGCTCTTCAGAAGCTGCTTCCTGCCCAGATCTTGTAGCAGCCCCCGAAAACCCTCACGGTTCTAAGAGATCACACACAGGGCTGCACTTTGCCAGCACTTTATAAAGTGCTGTTCTCTCTTTCCACTCCATTTCAAGAAAATGCTGCAGGGTAGTGTTTTACCCCAGGAGCAGCAGTGTCTGTAGCAGGTAAGACAGGAGAAGGGGAAGTGAAATGATGGAGAGGATTTGGGGCAGGAAAGAATTGCTACTCCTGTGGCTTTGCCATCATTTGAATAATCCACCAAGGGCTGAAACAGTAGAATGATATTCATGGCTGATGCATCCCTACTAATTCTCTTCCAGGCTGAAAGAGCTCATTGTTGCTAAAATGCCATCCTTGCTAAACTGTAAATTTGGGGCCTGTTTTGCAAGGGTCCCAGGAACATTCAGCAGCATTCAAAACCCAGTGGCTTTCTGAATATCCAGTGCAGCACTGCTTGTAATGGTACACAGTCAGGCCCTGTTTGTCACTGCTCTGCTGTGATGAACTTCTGGGGCTCTTTTTGTCTCGATGGCCACATCATATCTGAGCAGTGTGACAGCCTCAAGCACCTGGGAGCAAAAGGAACGTTTTTTTTAAAAAGTTTTATTATGAACCTTCAGCCTTTTGACAGTTGAAAGTGCTGGTGCCAACAGGAATTTTGTTTCCCTGATGAGCACCTGGTCCAAGGGCTGTAGGTTTGGCAGCTCTGGCTTTGAGGAACTCAGAATCTCAATTTCAGATGACATTCCAGATGCTTTCATTCCCTCCCAGCACTCAATACACCTTTATATCTGTTACAAAATGTTTTTTTCTAGTTCTTGTCCTGTGCAGAAGTCATTGTTAGCTCTCAGTGAAGAGCTTGAATCATCTGCAGTGTTTGTATTTATTATTTGCTTTTTCTCATTCTATGAATGTACATATTTTGATGTTTGTCAAATGAAAGAAAAAAAAAAAGAAAAAAAAAACACTTTAAAGCAACCAAACTCTGGGCCCTTTCTTTCACCCCACTGTGGCATTAGTTACCTAAACAATGACAACAGCAACATATCCCATTAAAAAGTCATCATATTCTTGCTACAAGCAATTCATTTTAAAAGAGAAAAGAAAAAGGAAAAGTAGGTCTCCCTTGACATTCAAGAGAACTGCATTTCTAATCAATGTATTATGCCAACACATAGGCAGATCACTTAACCAGTCCTTCTGGGGGGCAACATTAAAAGAACTTTCCAGGAATTCAAGTCAGTGACTTTAAGGAACTGCTAAGGAATTGTTCCAGTATCTCATTTATGAAAAAAAGGTAAACACTGCTGTCAGTATAACGGGGAAATCAAATCTGGATGGAAGAGCAAGGAAGGAAGAGTGTATGTAGTGGGGGAAATCATGAGGAAAACTGTAACCAAACTAAAAAGAAATAAAATTAAATTTAAAATAAAATGAAATCAAATTCTTTAAAAATATAAACACCA
Source organism: Origma solitaria (assembly GCA_013397895.1). NCBI lineage: Eukaryota > Metazoa > Chordata > Aves > Passeriformes > Acanthizidae > Origma > Origma solitaria. The sequence continues at coordinate 926,540 of VZRL01005687.1, read as the reverse complement.
CCCTAATATTTTGCATGAACAAACAATATTAAATCACAAAGGAATAAAAAGGCATAGCTGGAAAGAAGACACCCCAAACTACCTTAGGGAAATAAAAGTTTAAGGCAACAATGCTTTAAATTAAGGATGGCTGGGTGGCTGTGCAGCAGTAAGGGCATCACCTCAGCAATATTTGAACCTTCTGACCCCTGAGTGAGATCTGCAAGGCATTCTTTAGACTTGGGCTCTGTCTTAGAAGTCTAGAAGAATGGGGTTTTGCTTTTTCCTAAGAATTAGTAGCCTAACGTCTTAAGATTAGTGTTGCTGAATTCAGCAGGCACTGCAGGTGCTCTAAAGCAGGTCACTGATACTGAAGTATGTGTTTAGTTACTGTTCCACTGGCACTCTGATTTGCTCGGCTTTTCAAAGGCTGTGGTGTCCTTCGAGCTGCTGCCCCAATGCAGGAAATGCAGCCAAGTGCAGGATGTGACTGTCAGTGCCAAACCTGTGCCTGCGCCCGGGGGCAGAGGATCCAGCACCACTTGGGTCATTGGGAAAGCCGAGGGAAGGAGGGAAGGAGGGAAGGAGGGAAGGAGGGAAGGAGGGAAGGAGGGAAGGAGGGAGTCCCTGGCTGTGCTGCACACAGGAGATGGCAGAGCTTCAGAACTCACTGTGTGTCAGCACTTGGGAATCACAATGTTTTTCTCAAAGGAAAGCTATAGGAATTCAGAAATACAGAAACTTTTTGGCCCACTTTACTGTGGTCGGAGCAGATGCTCAACAAATAAGGAGCTAGACTTAATTGTTCTGAAGGTTCAATAAATTTACCCCATTTTTAGACCACTGGAGTCATTAAGTTTATGCCAAGTTCTTACAAGCTATCTGTTCCAATGCCCATTGATTTTGCATACATTAAACTGTGTGAACCAGCATATATAACAGCATGGGCATGTTAAGACTTGTAAATTACTCCTTTCCCAAGAAACTGAATGAAAATACATTGGAAACATCATTCAGATGTGCTATTGCGAGTAACAGTTCAATGGCAGCTTTAAATCTGCCTTTTATTCCTCTTGTCCAGTGTTAGGACATCCCAAAAATACCTCCATACAGCACTGGATCCAAGATCAACTTCTCCCTTTTTATTAGCTAGCTCAAATTGTGTGTTGCCTTGCAAATGCATGCTCAGCTTTTAGAATTGATAATTTTATAAACTTTCAGGGAAGTCAGGAAGTAATTCTGGCAATCTGGAACATTCAGAAAACATGCATCAAGATCAAAAAGAGATAAAATATTCCTTTTCCTTACAAACTTGCAAGTGGAAAATAAGCAGAAGAGGTTTCTAAATTTTTTCCTCTTTCATTATATTTGTTCATTTAGCGCCTGAGGTTTTTTGCTCAGTCACACGGACACAAATTTCCTTTTCTTCTTTCTTTTAAATTATTATTATTGCTGTTGGTAAGAGTTAGACTTCTCTGCAAAATCAGACTAATCCTGTGACTGGAGCTTTAACAAACTTCAGGAAAATGAGGCCTTTTTAAGGAGCTGGCAACAATGAGAAACTCATACAGAAAGGTGAAAATGAGATTTAAACAATTCTATTGGAAAGTTATAATTAATGTGTGACATAGAGAGATCTCTCTCTTTATTTTTTCCCCCTCTCTGTTTTAAACTCAGAAATAGAAGAAATACACACCTTGTAGTAAAAATATTTAGAGACACAGAGGAACCTGAAGTTAATGGTCACCTGAGTGACTATAATAGGATGGGATAGGGGTACCAGAAAACAAATCCATTGTTTCTGTTTACCACTTCCTGTAGCTGAAAAGCAGGATGCAATAAGCAAAAAAAGGATAAAAATATACATTTCTTATGTAAGATATTGTTATTCTACAAGTGACAAGAACTACAGAGAGTTCTCATGGAATGCAGGCATATCTGTATGGGTAATAAAGATTTATATTTCTTATTACTGGTAAAGGCATATCATTGTTGGACAGCTCAACAAGGTTAAAGTGGGAGAGATGACAGAAAAACAACCAGAGGAGACAGAGCATCAAGTCAGGATAATAACTCAGAAATATTCCTGTAACTCTGAATAAACAATTCCTGATACAAGAAATATTATTTACTACAGAGATATTGCCCTTTAGATTCCTAGTGTCTCCTGACCTGAGGTCACTACATGAGGAGAGCTATCACCTCTCCAAGTAAATATCAAATAGCAGTGGGTGACCTACATTTACAATATGTATGTTGGCATAATCTAATGTGCAGAGGAAACGGCTTAATATTTTACCTAAATCTGTGTCCTGCATGAAAAGACGTTCATTCCAACCTTTCCAAGATAGTCAACATTTGTTTAAACATGTTACCTCCTTTTTTCCTGTTGGTATTTGTCAAGGCCATAGCACAGCAGTGGTGTAATGCAGGAGACAGGGAAGCTGTTCAGGGGAAGGGAAGCAGGCCAGCAGTTAATATTCATTCTGTGCACGATTAAACCAGCGTTGATAAGGCGGAGCAAAGGCACTAGCTAAATCCCAGCTGGAAACGAGGGGCTGAAGGGCACAAGTGCATACTGATGACTTCCAGGTGGACCTGGCAAATATTTGTGATGTCACACAAGCATGAAACAGTGTTTTCTTTATTGGACAGCCAAGAGGATTTATTGAGTCCTTTATCCAGTCAGGTGCAGCTGACTCGCAAAACACAAATATTTATCTTTCTAGCTAAACAACACCTCTCTGATACCAGGGGAAAGAAGCTGCTCAGAAAGAATTAATCCTTCTTTTTCCTTCCCGCAGCGCTCCGCCCCTCTCTGAGGCTGACAGCCAGCAGTCCATGGATATCCAAGTACTTCAGATTTCAAGCATTCTGGGTTTGAAGCAAATAGTACTAAACCTGAGTGAACCCTGAGATACCTCTGCTTTGATTGCCTCAAAGTAAGGGTGTAGGATTGCCATCTGCGGTGTTTGGGTTGGTTGTTTCAGACAGTCGGGACAGAGACGAGAGGTCTCTGGAGTCAAGTGTTAGAGCATGAGGTTTATTGTGAAAGGGAATGGGTGTAGGGGACCTGCTAGAAGCTGCCAGACACAGCTCAAGGCAGGTCAGAGAAAAGAGAGTACAGAATACAGAATACAGAATGGAATACCATGGTTGCCGTTTACAATACAATAAATCATCTTCTGTGCTGAATATTCTAATTTTCACTAACCAATCTAGAACAAGCTACAAATCCTACAACATTTACATAACAGCCTATGAGAGTCATTGCATTACCATACAGTGTTATATTTTAAACCCTAAAAACTGCTTTTTGGACCCTCTGCTAAGTTGGTAGGGTCTGCTCTGACCCTTGGACCTGCCTGCAAGCAGAGGGTATTGTTTAATCAAAGAGGGAGATTACCTTCAGTGGCCATACCATTGTTTTCCAGCTGTTCAGTAACTGGGGTTTGGTATCTCAAAGCTTGTCTTCATTTCAATCTCGCTTATAGTTTCCATATTCTCAGCATCTTTTGCCAGGTAATCATATTTATAAGCCTTTCCTATTTCATCTTCCCCAACATAAGGGGTCTAATGCTTTCTTGCTCAGCACCAGCACAACACGAGCCTGTCCCCCACCCTCCTTCCCCCATCAGTGGCTCCAGGTTCTCAGACCTGTGCGAGTCCCTCAGGCTGCTCCTCAGAGCAAAGCCCTGCTGGCTGCCCCAGCCTGCAGCCTGGGTGAAACACCACAGGCACACAACATTAGGGCACTTAAGGCACTTTATACCTCCCAGGGCTTGGTTTGTGGTTTCACAGTAGGGAATGCTCAGGACCTGCCTCCAAAGGAGCTGCTTAATCCTTCCCACTGAAAGAGATTCACAAACTGCAGCAAGACTTCTCAGCTGAGCAGAGGGGCACACACCTGGGCTCAGGCCATCAGGTAACCCTGCCTGCATACATGATGCAGTGGTGACAGTGCCAAGTGCTGCCCCAAACAAGAATCAGCAGGCCCAGTCAGTTCCTCCCTCTTGCCTTCCAGAGTCACAGCTTCAGCCATGGTAATGAAACGACACTCGATCCTGAACGGCCTTAGGTGGCACGAGAAATAAGACACATATGTAGGGCTGAGGGGTATAAGGCCCTCCTAAAAATCAAGAACAGTTTATTCCCTCATCTAAAGACAAAAAAAAAAATTACTGGACCCTCAAATTCCATAGCTGACACTGGTTACACCACTGCATAGGAGACCTGGATCTACCTCATGCCTCCACATTCAAACACCATGTGCCAGAAAGTACCTACTCCCCATTATTTTAGAGGATTTCCAGGAGAATTCTTCTATAAAAAGACTCTTCCAATTTTTATAAAGTAATTAAATATTGATTCCTCTGGAGGAGGACAAATGTCAGTCTAGTCATGTCAACCTGCTTCTTTGCTGAGGAAGGAGGAGATCAACATCCTTCTAACACCAGAAATCACTCACTCCAAAATTATCTATGGAACAGCAAATTGTGCACTCTGTGGCTGCTCCCTGATGGTGGCTACTCCATGAGGCTTTAGGAAAGGCAGGAGCAGGGAGGAGAATGGAATATACTCCTCCCTTCCCTGTACTTCGTTGACAACTGACGAGGCATGGGCAGCAAACACATTAAGCCAACAGACAAGGTGGGTGGAATAATGTCTGTTCTGTCCTCCAAGAGAGAAATAGACACCTGCTGAAAGCAGAGGTGCATATGTGCATAACTAGGAGCAAGAAAAATTAAATTTGAATTAACTGCCATGGTTCTTTCAGGCTGTGGCAGCAATGGAGCATCATCAGTAATCTGAGTCCTGGGTACAGACAGTTAAAATGGCATCTGAGCTCCCCAGAATAAATTCTTTTGTGTGTCTAGCTATAGAGCACAAATGGTGTAACTTGTCACTAAAAAGATGAGAAAAGTCGTAGGTTGATAAAAAACAAACTGAATTTTTAAAAATTCAGTTTCAAGTATCATTTTGTTTTTGTAGACATATAAAATATGTTTTAACACATTTCTTGTCATATGTTTCTTCATATGGCATCAAAAGGAACAGAAGACTAAGTGGATATGAAGTTCTTCCATAAATATAGCTTACCAGAGGATAAATAAGTGTAGAATTAGTTTTTTATAAAAGGACATGTAGGGTCAATTTACCATGTAAGATTCATGCCTCCTTGAATAAAACAATAAAATCCTACTTGCCCACTTAACTAAGGTACTCTCTGGTCTCATGAACAGACTGAATGTTTCTCTACAAGCAAGTTATTGGAGAAAAACATCAGAAGTGCAGTCTTCATAGCTACCTTCTAAATTGACCATATAATACACATGATGTTTCTTTCTAAAAGACAAGTAAGCATGGATATTTTTAAAATCAAATGCTACTGATAGATCTACTGTTCCTTTCATGCAACATAACCATGCAGGGGACAAGTCTTCTGGGTATCAAGAGCATTAGAAAATAATATAAGGTATTCCTGTGTCCTTTTATAGAAATAAAAATTCTTCTTACGTTTTATTGAACTTTTTTTGTTATTGTAGGAAAAAAACACTCAAAAGAAACTTACTGATTCAAAAGCTTAACTTAAAAAAACTTTTCAAAGTTCCTCTGGTAATATTCAAATGGCTAGTGAGGTAAAAAAAATTCTAATAACCTCTCATATTATTTCCTATATTTCCTACCCTATTATTTAATATTATTTCCCTATAGCATTGTACTCCTTCTACAATCAGTGCAAGTCATGAACTGTAATTAATTTTAATTACTGACACTTTGAAGGATAGTTTAACACTGTGTATCCCCAGTTTCCTCATCACGTTATTATTTCTTCCAATCATCCTTTAATTTACAGGTGCCCTCAGGACTACTTAAAAATTAAAAAGATTTAACAGATACAAACATTAAGTGCTCTTTTACAGCCAGACAAAACCAATTTAAAAGTTTGAAACTTTCTTTTGTACAGAACTTTCCTGCTTCTTCACTGCCTGAGAACCTAGGGCTCAAGAAAGTTGAATTCCCAAAGTGTTGACAATTTCAGTCAATTGGTAGCAATATCAAGAGACAGAGGAAGAAATTAACTTCTCCTGTCTTAGCCTAAATCTTCATCATCACATGTTCATGCTATTCCTCAGAATAACTGGATGAAGGAGGAAGGCCAGGGATGCAAAGACAAGTGACATTAGGGCAGAATCAGGCAACAGTCCTAACTCTCCAGAGGATGCATCTGCTATCATAGCTAGAGCTCAGCAGAAGTTATTTTCTCTTTCTGTTCTTCTCACCCTCCAAAAAAATTAGAGGAAGTGATTTTTTTTGTCATCTGCTATAGCTTTCCTTGCATCACAAAACTAAGACTGTCCATGTGCAGTATAAAAACCCTAGAAAAAAATGTAGTCGAAGTTGAAATAATATAATTTGAAAATGCAGTTGCAATGCCTCACTGCAACTTTAATTCAGACTTCTCCAATTTCCATTTTTCCCCTTCATGCCTGGCTTTCCAGCCAGACCTACCTCTTCTGTGATGCACAATGTCTCCCAGGAGAGCTCCTGGTCTGCAGGAGAGATGTAGCTTAACTGAGATTTTAAACGCATGGGGAGAAAAGAGTACAAGATGAAGCAAAATTAAATCCCACAAGATCCCAGTGAAGTGCATCAACAGAAAGACTTCATCTTTTCACTTGAAACATTTTCACTTTGGGACTTTTTTTTTTTAATAGCAGATTTCTGAGCTATGCAGATGCTTTTCATGCTATGTATACCTTTATTTAATATTTTGTTTTCCATTAAAAACAAAATTTTAATGGAAAATAATCCAGAACCCTTAGCTTGAGCCTCTGTGGGGAAGCCACAGCCACTTTTGTGTGACTAATGGTGTTTCAATATAGTGGGAAAATCAGGACCAAAAAGTAATTTTATTTTTTTTTCTCTAAAAGTGTCTGTGCAAACTGTTTGTCTTAGTACAGCCATCTGCTCCTAGTGTGTACTCAGTAGTAGTATCTGTTTGCTTTATTGCCTGAAATACACTTTTATTACCTTTAGTACTTCTTGTTAGCACTGCAGAGTCCATTATGTTACAGGGGAGTGATATGAGTTTTAATCAATCTTGCACATCACAAACAGAATTGCTGAGGCCCAGATAAGTGCATTATTGTTAGTAAACTGTGAACTTGAAGGAAACCATCCTCTTCAGAAGATGACTCTCATCTTCCCAAGATATGTGTGTAAGGCTGGCTGTTAGAAGAGAAAGAAACACTGTTTTATTTAGGAATTGAGCAGATGAGGGTTCTCCTTACTGAAAATTATCATGAAATACCCATTATACCATTTTTGCAGTCATTTTTTTAGAATTGAACTTTAAAAGGTAAGGAGTTCACTGTTAGCAAAGGATGATCATTTCAATTTGAAATTGAGACTCAGGGGCTCAGATGTTGAGAAACTGTGGGATCTTCCTGCTCTCCACATGAGATTTGTTTAGCATAAGAGTCTCCATTATTATTCTCAAGCAAAAAAATCTTTTTCATGACATAAACTCTTCTTTTTTTTCTATTGAAGAAGTAACAGAAGTTTTTAAGTAACCTTGCTCTAAGTCCTGCTCATGAACAGAAATACATATATGTGACAATAGCAGTGTCGACCACCAGGTTGGCTGGAAACTTAACAGAACCAAATGGATGGATATTATTATTTTCACCAGACAAGTATCTGAACATTTATATCAAAATTATTGCAGAAAATTACATGTAAAGTTGTCATCACCAAGAAAAGTCTAATGAATCATTTTTCAAACGCCTTTTTATCATTCACACCAAAGAATTCACATATCCATGTAAAACCGCGTGTGATTGTCTATCCCATAGAACATGCAGCCTCAATGTTGCTGCTGAATTTCAATTTGAGCAGTTTTCTTTGCCTCAGTTTATATTTGTGTTATACCCACATTAAAAATATCACTTGGTTCATAGCGACTTTACCTTAGGAAACTATTTTGGTCAGAACAGTCCAGCTTCTCAAGCACCTATCAAGTGTCTATGGCCATTTGAGTACCTTTCAACCCCAACGATCTCTGGCCATGCTACACAATTAAACTCCAAGTGCATTCCTGCATCAACAATAAATCATTTCTAATCACATTTCTTTTTTCTTTCCCTTTTTTTTTTTTTTTTTCTGATGGCAAACTTGTCAATCAGCTGGGCTGTTCCGAAGCCCAAGTTCTTTCTAGGTGCATCCTTCCAATTACAAAAGCTTTGATATTATCAAGGGTGTAGATAGGATCCAAGTTTGATGATCACATGGGAGAATAATCAGGTAACCTGTAATGAACTGCTTTCTTTCCTGTTTTTTCCTTGCTAAAAGGAATTTAGAAGCATTTTAAAGCCTTTATTGTGGCCATTTGGCTGCATATAGAATAGTTGCTAATGAGAATGATAGCACCACATTCAGACACAGGCTGGAGGTGTGTGTCAGCAAGTGGTGCCTTCAGCTCTCCAACACCTGGCACAGTCCTGAGGGAGACAACACCAGGACTTTGAGGAACTACCAACCATAACCATGCAGGATTTTCTGACCTTGTAAGAAAAAGGCATGGAAATGCTGCAAGCCTTATGTCCCTCTTCCAGCGACTCCCACAAACAAACCCAAAGTACAATTTGGATGTGCATAGTTTGCAAAGAACCTTACGCCACCCTTAACCACTCTCTAATAGTGCTTACTATTCTACACTGAAGTTGAACAGAGAGTATTTTATTTCTAAAAAAATATATAGGATAGAAATGCTTCCAGTCCCAGAGGCCTGGGATTTCGCACAAGGAATTTGCTGCTGCTCTTGTTTCTGTTTCCTTTGTGAATTCCTCCAGCCTGTAGTTCCAGGACTTAGAGCACAAATTCTGCCATTTTGAGACAGAATTACTTTGCTGTGGAAAAAGACAACTAAGAAGTCTCAGAGTTATATTAGATCTGTCATTACACTCTCAAGGACCACAAATTAATTCCAACTTTCACAAAACAGATTAAACAACAGTAAATTTTGACATAATAGTGACAGAAGGCTAAGCATGTAATAATTGCTGTGAAGCGGCTTATATTGTTGCATGATAATTCCAGTAACTAAACAGCAGCTTTACGCGAAACAGGAGTATTAAAAGGGTGATCTGCATTTAAGTTCTACCCCCTTCTTTCTTTAATAAGTGCACAATTAAGTTGTGGCATCACTGTAATAGCATTTCCCTATAAAATTAATAATTAATTCTGATTCCCTGGAAGACATGGTTAAAAAATTAGAGTGACGATTATAACACCCACATTTCCTTTAAGCACATTTTCTGTTCATTGATCAATGACTCACTGAGGGGGTAACAGCAAAACTGGACTTTTTATAGCTAAATTTTCAGATAAAATCTCTTTCTTCTTGAAGTCTATTTACTAGAGTCATCACCTGCGGTCCGTAAGTTTCCCCCACTCTCATTATCCAAGAAAGCTGAGTGTTGTTATTGTCTTGTCAGAACTACAAACATGCCATTAGCCTCCTCCAACTTACCCTGTTTCAAGATATCCCCATTAGGTTCAATTCTTTTCTTACCATCATTAGTCACTTGGTATGAAGAGAAGGTGAATGATGGGAACAGATCATGATTAAAACAATTTAGTTCTTCTTCTGACTTTTGCTAATAAATCTGAATATTTAACAACCCAAGTATTGGTTTCTCTGCCTTAGACCAGAAGGTCTCCTTCAATCCAGATGGCAAAGGGAGTAAATGAATTGTTATGCAAGGTCTCATTTAACATTCAAAATTCAATTGTGGTACAACCTAGAAGTAATCATACTAATAAACGAGTTATGAAAAGTTCTCTGTTCATATCAATGAAATTTCTTCTTTGGGATGCCAGCACTAGGTCTCATCACAGCTGCACAAGCTATAATTTGTGATTTAAAACAGCTGGATGGCCAAGCCTGAAATTAAAGAGCTGGACTGAAGGTCCAGAAGTGAAACAGGAGGAGGCTGAAAGTGTCTATAAATGAAAAGCAGAATGAGCTTTGACTTTAACAATCAGTTTTCAGTAAAAACACGTGTTGAACACCACCGAGCCTAATTATGATGCAAAAGTGGTTTTACTATTAATACTTCTACAGCTGAGGAATGGAGTTCAGGTTCTTGCAGAAATTGGTGTGAAGCTCACATTCCTCACTTTCATCATGGCCAGGCAGATTAAGTGAGCAGAGCTGCTGTCCTTGGACAAAGTCTGGCCAGAGAATATGCTACTTCTTCCTACGTTGTTCCTACATTTTATACCAGTATAGTTCCCCTGGTCTCAATGCAATAACAAAGACTTTCTCTTCAAAAAAAGGAAATTAAAGTTCCCATTTGTAAATGTGATGATCTTCATATTTTGCATAATTTTATTTAAACTTAGCCTAAAGTAATGATGACCAGGCATTAAGAGGTGTTCTCAATGGTAATTTCAAATGTGTAATTTTTCTGTTCCATATAGGTTCAGATTTTCTTTTTTATTGTTTTTTCAGTAAGTGAATTACTCATATATGAAGCCAATCTTTAACTTAGCAAGTGCCTTCTTGAAGCACAAACTTGAAAAGTCTTTTCAACCAAAAGAAAAAAATTTAAAAACGCATTTTTCACTGCTGTTTCTGATTAGTTTGAAATCTTTTCACTAGTTTGCCAAGAAATAATTTTTCCTTTCTAAGGGGGTCACTATCAAGAAACAGCCACAAAATTCTGAACGCTTAAAACAGCACTGCACATTTTAGATCTGCTGGTGCAGCACAAGAATGCAGGACTGTAAAGCCCAAATATTTTCCTTGCACTACGTGTCAGAGAGCCACAATAGTGACACTGGGGGTTTATTTCAGATGAGTAAAGCAGCAAGTGTTACAAATTCCCCCTCCCCTCGATGTGGTCCCAGAACTCATTATCTCCTGGGCTGCAATGCAGGCTGTGCTCGGAGCTGTGGTGGCTCTGTGTATACAATGATAGGGTTTAAAATGGATGAGATTTTCAGGAACATAAAGTTCTTGGAAAAATAGGGCATGATCTTTGCAGTCGTGGGGAAACATAGTCAGAACCTTGAAATAGCATGCTAATTGCCCTGAGTAAAGTAATTTGTTTTATCTGTCTGCCACTTGGTTTCCTGCAAAGCGCAAAAAAACTATTATGGGATTTTACTGAGACTAATTACTACTATTTTATCACAAAGGCTGCTGAAGCATAATCCTCGCACTTTCATTCTGTGTTTCTCTCACAAACTATGCCTCCCCTTCCTTCATCCTGAATTTAAAATCTTGCGGAAATTCAAGAAGTACTTTAATCATCCAGTGTTGTAATAGATCCTGCTGATATTCAGCCTCACACTATAATAATATGGAGTGATAGCACAGTACATCAGTGTAAACTCTGGTAAGCTGCACACACCACTGCTTATTTGTTCACAGGAAAGCTGCACCCCACAAAGCCTGAGATGTGCTGCAAGGACACCACCTGCCTCCCCACGGAAACGCTCCTGAATGACAGGCTGAGCGCAGGGTAATTTGTCTGCCTTTTCCAACTTAAACATGCAGGAACTAATAAGAATTTGTTTAAAATACTGATGATTTGGTGACTAAATAGTGACAGTGTATCCTGGTATTAATGCAATATCTTGGCTTATAATCATAATTTTTTAGAAGTCCTGAAATATCTCATTTTGATCATTAGCATGAGATCCTGCTGATGTTGAGATACCTCATTAAAATTGTTGGCAACTTGTCTTTAATTGAAATTATTATTCTTTTGAAATGAATGACACTGCCTGAATGTGTTCTGTCACATCTTGATAGTTAATTAAATTAATTTTTTCAGAATAATCAACCACACAAAATGCAACCTATTAAAGAATGTATTTGACAAAAAAATAAATTTATCATTGTACTCTCGTTGATGTGAAGTACAGACACCATCAGCATTTTTCACCCAACATAAGCAGCAACAGCTCAACAAGAGTTGGTAGTACAAAGGAATTACACTGCACTTTTTAAAAAGTCCCCTTCTAGAAGACTAATTTTTCTGTACAGAAAAGTAAATGAACAGTGATAGTTAGGAGGAACAGCAGTAAGAAGTGGAGATGAGGTGAAGATTTTCTTTTATCAAAAAGAAGTAGGAAGAAAATAATGATTTTTGTCATTGAATCATAAGGTCAGAGCTGCTCTTAAAGGGAAGACTCTCACTCCTACAAATGTTTTGTCTACCAAAATGTATGTGCCTTTGGATAGCCAAAAATAATCACTTTTTAAATCATATATGTGCTGTGTATCATGTTTTCTTTTTTTCACATTTCTTGTAGGTTTTCTACTCAGTATGGTGGTATTTTGTAGTTCATATGTCCATACAGACATCAGATCCAATCCTGTGATGTTCTTGCTGGCTGACTTTGAAGGCAATATTAATAAAGACCTTTTATTCAGACGTTCATCTGAATCCAATCTTCAATGTGTTAAGTATTCAGGCCCTTATTTTTGTGACATTCTGAGTCCCCTCGTAGGTGGGTGGATACTTGACAGAGGCGGCCAACGAAGCAAAAATATTCCATGAATAATCATTCGCTTGTATGAACGAAAGCACTTTCACTGAGTTGCCAGTTATCCTTCTCCCTCTCCAAAAGCATGCACACCTCAGGAAGACAAAAACAGACTGAATCAAATCCCCTACACATCTGTGACAACAGCCAAAACCAGCACTTTTACAGAAGGGGCCTGAAGTCCATGTTGCATTCAAAAGTCTCAAGATACAGCCCATGGATACTCTCATGGGGTAATCTTTTCAAAAGGCCTCAAAGCAGATTTTTGAAAACAAACTTTCAGATGCACACGTCTAGGAGAATTAAATCCTGCAGGATAAGTTTTCATAGTGCTTGTTGCAAAAGGCAATGAGAAACCATCTGCATATTTAGGCATCTAAATCCCACCTTAAAATCCACCTCTAAATAGTTTAACTGCAGCTCCTCCTGTCCAGCTCACCAGGATTCAAAGCTTAACCTCTTGACCTCTGAGTATCCTGACATTATATCCTATAGACTTAATGAGATGCAGGTTCCTAAATCAGTTGTGTGGGTTTCAGTTATTTTAAGGGTGATCTGTAGAATTAAACAAAGGAAACATCATCACTTTTCTTTAGCCACAGGAAAAAAAAATGTTACAACAATGAAAAAACTGGATCTTGTGACTAGAAATTGTATGCCACCTTATGGAGGATATATAGCTCATATAGAGTTAGAGCCAAAAGTGGAAAAGTTCTATTTCCACAGCTTGAAGGAACATCATTGGTAAAGAGTCAGTCTGCTTTTGCAGCTCTCCGGCTAAGCCTCTGCAGGGTCCTGCCCAAATAAGTGGCTTGGTAGGAAACACTGTTGGGCTGGTAGGAATAGAAAGGAAGAGCTGCTTCTGCACTATTGCTGAGCTACTTTTCTTCAGGCCTTTAAGCTGATCTGCTGTTCCTGAGCTTCAAAATGTCATCTGACAAGGCAGCAACTATTGGAAACCAACCAGTGCACATTCCTTGTGAATTGCCGAAGAAGTTGCCGCAGGATTTGGATCTGATTTGCTGCCCTTAATTGTACCTACCATGGAGGCCATACAACCTGCTCCACTAGGTGTAAAATGCAATAGATTTTCTTTTAAAATGTCACAAACAGACTCAGCCATGGTGTCATTTGCCCCAACTAAACACTGCCACATGTGATAGTGTAAAATAACAACCAGATCACTTCACTTGATAAATCACTTGTAAAGAAAGGCAGGGGAGAAGGGGAAGGGAGACGAAATCCAAAATCATGTTGAAATCATGTAAATGTTGAAATGACCTCTCAAAAGAAAAATTAATGTTTCCCTCCTCCTTTGTCAAACATGCACTCTGTGTTGCTTTTGCTGTACAGACCATGTTTGCTTGCTCATCTATCTCTGCCATTTAGACACATTGTGCTAGTTGCAAAACGAGTTGCAGCAAGGTGCTCTGGGAACTAACAGAAACAAAGGTCTCCTGTAAATTCACAGCAGCTCTCCCAGTTACGCTTTGATTTAAAATCAAGCTTTAAAGAAGCGGGGAGAAAAACTCTTATATTAGAAAATGAGGTTTCTGAATATCAATGTGCAGGCAAGTGGAATGAGATAACATACAGACAGCTGTGCGATATGCATTTTTCTCACTGCAGAATTAATGCCAAAACATAGCGCAATATATCTATAAGAAAATAAAATCACTAATAATTGCAGCATGTGCTCCAAGTGAGTTACTTTATGCAGTGCTAGTAGACACAAAGACAATTGCTGGGAAATCTGGAAAATCTGATTTGACACCTTACAAAGATGTGGGTAAAGGCCAGAAGGCACCAGTCTAGAAACAAAAGCTCTGGTTCCTGTCCCAGAAGAAGCCTGCCTGGAGCATGGCCATTGTACATCATAACAAGCCCTCAGTATAGCCCCAGAGAGCAATGCATGACGGTAAAGCGATCAAACTTGTTTGTCTAAATGATGATTTAATGCTCAAATCAGCTGAACACAAACAGGACTGTGTTTTTTGGTAGTATGAACATAACACAAGAAGACATCATCCTTTTTTATGGTCCTTTTCTTTGGAAACATCTCATCACCTTACCTGTAATCAAAAGCTTTGCATTACCATTGTTTCCAGCTGTCGTTAAGATGTCGCAGGAAGCTCCTGATGAGCCATGAAATATTATCACAAGATGGAAATCATATTAATGCAACTGCTTAGGTTTGCGGTGAAAAATTAGATAACCTAATTTGTACTTCAATTTCCATTTGTTAGCTGAGTAATTCACCACCATCTTTCATCATTTAAATCCTTTTCCTCTCTAAAGATTTAATTAGTTTCCTTCTCTGTCTCACACACAATTTTCTTGAACTGTTTCAGACAGACATAACAACCCCCCAAGAAACGTCCCCATGAACACAGAGGAGAAATCAATAACTTCCATGCCTGGTCAGTAAAAGAACGCAGCATTTTCTGATAGCTGCAAACAAGATGGGATTTAGGCCACAAATGTTTCGCAGTCAAGCATGAAAACAGCACCGGTACCCTGCTGGTAAGCAGCCATGCAACCCGAGAGTAACCAGGGGCAGAACACATCCAGGTTCAGGCCTTTTGAAAACTATCTGCCCTGAAGAAATCCCATAAATAATCTAATGCGAAACAAAACCACGCATTTCATCTCTCATAATAAGCACACAGCATGATGTGTAAGAACAGCTATCAAACTGCTTCCAAGATGAGAGCTCAGTTCAATAAGTTCGCTCTTATTTTTCTGTGCTTTTTTCTTCTATTATAAATTATCAAGCTGCACTAAACTGCCTTATGAATATGTCTCTAAATTAACCTGAAGTTTACTCCTACTCACTTTCACAGAGGTCAGTGTAAACCTGTCATTAAATTCAGCAGGGATAGGTTTGGGTCCAGAATGAGTAACCTTTCCTTACTTCCCTTGTTTGCTATCTTTATTTCACCTTGGTCTAACCTTAATTACACAGTAACTTAATATTATCCTTCCTATTCACACAACCAAGTAATTGCCCTCTTTCTGTCATCTCTGCTATTTTTAACACACCCTTTGTTGTTTTTTGAATACTAATACAAACATTGATACCAATCACAGAGTATGCAAACAGGCTACTGGGCTTGCACTTAACACTACTAGAGGAGGACAATAACAGGGACTTGGGGGACAAAGTGTCATTCTCTGCACCTTTACATGGCACTCAGCACACCAGCCCTGCTGTGATGAATGCTACCATTTTTGCCTAAAGGGATCTTTTTCCAAGATTCCCATTATTTCATTCTTCAAGCACCTCATAACATTTCCTTTCTGTGTGAGCTAAGCAAGTTACTGTTTTCTCAAGTATATAAGACATTACAAAATGTGAAATGTGGGGATGTTTCTTTTGACTTCAGAGCAAGAACCACCCATATCCCAGTTATATCTTTTATATCCACTGGAAGACAGTGTTGGTAAACAAATTAAATGAAGAGTAAAAGTAGGTTTGACTATATACGCCCAGCTGTGGGGTAGCTCTGGGTCATGGCCTCTTCCATTAGTACTGCTTTACATTTATCAATAGCACCCATTAACCGTAACAATGGTTATGGTTGTCTCTTTTGGATCTAATCCTCAGGCACTTAGCTATGCTTTGGCAGGTAGAGAAAGCTTAGGAACGTGTATTAGTTCCATATATTACATCAGGAGAGACAGACCAGGTCTCTTCAATGATCCCTCAAACTCGTTCTCTGAGGTTTGCCATGCTTAATGAGAGCAAGACATGCATGCAACTTTGGTTTCATCATGCTCTTACTCAGCAGTCAGAGGATTTTGGGCTGTATCTCTGAGCTGGACATGTAAAAGTTGTTTTGGCACAGAGTACTAAGCACTAATGTGTTTAACGCTTTCATCCTGAGTAGTTTTGGTTCAGGTGGCAGGATCTATTGCTACAGAAGGATGAAACTTGTACTCAGGGCAGCTTGGGACCAGCACAACCTGGGGTGCAGGGGCAACTGCAGGGGCTTGTCCGGACAACACAAATTGATGAGTATCAACCAACCCACTGCGATGCATGCTGCCTTCCCAACTGTTAGCCTCTGAGTCTTGCTACAAATTAAATAAAAGAGAATGGCAGCTAACTATAAATTGCAATGTGGAATCAAGCTATGGTCGTTATGGCAGGTATCATGCCTGATGTAGAGCAAACTATTTTGGTAAGGGCTGTAAAACCTTCTCCCTTGGGAATGTTCAGGCACTGTACTGCCATCAACACAATTTATGGGCTGTATTAGCACTCTGCTCATGAGCCTTACTCTCCTCAGAAACTTTTGGAATTTGGAAGGTGGAAGAATGCTCATAAAACAACAATATATTTGACACGCTGTTCAGTGGGATCAGAAAGCAATCTGCAGAGGTCTGACTGCTGACAAGGAATGCTGTTTAAAAAAATCATAGTAACTGTCAAACGTATTCCTTCTACCATCCAGGATACAAGGCCAATTTACAAAAAGACCTTGAGCAGTCATCAATCACCCAACACATCTGACAGTCACATCAGCTGTATAGCCTGGGCAAGCATTTTGTGTCCTCAGAGGCAGCTTGATGGTTCAAGCTTCAGTGACACAGCAGTAGTCCGAAAGACCACCAGCCTGAGCTAGAGAGGCAGAGGTTTCCCTGCATGTCAGGTAGCAGCTCGACCTTCTGCTTCTTTGTTTTGCTCCCTGCCACCCTTCCAATACATCAGGACTCAGTTGTAACTTTGCCTCAAGTCCTACTGAAGGTGTTTGTCACATGTCCATGTAAAACACAATGTTCTGGAAAGGCTTTTTTCCACAGTGTATTGCATGTGATATTGGAAAGTCCTAGGGGAGTCTTCAGCTGTTTCTGATGCTCCCTGCAGGGCTGTGCCACAAGCATCACATTCCTTCCTCAGCCAACACAGAGGCTGTTCTGTGTGACCAATTTGAGTTAGACGAAAATAAAATACTTACATGGCATGTACCTCAAATTGGAGATTCAATGGCACATCTCACATTTCTTAACTTTCACAATGGATTACTGCTTTTCATTTTGTTTTCCAGTTAAAACCATTCTTTTTCTTTCAAATTTTAAAAACAAACTTTGCCTAAGAAAATTCACATTAATTATGTAAGACATTATACAGAAAGGGGGTGTGTCCAGGGAATAAAGCCATTCCTGCATCTGAGATCATTTCACTTCAGCTAGAGAACTCATATGAATCCCTCTCCAACTCTTTTCCTTTCTTTTTTATTGTTTTACTGCTTTCCTTTGAAATATTACGGCCATTAGTCATGCAACCTCACAATAATTTCTTGGGTGCCCCTATTCTTAATACATTTTCCTCTCTCTGTAACTCCTTCTCCCATAGATCCAGCACAGAACAAAGGTTTCTTTTAGTACACAAGCAGGAAATGCCAGAGATCTGCTGCAGCATTCCTGAATGCAGCTTACAAAGTGTATAAAACCTATTAATAAGTTCTCTTTAAACATCTTTTGCAAATGTCCTTATATGCAAGATAGCAGCAAATGCATTATCGTACACTGGGCCCAGAAAAATTGATGTCAGTGCCTTGCAGATTTTGGAAAAAGTCCATTTCTCCTTCCCTTTTTTATTAAAGTTCCCTCTGAGACATCTGTACAAAGCTCATTCTTTTTAACTGTCTCCTTGCAGTGTTGGAAGCATTTTGTCTCAGCCACCTCACAGTTCCTGATCTATGAGCATCTCACAGGGTTCTCAACACACCTGCTCCAGCAAAGGAAAATGATTTCTTCACAGGGTGAGATTTGTTCTTAGCTATTTCAGGTTAGAGTCTCCGCTAAGCTCGTATAACACTTGGAAATAAAGCAATTTTTTAAAAGGTGGAGGAAAAAAGAAAACTTCCATACCTTGGGAAGTATACCTTCATCTCATTCTAGGTCAGTACTCTGACCTGGACATATATCTCCACCTTTTGCTTCTTCTTTGCCTTAGCAATGGGATGTTTAATATATTAAAGCATTATTTTTCATCCTTCCTTTGCTTGCAAAACCTTATCCTCTGTCTGAAAGGTCACCAGCATTTACTAGCAGTTATCTTCGAGCAATAGTAAAGCCAAGGCAGTATTTTTCTTATACCTGTGGTGCAAAATTCTCATTCTAAGATGCAATGCCTAAACCCATGTGACTCCAATATACTGTACCCTCATGATATTTTCTGACATTACCATGTAAATGGCAGTAAAGTCTAACCCCCCCTGGATGGAAAGAGATATGCCTAAATATGTGTGTACATGCACTTGTTTTTAAATAAACTGATTGAGCTTTTCTTCCTTTCTAAAATACAACACTCTTCAGGTCCATTTTGCTCTTGCCAGAGATGAAGTAAGCACAATTCAACCCATTTCTCACAAACAGAAATGTCAAGCTCTGCTTTCTGCACACAGCTACCCCTGTAGCTACCACAGACTTTGCTGCAGAAAAGGGATAAGGCTTTGCCTGTGACACAGGCTATGGAAAGGGCAGGAATAGCAGCTTTCCAACTCAAATCATTTCTCTACAGCTGAAAGGCCAGTTGTAGTTATTAAGACAACTAAACCTCCCAAGGAAAGGGATTTTAAAAACTATATACCTGCCTGCTTTCTATATAGTCTGGGCAGCTCTATTCCAGTACACTGATTTTACTCTGGCACAAAGCAATACTTTATTATTGCATACCTACCCAGTACTGACACATTGAAGCATGTGGGGGGCAGGTGTCAATCTCATGTGAAGATACTTAACCATGATTTTCTTGTCTCTAATATATGATCACATTATCATGCGAAATCTCACAGTATCTGAAGAAAACTATTCTGAAATTGACATTTCATCAGTTCCCTTGACAGGGACAAAGACAGGGAAGGAACCGGGTGCATCACTGAGTTGTGGCTTCTACAATCATAAGCACAGCATGCTTTATTCAGAGGGGTCTATACCGATTTTTAGCCTGGAATAGGACCTTGTTCATATTTTTCACACACCTCTTCCAGTTTTCTAAAAATTTAAACTGTTCCTGGAGTGCTGTAATTTGTACCCATGAAAAGTTATTTGTAACAGCCATAGGTACTTAGCTGTCAGCAAAGTAGAAACACTCTTGGGTTTTTCTGTATTCTGCATATTTCCCAGCTCTGCCTTATTGGGATCACAGGGAACTCTCCATTTAAGGGGTCTGGGCATGACATTCTTACCCCACAGAGACACATCAATGGTAAATTTATCACTAGCCTGGTACCAGTTTTCATCTGGTAAGAAAAGAGATTTGAACATTGCTACAATTCCTAAGAACTGTCATAAAGCCAATGGTAATTTTTTACGTGTGTAAGGCCATGCTCTCTGCAAACACAGCATTTATCAAACACTAACAGCCACCAGCCTCTATTTTGCCAGGAGGATGCACAGGTTTAGAAGACTGCAGGACTTTCAAGGTGGCTTTATAGGTTAAAGTTTTGCAAAATTAACTTCTAAAACTTCTGTACAATTCTGTGGTAAATGGATAGTTCAGGAAATTAAAGGCCAAAAGATTGTCAAGAAAGATTGAATTACACAGGGCTTTCAGATATCAAAATGAAATTTCCATTCCCTATCTGGGTACCAACCCAGTTTCGACAGCTGCATAGTAGAGACTACTAAGAAGCATTTCAGGCAGCTTAAAAGTGAATTTCCAGCTTCCCTTGAATTCAAAGAGGTTATTATTCATAACATTAGAGTCACTTGGAGAAAGACACACTCTTCAATCTTCACAAGGTGTGCCCAAGACCATTAACAGCCTTGAGTTTCACAACAGGTTCTTTTCCCAAACTCTGCCTTTCAGAGGACAAGTTTCTCTAAGGTAAGGCCAAATTCCTCAGACAACACAGGAAAGTTTACAATAAGAAGCAATAACTCTACAGCAACATTAGTGGAAACACTGAAAATTACACATCCTTTTAGAAGAGAAATAGGTTTCTGGCACCATGCAAACCTAAAGGTCTGAATATCTGGTGCAATTTGCAAATGCAAATCAGGTTGACAACACAGATCCCAACTTTATGAATAAATATCTCTAGCTGTAATGCTTCATCTTCAATACTCAACAGGCCAAGCTATCTTTCTAGTAATGTGAGTTGTTCTATGTTTTTTGATCTAAAAATATCCAAATTTTCAGAAATATAATGGAAAACCTTTTTTTCAAGATGGAAATCCTGTTTTCTGTCTACCATAAAAAATATCAAACTCCTTTCATGAAAAACAGCTTTCAGAAGAAAAAAGATCTGCATTCCCCCTCCATTTATTTCCTTTCCCATCACTTTACAGAGGAAGGTTAATGCTTTATCATGCTGCTAGGTAAATAGGTGCTTGCCCAGGTAGTCGACAAAAATTAATGGCATTGGGGAGCTATCTGCAAAATCTAAAGGGTTTACACAATGTTTTGCACATTTATATTGATTAGAAATATCAATAACTGATGCCAGTGATGTGGTTTCAGTAGAACACGACACAGAAGTTTCTCCTCTGTGATTCTGCAGCACAGCAAGCAGTATTATGCTGGCTCCAGTCCATCTCATTTCATTTTGTCTGCAAATGCATCAAAATGCAGCCACCTACTCTGAGAGAAAAGAAGGAGAAGAAAATAATTCAGCCTTTTGGAAATAAGCAGCTAATTTTCTTATTCTGTGTAGTGAATTCCAATAAGACCTCCAGAGGCAAGGCTGTCAGATATCAATGTCAGATGTCTGCCTCACTCCTCCAGCACAGGGAGCTAGGGAGAAGCCCCGGAGACCTGCTTGGAATCCAGCCCTGCTCCAAGAAAAGGCGACCTGTGGAGCAGCGCTGCGAGGCACTGATGGCTCCCCCACACCTCTGCACAGCTCTGACAGGAGCAGGGCTGCCTCCTCCTTGGGCCTTTCCTCAGGCTTTCCTCGGGTTTGATGCTCTCTCTGCTCTCTGAGAAAGACATCCAAATTAGTCATCTGTGTCCAGCTCCCAGGAAAGCTGAACCCAGGAATGTGAGAGCTACGACTCAGAAAGGGCAAAGATCAAATGGAGCTGGACTCTCACCTGTGGTGGGCAGAAAGAGATACAGAGCAGTCTGAAATGCACAGGTATCTTATGGTAGAGCAGCATCAGTTTGGGGCTTTTTTGAGTAACTGTAGGAGCTCTAGGAGCTTTTCTTCTGCCCAGCCCAGTGTTCTAACTCCCAAATTAAAGCCAAGCTGGCTATTCCCCTTCAGGTCACATGCTGTTTGCTCCTATAGCACATGGCAGCACAATGTGAGCAGAAGGCACAAGGAATACTCTTTGCAATGCAGTGAAGAGTTCACTTGGCCAGGGAATCACCCTGGAATATGTGCTGAGACATTAGCCAGCTCCCAGCTCTTACCAGAGCTGATTGCACAAAGAGTCCATCTCTGCTGCACTATCTCATTACAGAATGCTGTGATCATGGCTGCAACACCATTTATCAATCACACTGAGAGCATTTTAATAATTGAATTTGAAATATATAAGACCACATATACACACATGCATACATTCTCACACACCTGTACAGTGCCCACCAGTTTACAACGCACACTGGCACTTCAAATGACAGAGCTCAGCCTGTCTCTAAACTGGGGTTTCATGCAGCAATTACTCCACTCCTGGGGTGCCCAGGAGAAGTGACTAGCAAAGTAAAGCCATGATTAAATAACTCTGAGTTCTAATGCTGTCCTCCAACACAGATGTTACTGACTTATTGTCTACGTTTTCTTGTGATTCCTCTAGGTCTTTTTCCTACATTAAGTGCCATCTTGCACGTACAAGCTGTTCAAGGCAAAACAAGTGACCACCTATAGAAGGCAGAAAGAGGACAAAACCTTGGAAAAACCCTAAAGAAAACCACACTTACACAAATTAGAAAATAGTCTCAAGAAGGAAAAGGCACAGTCAACATAGTGTCTCCAATGGATGATGTAAGCAGCTTTGGAGAGAGAAGTAGTTTCCATCATTCTGAAGCACAAAATATCAGCCATTGCTCCCAAGTCAATGCTGTGGGTGCACTGCTGCAGTTATGTCTTGGTTGCATTAAATCTGGTTGCACTGATGTCTTGGTTTGTATGCCCTCTCCATGTACTCCTGCTAATTCAGAGAGAGATGGCTAATTTTCCCCCTGGCATGATGAGAGCACTGGATGAACACTTCTGCCCTAATCTGCAAGATGAGGAAACTCCACTTGCCAAGATCCCCTAACATTTCATCAAGGCAGCTCCGGTCACTGAAGGAACCTGGGGCTTTGCCCTTGACCTTTTCCTGAAGCACAACTTGATTATGGGTTTTTTGTATTTTAGGTCAGCCCATAAACTTGTAAAAATTTGGGGTAAGGTTTTGAGGCCTTTTGTGCATTGAACAGACATCTTTAAATTAGATATTTGTCCATGATTCTCTACGATTTCTTGGCACTGAGTTGAAGAATTAGGAAGCCTCATATGTTTTGTTTGTGTTTTCTACTGCTTGGTGCCTGACAGGTACATCTCCCATGGAGCACCCCACAGCCTGCGGAGCAGGTGTTGCACTATCCCCAGGCTTCCCCAGGCTCAAAGCAACTGCTGCAGGCTCCACCTGATTGCAACTACTTCACCACCCCCCAAAAAAATTATACAGGCCATGAAATACTGAGGCCTTGGATAGCATGCTTTCTAAAACCATTCCATAATACTTGTCCTTCTCCACCTTGCCTCATGAGAGCTGCTGCAGGCCAGCATCTCAAGAGTGACTGAAAGAACACCATAAGGACCATTTCTGTGTCGCTCCGACACCTGCAACAGTCACAGGCAAGACCCTGCAAGGTCTATGAATGATGAACACAACAGTTTGGAGGCTTCTAAGAAGGAGGACAAAAGAATATTTCAGCCACAGCTGAATAATATTAGGGAAATAGCAGGTTTCAATCCTGGACCATCTAAAGAAAGGGAAAAAAAATAAGAAAGAAAGCAACAGATGTAGTATTGGATAATAATGATTCAGAATTATTTAATGCATTGTTTTGACAGACTTCACATCATAAAAGTAAAATCAGACCTTCTTAATAATAAAATATAGATAGAGACAGAAACACAGCAGAGCAACAAAGAACATAATGGAAGATATTTGAAGCTATTTTGACATTTTTTTTCTCTTTAAACAATAGAATTTACGTAAATTTGTAAACTAGTCTGAATATATTCATGAGATGTAGAAAAATAACAAGAAATACTTTTAAAATAAAGGCTAAACTAACTGTTTCAGCCATTTAATACCAGCACTATTAAAACAAGGACATGAAAATTACTATATAGCAAATATTGACTAATGGCTATCATGTGATCTTCAGTGTCATTGGACAGCATCCATTTGACTTCTGTAGGATGAGGTTATATTTGACTAACTGGAATGCAGGTGTTCTGCTTTTACTAGAAAATATATTTATTTATCTTTTAAAATGACTGCTGCAAAAAGCCTTGGAATCTGAAATACAGTTTTCTAAACAGAAAAATAAATGTTAAAATATTTTCAAATTCCAGGTGACTTTAGTCAGCTAAGATTCACATCTCAAACTGTGAAGCATCACAAGTAACTCCTTAACACCCAAATTCAGAACACACTCTAGCATACACCTCTATAAATTATTCATCTTGCAGATCTGCAGGACTTATCAGACTGTCTACTGAATCCTCAGCTGACCCTTCCTGCACTTCTCACGCCAGCCATCTGCTGACCCACTGCATGGGGAGCTCTTAATGCCACCCACCTCACAGTGATTATCCTGGTCAGTGGTTGGGGAAAACGGAGCAATGAGGGTCCCCTACCAGCATAAAAGTGCTAATAAAAGTATATTTAATTCACCCTTGGACTTGTGTAGGAAAAGGCAGGCACTCCATTTGGAAATCTGTTTGCCAGGAGTGGGTAACATTAAGCTGGGAGTTAGGAAAGACAGAAATGAGAAAAATAGTATGGTTAATAGGGATATTAGTGGGCAACAATAGGGATTTGGCCAGAGAAAGGTCAAGCAGGCACAACTGAGGACCTGAACCACAGAACCAGGGGGAGAAATAGGAAAAATAGACAGAGAACAGGTGGGCAGAAATGCACAAAATGGTGAGGACAATGGCAAGTCTGGACAGCAGCTACCATATTCTCATCAAACTCATACAAGAGCAAGGGTGACTTCAGTAGAGCTGTGGTTGCTGTCTGAGAAGCCAGTAAAAGGCACAACATCCACATGTCTGTGTTTCAGCTTCCACAATTGTGTGTACTCAGCCCTCAACAAGCAGCATCACCTCAAACTGATGCCACACATTTTTCATTCTTGGAGACAGGCTGGGCAGAGGAATGGCATCAGCATTAACACCGTGCCTGCAATTTGCGTGAACATCGCATTTAGCACATTAACAGCAGCTTCCCCCAGCAGATCTGCCCTCTAACTTAAGCCATTTTACTGCTTCCAGAACCAAGATAGAGGTGTGGGTGGTTTTGGATGGCATATGAAACAGTTTAGCAAGTTGTCAGGCAGTTCATGAATTCGAAGTGACTGTAGTGGCTATGCCACATGGCTTGGAGAGATGAAACTGGAGATCTGGGAGGGACAGTGAAAGTAAAATTTGGATGTCAATGGAGATGGTTGACCTAATAGGAAAGGGAGAAGTGAGCAGGAAGTTAAGTCAATCAAAATTAAAAATGCAAAGTACAACTCTTTTATATGAAATAAAGGACAGGAAAGGTTAGCAAATGGAAGGAAAGCAAATATAGGTTCTGTAGGGATGCCTATTAAAACAGTTTCTGCTCTTCTGGGTTAAAGCAGCCCACCCTAAGCAGCAAGAGAGCACTGAGAAACTATGTACTGGCAAGGCTTTGAGAGTTTGTGTCTCTTCCCATCATTTTCAGGCTTTCCTGTATCTCAGAAGAGGGCACTGTGGGATGGAGAGCTACTAAATACAAGAAAATTTAGCCGAGTTCTCAACAGGAATTGCTATCACCATATAATTTGCAATTAATTGCTTCTTTTGTTTTTATCCAGAGAACCATGTGTGTTCTATTTGCTCAAATGCATGAGCCTTCAAATGCAGAGCTTGCTCATTCTCTCATGTTGGAGGAAGTTCTCTAGCCTTTTGACATACCATCATCCCCAGTCACAGGGAGGTTTACAATTGCTGAGGGATTTTATTCCACTTTTTCTTTTTTTCTTTTTTTTTTTCCACTTTATTTCTTATTAACAACATACAACGAAAATGGTCTTTATCCTTGCTGAGACATAATGTCTCTTTAGCAATTAAGGTGAAAGCAGATGAACTCTCCAAACAGATGAATACCAGATATAGTACACGGACAATTAAACCCAAATTATATGAATTCCACATATTCAGGGAAAACACAAATATTGTACCTGCTTCCCTATTGCCTTGTCCTTTATGTAACTATACCTGCACTGCATGTATCAAAACTGCATTACAAATTGCACAGGCCTGGTTTTGTGTACATATGTGTATTTTACACTTGCTGCCCATAAATGTAAATGAATGCATAAGAGCAAAAAGCAGTAGTAAATCAGTCACTGGGATTTTCCTCTGCACTCTTTCCTTGATTGAATCAATAACAAAGCTGGTCAGCTCCTGATGAAGCAAATTTCCACTACTGGCAAGCTGAAATTAATTATTTTGTAGAAACATGATTCTTCTGTGAGCATTTGTTTGGGGAGGGGAATATAGATCATTTTTAAAGGGAACATTTTGGGTTTTGTTTGAAAATTGATTTTTCATTTAATTTTATTTTTAGCATAGTTGAAGGTTTTCTTACATCCTGTGGTACTGTAAAAATTAATAACATAAACATTCACCTGAAGCACATCAATCTAGAGGAAACAAATGTCGTAGACTGTAGCATTCCACAGAAACTTAAAATTTGTCATCTCTTTCCTATTTCAGAATGGAAGATGAATATCAATCACAAAATTGGAAGCAAGACATCCTGATTTAGACCTAACTAGGTCTAAATACTAATCCATCAGAAACTACTAGGATCCCTCTAAAATAGGAATTATTTGGGGTCTTCAGTAGGTCTTCCAATATCCCTGTTTCATTTTTAAAACATTGCATTTCTTTTTTATTTCTTTTCTCCAGAGTTCATGTTCTACTCCATTTCTGGCTTGCCAGCTTCTTATTCTTTTGGTTTTATTTTTTTATTTCTCCTTCCCTTCTAGTCTTTCATTACTAATAAATCCGGCTTGGATTTCTTTCATTTATTTTTTATCCATTGTGACCTGTCATCTTATTTCCACCTTAGTCCACCAAATGTGATTTTGTGTCTTTGAACCTTTAAGCCAGAGTTATATTGTACATCCTTATCCTGTAGCTGCAGTGCCCTATAGAGTCCTGTGGCTATAGCAGTGGTGTGGGACCACAGCCCTGCTCAGAATCCTCTCCTTATCCCACCCTTGTTCAGTCCCCACTCTGTCCTCACCCAGGTTTGCTTCCCAGCAAAGCCATGAAGGCACGGCGGAGGTGTTGAGTAGCTGAGTCCATCCCCAGCATGAAACCAGCAAACTGCGAGGATTGTGTCATCCAGACAGACAAATGTAGGATTGCCGTCTGTGGTGTTTGGGTTGGTTGTTTCAGACAGTCGGGACAGAGATGAGAGATCTCTGGAGTTTGGTCTTAGAGCATGAGGTTTATTGTGAAAGGGTGTGGGTGTAGGAGACCTGCTGGGAGCTGCCAGACACAGCTCAGAGCAGGTCAGAGAGGTAAGAGAGAAAGAGGGAGAGAGAGAGAGAACTACAGAATACGGAATAGAAGTACCATGGTTACCCTTTACAATACAATAAATCATCTTCTGTGCTGAATATTGTAATTTTCACTAACCAATCTAGAACAAGCTACAAATCCTACAACATTTACATAACAGCCTATGAGAGTCATTGCATTACCATTCAGCGTTACATTTTAAACCCTAAAAACTGCTTTTTGGACCCTCTGCTAAGTTGGTAGGGTCTGCTCTGACCCTTGGACCTGTCTGCAAGCAGAGTCCATTGTTTAATCAAAGAGGGAATTTACCTTCAGTGGCCACACCATTGTTTTCCAGTTATTTAGTAACTGGGGTTTGGTATCTCAAAGCTTGTCTTCATTTCAATCTCGCTTACAGTTTCCATATTCTCAGCATCTTTTGCCAGGTAATAATATTTATAAGGCTTTCATATTTCATCCTCCCCAACAGATGAAACCATCATGCAAATTCCTAACATTTCAGTTTCTGGACCAGAAGCCACACCCAGGTGATGTGTGGCACACGGGAGCTGCAGACATCACAAAAATGCATCCATCAAGCCCAGCTGCCCTGAGGTTTTTGGCCATGCACTCACGATCCCCTCTCCTTGCTCACCTCAGTTTCGGGTTCTGACACATGGGGCACCACGCAAGGTCCATGCTCCGGGAGCTGACAAAAGGCTCACCCAGTTCCTGGATCACAGCAAAGTGCCTGCCTGCTTGGCCCTGGCCCGAGAGAGGGGTTCAGAGCTTGGGGAAGGGCAGTGGTGCCTGCGAGGTGACCCTGAGAGCCAGCGAGGGCAGCAGATGAGCAGAGCCTGAACTGTGAGGGGGAGGGCTCAGCTCCTTTGTGATGCTCAGAAACAGCCACAGCTTATTTCAGAGCCTGCTGCCTCCCCACTGAAGCTTCCCTGAGAATTCATGTTAAAATTATGAACAAAAAAAATATTCTTGAGTTTCATTAAATCCAAGGAGCTTGTATGATAACTAAGTGTGCAATGAACGCTGTAATTAAGGCTGAGGACTGCTGCGGCTTTGGATAATTTATGGAAATTTTTTTACATGGAGTCCTTTTCTGGAGAAAAATGGACAAACCTTAATCACACCTCATATTAGAATTCAATTTGTAACTGGTTAAGAAAGAATTAATAACTTATTAATACATTTTGGAAGGGAATGTTTAAACCAATAGGACAATAGAGGTCAGATTTACATGATGTATAAGTCCAAAACTTCAGGCTACCTTCTACCTGAATTAACTTTTATTTAAATTTCTCAGGATGCCTGCATCCCAACTCACAGAATTCCCCCAGTGCAGGATTTCTGCCAGTAAGAATGCCGAGTGTCACGTACACCTTGACAGAAACAATCACCTCAGCAGAGCTCAGGGCTGCGTACGAGCAGCAGCGACAGTCTGCCACATCTCAGCAGCAGCAGCAGCTCACCTGGAAAATGCCCTCGAGCTCCTTCTAAGCCTCTTAAAGAGCAGAGCCTGCTCCTACCTCGTAATCCAGTCAGCAGAGTGCTTGTTTGGGAAGCAAGCAGACAGCCTGACCTCCTGCTCCTGTGGGAAGCAAAACTAACCTGCAAATCCATCCCCAAGGGACCCTGGTGTGGGAAGAGCTGCTCTGTGCCTCGGGCGGAGAGCTCTGCAGGGTGCAGAGGTGACCAGCCCTCTCCAGAGGACACGGGCAGCTGCGAGAGAGCTTCAGCTCTAAGGCTCAGGGAAGCACATGGCACTGCAAAAAGGAAAAGCAAGAGCCAGAGTTTGATGTGAAGGTGGCAGCTACAGGAGGCAGTGACAGAACTGCAGGCACAGCTATTCATGCTGATTTGGTCCCAGCTAAATGCCATGCTAGCTGTAGGAATCATCTGAGTTAGCTCCCGGCACACAAACTGAGGGTTCTCTTCAGTCAGTGAAGAGCACTGTGTCTCTTTGAAAGGATACCCATCCCTTCTTAACCCACATCATCACTATTCTCCAGCTCAAGCTGTCTGCATTTACTGCAAAGTAGAATATGAGGCATGTCCTTGGCCTGATCTGTACTTGATATTTAATCATTAGACTGTTACACCAAGGAACACGAACCACAGGATTTGCAGGAAATGTCACTTTTCAGACGGCAGTGCTAGGTTACACTTTGCAGAAGTAAATCATTAGTAGCCTTCATCTAATTATCTGCATCTTGTTAGGCAATCTCCACATTAAATGCCTTTGATCAAATCTTCAGATGGTTTAATTAGCAGACTTCAGGAGCCCATGTTAGTTTTAAGATCTAAAATTCTGCCCTTTACTAATCATTAATAAGTGCATCTTCCTGCCTTTCTCCATCACACCAATATTGCTCTTGACTGCACAGAAGGAAATGCAGCTGAACCCTTCTAACCTACACGCAATTGTTAATCAGCAATTTTTCAGTTGCATGTGTTTTGTCTCTGTTAGTTGGCTTTAAAAACAAACATTTATGTCAGGAATGGCGCCAGTGGGATAATAAATATGAACTTCCACAATCATAAGTCTACACTCATAAGCGTGCCTCCCCCATCCCTGTACTCTCACAGTGTTTTATCAGTTGGAAGTGTTCCAGGTCCATATTTGGGATCTTATTTTCCATAATCTGAGTTTTGTGTCTCTGTGTGAAACCAAAACAGAATGCCTCTATGTCAGATGCCAGCATATAAACTTAAGGTTGTCCAAATTTTAATTTGGAGGAGGCAAATCTGTTTCACTTCTGTGGAAATCATCACTCCATCTACGGCAAATATCTAACCTGTGTTTGCCAGTTAAAATCACAGAGGTTTAGTCTCTCTCCTTCCATAGCCTTAGGAGAGAATTAAAGCTCCTGAACTTGATCCTGTTATAAGCACAGGACCCTGGAGCACCTGCCAGGGTGTGCTCATAGCCACGCTGAGCTGCATTGTGGCCACACAGCATGCCAGGGACAAGCAAGCCAATACCCCCTCATCATCCACGCCCTGGCTTTGCAGTCAGAGAGCTCAGGCAGGCAGCAGGGGAGCTGCTGTCCTCTGCTGCAGATCCCAAGACCCTGACAAGAGGGCATTGAACCTCTAGAGAGAGCCTGCCTCACAGGTTAATCTGAGACACCCCTAATTTAAAACCCTGGCATTGTGCAACACAAATGGCTGAGAGCCCCACCCTCCTTCCTGCCTGTAGTTTCTTTTCTTCCTGACATTCCCTCCGGAATTGCACACTGTCAACAATATTTTTTTGTTTTGTTAAATAAGATATAAATCAATAGGCCTATTATTCCCTTTGTGTTTGTTCATTAGACCGTGTGGGAAGTTATGGCGCACTAGTGAAATCACAGTCAGAAGCTGATTTGTGTCTGCAGGTTATATCAACATACATAAAACTGACATTCAAAAGTGTGTCTCATTCTTTTATTACAAAAATTTACCTATCCCTTCCTCCCATATCCAACAACAACAACAGCGAAGAAGTTTTCTTAGTCAAACAACATTTGACACTCCAAAGTGCAAAATGAGCTTGTGAATGATTCTAATTTGCCCAACCATCACAGTTCAGGCAGTTTTACTTGCCAAGGAAGTGTGACAAAGAAAATGCAATTGTTCAGGGAATTGCGCAAGCAATAAAATGTTATTTTACTGTACTCAAAGAAAATTAACAAGAACAGGCATAAAATAGTTACACTGATGTCTTTAAAATTACCTAAGTGCAATAAGTGAACAAAGACTGAGATCGAGAAAAGGACTCTTTAAAGTTGCTTACACTGATGAGTGATTTCATTCTTCAGCCCATTTGTTTTGGATAAAATATCTGTGTCTTCTCTGTGTTTTACTTTCCATATTAGAGAGGTACAGCAATTCTCTACACTCATTTGCCAGGATTATATGTCTTGAAGGATGGAACATGTATCAGGGTCTTGGTTGTTAAAACGTGTTGCTCAGCTCAACAGTGCAGCGCCCAGACTTCAAATGTCTCACCCGAGTCTTCAGCCCCAAGACAGGCTTTTTGTTTGCCGATAAAGTGTATGCAAGGAAAGGAAAATCCAGATGCTAAAGCAAAGCCAACCATGTCTCAGTGAGGATGACTGTCTGTCAGAGGCTCAGCCATGCCTGCTCCTGTTCAGTTCAACAGGCAAAGAATCCAAAAACACCTGGGCACAGAGCTGAGCAACCCTCTTGTGTACTTCCATGCCTGTCAATGAACTGTTCTGACACTGCCTATTGGTCACCCACTTCTCCTGATGTCAGCTAGCCACTAAATACTCCACATGCCCATGTGCTGGCACACAAAACTTGTGATCTACTGGTACAGCAGCTGCACCACATTTGTATGAGTGCCTATGTCAGAAGAAATTAATTTAGGTGAAAGAAGTTTAGACTGCACCAGGACCTGCTTTTCATGTATAATTTTAATGTGTTTTCCCCTTCCTTTTTCTCCTCTGGTAATGATATAAATAACAAATATCTTCATAAGTTGGACTGGTTGAAGGATAATGTTTAAAAGGTAAATCTACTTGCCCGTCTTGTATTCTCTGCCTTCACTGGACATAGCCTTAAATCACTTCAGGTGGGTCAGATGAGTGGACTTATGCTAAGCATTACTGAATTTTCTATTTCCAAAGCCAAAGCAATTCTTTACCATATAATAACCAGCCTTTTGCAGCCAGAAGCCATTTTTGTGGGTGAAAGAAATTAAGTATTTTTCTAACTATAAAGGGCAAAAATACAGAGACATGACCTCTACATTCTGATTTTCCTAAACCTGAAAGGCTGCCTGCTGACTCCAAGTAGCAGCCAGATCTCACAGCCTGGACAAATATGTTCTCTTTCAACTGACTGTGTCAGAAAAAGGACAAAATGCTCCAATTCTTTAACAACATATATATATATATACAAATATCCCCCTGATAAAGAAGAAGTGCCAGCTATTATTTTCCAGGGGTCAGTGCTTCATATATGACAGGCTGCCAGGCACCCCTTCTCTTTCAGACAAGACTGAAGAGTTACCCCAGTATTTGCAGAAGAGTCTTTACCTCTGTGCTGGCACTGTCTGACATTGCAGATCTTGCTACAGCCATGTAAAGCACACAGCTACAACCTATATCCCCCACCCTATACCCCTGATGTGTTTTCTGGCTGCTCAGTTCTGTTTTGCCTCATGAATTGCAATCAGCATTCAAGGGCTTGCTTCTGAGAATACAGAACTCCTTGGGCTTTACATTGATGGCACAAGTGTTTCCGTTTCTCAGGGACTTTCTCATCTATCAAAGTCTCCAATTTCTCACCAAGAAGGAGATGCATGTGAAGGTATAGTTCAAGTCTTCTGTTTCATTCCCATTGTTCTTCATATTGGGAACTTTTCCTCACATGAAGACACACTGGAACACATTTCTGCCTACCAGACCTAGAAACACCTGAAGGTGAAAGGCTCTGTGCTCTGTTTACCAAGAGATCCTGTCATGTTACCGGAAACCATTGGAAGTCGAAAGCTGTTGTGTGGAGTCTAGTGTGACAAGTTATCAAAGCTGCCAAAGGAGAAGGGGAGCCAAGTAAATTTGCAGAAGTGAGGGACATCAGCTGGACTTACAGAAAAGTGGCCAGTGCTCTACTTCCATGGTGACCCCATGGGTAAGCAGCCTGTGCAGGTGGCAATGGAAACAGACCAACCGGCAGCACAGGGGTTAACCCACGTGGGCTGGTGCCAAGACATCAGTGTCCGCTGGGTATGATGCAAACGATCTGCAATATGGGGTGGAGGTTGTACTGGGTCTGGCTGGGATGAACTGAACTGTTCGTATCAGTAGTAGGATGCTGTCCTTTGGATCTGTGGCCAAAGCAGTCCTGATAACACACCAATGTTTGGGCTACTGCTGAAAGAGAGTCAAGGCTCTCTTCTCCTTCTCCCCAAAGTGAGTAGGCTGGAACTGGGCAAGAGGCTGAGAGAGGGCACAGGCAGGACAGCTGGCGTGAATTGACCAAAGGGATATTTCACACTATCTGGCTGCATTCCCAGCAATAAAAGCTCAAGAAAGAAAGGACAAAGGGGAGGGATTTGTTGTTATATTGTTCATCTTAATAAACATATAATTGCATATGCTGGGGACCTGATTTTCTCAGAGTGACTGGACATGTGTGCGCCTATGGAAAGTACTAAATTAATTCCTCTTTTCGCTTTTTTTGTGCACTCAGTTTTTCCTCTCCCTGTTAAACTGTCATTATCTCGACCCATGAGTCTTCTGACCTTCCCTCTGTTTCCCCTCTTGCCCACCCCAATCCCAGGAGACAGGAAATCAAGAGAGATGTTGGGTGGGTATTTGTCTGCTGGTCAGGGTCAACCCACCCTAGGAAGTGTAGTAAAAATAGTTGAGTCTGGCCCCTCACGACCTAGGAAAACTAATACATGGGGAAGATGCTGCAGACAGATTATTAAGCAACATGAATCCTGACTTCTTGAACCAAGTGGTCAGACAAGCCAATTGTCTCTTGTCAAGATTTTTACCCAGGGCACAGTAGCTGTCCCATGACATCAATATCAAACAACCAGCCTAGGACAGGAACTGCAAGGTACATAAAAGACACCCAAAATACAGAAATCTACTAGGAGTATTTCATTTAACCTCCTTGGAGTATTTAATTTCAAAGAGGAGAGAATGAGAAGGCCACACAGAATGTAATTCAACGGACTGGAAGAAGCACAAAACATAGGCAGGAATTCTTTACAGCTTGCCCATTAGAGTCTCAAAATGCACTGCCCATGACAAAAGAGAAAAGTACTGTCTGACCACAGTAAAAGGCAGGAGTGTTCAATGGCAGAGTAAAATGCTGCCATTCGAGGTAAAAAGAAACCTCTTTTTTTTCTTTTTTAAAAAAAGGCCTAAATGAGAAAAAATAAAAAACAGCTTGAATTTTAAGAAGTTGTCTGAAAAACCTTATCCAATGTGTCTAAATTACTAGGAAGAATGATTTGCTAAAGAAACCAATTAAAAATACTAACTTTTCCAAATTACTTTACCTGGAAACCTGGCGGTGAAGAAGCCAGGATGAAAATATCTAAAAATACCTAAAAGGACCACTCAGAGCAGATGAATCTGAAGGAAAAAAAGCCGAATTAATTCTTTCCCAGAGTTTCCCTCCTGTGGGAGCTATGGGACTCACTGACACCAAAGCCTTTCCTCATGAGGATGAGGCCAGGGAACAATCCCAATCCACAGCATGATGAAGAAATTGAAAGACTCATAAGAAACTGAGAGGATCCGATTGTCTCCAGGCTGAAGGAGCAGGGGCACAACACTGCTAAACTACAGAGCTTGGTATTTAATCTCTGGTTTAGAAGGTTATCTGTAGAGGAGAAAGGAAAGGCACAGCATGGGACCATGATTTCTAAGAGTTGTGCTGGTGGTGACAGCTCCTGTGCACTGAGCCTGAATGGCACAGTGAACTGAACAGTGGTAGTTTTGTCATAAACAGCACATAGACATATTGGAGAAAAGTCAGATCCAACATGGCTTTTTATGGGAAAGAG
Organism: Origma solitaria; assembly: GCA_013397895.1. Lineage (NCBI taxonomy): Eukaryota > Metazoa > Chordata > Aves > Passeriformes > Acanthizidae > Origma > Origma solitaria. The sequence continues at coordinate 891,728 of VZRL01005687.1, read as the reverse complement.
GTACTTCAAAAGGCTATGGATGCTCTGTTAAGAGATCAGTAAGCATGTGGAGAGGAGTGAAATGGTTATATCATGCACCTGAATTTCCCAAAAGCTTTTGAACTTTGGGCACTTAAAGATCTTAAAGATATTAAGCTGTCGTGGAAGAAAACAGAGAGGGAGAGTGTACTAATTAATAATAGTTACTTTAAAATCTGAACAGTGAAAAATTGTGGCTGGTCAGATCTTACAGTGGAGGGAGGTTCTTCCACAGGAAGAAAGTTTCAGGGCTACAGCCAGCTCTGTTCACCCTATATTCATAAATGAATGGTAGTCTGTTCATCACTATAAATGCAACGAATCTCTTTTAGTGAGGTGGCAAATATTCAGCTGCTAAAAAAACATTCAGAAAAATCAAACCTAAGACTGACCTCAAAGACTTGCAGAAAACTCTCATGGCAGAGTAATAAATGGCAGAAGAGATTCAATGTCAATAAATGCAAAGTAATGCACATGGCAAAATAACGATCCTAACTATACATATGCAATGATGGGCTCTACATTAACAATTCATGAAAGAGGTCTCAGAATAACTCTGGATAATTTCCTGAAATGTCAGCTCAATGTTCAGTAGTCAGAAAGGCAAAAAAGACAGTAAGGAATAGGAGGAAGAGAATGAAAGCAAGTGGAACACATCACTACAGCAGAGCACAAAACCACTGTTCGCCCGCAGCTTTCCCAACCACTCCATCCCAAATCAAATGGGGGGAACAGAGCTGGTGGGAGGCACAGACCATCACCTGCATCTTGAAGGGCAACAGGTCTCTGCTTCACACCTGGGCCATCCCAGCTGAGCTACTTCTTTCTGCTCTGTTCAAAGCAAGGGCAAAATAGTTAAAGCATTAAACTGCATAGCAATTTCTTATGGTTTTACTACCCTCTGGAGCTGTGTTATAAAAGATAAATCATCCACCAAAAATGTAAGCAATCAAGAGTCACTCTCATTTGATGAACCTGTTATACTCATTTTGTCCTTCATAATCTTTCACGTTGAGATTGAAGAAAAAAGGGACAAAGATCAGAGAAGTTGTAACATTAATTGCAAGTTAATGGGAGAGGGGGACAAGACAGGATTAACATTTGTATGCTGCATACTTTTGAAACTGTAAGGCCTTTCCTTGTTTTAACCTACATAATGCTTAAATTATATTTTGTCACCCTTGAAGTAGTTCTGAAGTTATCTGCAAGCTATGAGTTAATCTTTTACTTTTGCTCTGACCTCCTCCTACTGCAAATAGTAACAAGATATTAGTTGACTGAGTGACAGAAAAGACATAACATAATCATAATCTGAAGTTGTTCTTTGCCAAATATATGTGACAGTAGAATGCAAACCAAAAGGCTGATATTGAGAAATACCTTTGATCAAAGAATATGTACCTGGACAGTTCCGTAAAAATTGCAACACATACACATATATGAGATGGACCAATATGGAAAATATCTGTTGTTGAACTCTCTAAGTGCTGTTACTGGAGCTGGCAGTGTTGGTAGCAATGGTCAAGCACTACACAGAAGATCATCATGAAACTGCCTCCAACAACATTTCAGAAAAACAAAGCCATAGACAGAGAGGAAAAGGACTAAAATTGTCTCTGTTAAATGACAACAATTTATCCATCCTGTTCACAAATGTATTCCTTTTCATTTCATTTCTGCCTTCTGGCCACATATGAGTATCAGCTATTTTGATGCTGAAAATGAGAGGACTCCATCACAAACAGTGTGACCAGCAGGGAAATTACTGTCCCCCTATACTCAGCACCTATGAGGCTGTACCTCAAATTCTGTGTCCAGTTTTCAGCCCCATCCTACAAGGAAGACATTGAGGTGCTGGAGCATGTCCAGGGAAGAGCAACGGAGTTGGGGAAGGGTCTGGAGAATGAGTCTTATGAAGAGCAGCTGAGGGAGCTGGGAGTGTTCAGCCTGGAGAAAAGGAAGTTCAGGGAGGGCCTTATCACTCTCTAAATCTGCCTGAAAGGAGCTTGCAGTGAGATGGGGATCAGTCTTTTCTCCAAGTAAGCAATAGGACAAAGGGAATCAGCCTCAAGTTGTACCACAGGAGGTTTAGATTGGGAATTGGGAAAAATTTCTTCATCAAAATGGTTCTCAAGCATTGGGATAGGCTGCCCGGGGAACTGATGGAGTCGCCATACCTGGAAGTGTTAAAAGAAACAAATGGGTGTGGCACATGGGGACATGGTTTAGCAGTAGATTTGGCAATGCTGGGTTGACAGTTGGGCTTGATGACCCTACAGGTCTCTTCCAACCTAAATGATTTTATAATTCTATGAATCCTGATTTCTGCATATCTGTCAGCCCCATTTCTACAAATTAATCTTTGTTCATCCAAGCAGTCTTTGTGTGCTTACAATTCAGGTAGCCCCATACTGCTGCACGGTTTCTGTGTTTACCTAGTCCACAGGTTTGTCTAACCCTTCAAGAAAAAAAAAAAGCTTGCCTTCTGGAGTCTGAGCAAATAACCTACCCTTGAATATGAGAACATTAGCGCTGTATTCATTTCCACACGACATTTAAGACTGTAATCCACGCTGTGCAGAGTCTGGGGGATCCTCCTTTCCCCATGACTCATTTTGCTTCCTGCTTGGCCTCTGAATCTAATTGACTCTTCCAGTTAATTTCATTTGGATTGTCATTATGATTATGACATTTAACAAGATTCCTTTTATGTTTAATACATTTAAATAGTAAATTAAAACAAGAGCTAGCCACTACTGACATTTGCAGAATGTAGGCATTTGCAGTTATATTTTCCACATACTATATTCAGAAGGTTGGAGAAGAATTTTTGGCAGGGGAACAGTACATTTTTTTTGTTTATTTCATTTCTTATTTACTTTCTCTCTATAAAGAACTTATAGGCAGTGCAGGAGTCTAAAGCTGAGATGACCCACATACAATTTGTTGATCTCATTAATCACTGAATTAAGTGATTGAATCTATTTGATTGCAATTACAGACTCTACCTCTCTCTCATTAATCATGGCAATAAGACCATGATTTTCAAAGTTATGTGGGTGACTGACTTTTTCTAAAATCAGTGACAAGATTCTTTTCCTATGTAATTTATTTGAGTAACTTTGAGTCACTTTTTGTTTCCACACAATTCACATATAAACCTAACTGACACAGAGGTTTAGCTAAGGCTTACTGACTCTGCACAGTTCAAGAAATCCGAGGATTTATGTGTGTGTATAGATGAGAGGCTGAAACAGAGAGAGAGAATAACTACACAAAACATAAGTCCTAAAATTGCTTCCTCACAGGAATAACATTTTGACTGCTAGATAAATTACATTGTGTTTGCACTTTTGTGGAGCAATCATGACATCCAGTGGGCATCCCCCTTACTGCAGGGCACCAGTACCTTAACTACAGGACAGGTGATGGGTCATGAAAAGAAAATACCAAGAACATTTTTGGGGAAACTATATTTCCTTTTTTTTTTTTTCCTAATTTCTTTTCTTTTTTTTTTTTTTTTTTTTTGAATACTTTCCAAGCATTCCGTGGATACATTTCTAATTATTAGTCTTGCTAATTGCATTAAGTGCTAAACAGTGCCGCAAGATCTCAGAACCACAGCACAGAATGCTGCCTGGCCTGCTGATTCATACAGACCAGGAGTTTTGTCACAAGCTCAGAGGAAAGGGCAGCCAGGTCTGCCCAGAAACAAATCCGGCCCTCACAGGACTGTCACAGGTGCTCCATGATATTGGTCTGCCGTGAGTTGGATGTAATAGCTGCAGACTCTTTGGCGTATTTCTTGTCTTTCACTAAACTACTTTTGTGAGCTCGCCAGCCTTCAAGCAGGGGCAAAATGAAGAAGAGGGTTTTGCCTGCTGCTTGGGACAGAGAGCCACCTTCTCCATGGCAGCAAGTTTTGTAGCATGGACATCATAATGAGGAATCCATCATATATGGTGGCTGACGTTGTTGTAACGGAGGGATCAATTAAATTGGGTGTGGGTGTGCCGATCAATTTAAAGGCCTTTAAACCTTAATTTTCTTCTTTTTTAATTTGCAGCTCCATTTAATATGTGTACACATTTTTCTATCTGCAGCTGTTGCTACATCGGTCTCTTGCTATTCATTTCCCACCCAAAAGTTCAGTGGCTGTAGCTCTGCCAGCTGCTCAGCAGCACACTGACACCTGTGCTCTGCCCACCACTCTGCGACACATTCCTCCCTGGAGACGAACACGGACAACTCACTCCCCAGTGTTTACATTTCCATTTTGGTCTGGGTCAGGTCTGGAGCAAAGCACCAGACTCAGCTTGAGTCCTCAGTCTGACTGGTGCCCTTTGAAGAGGCTGTGGCTGTGCTGGGTAAAGTTACCCCTTGCATAGTCATCATCAGGTTTGAGCTTTGATGCTGAAGGCAAAGGGACTGGGTACACCTCCCACATACAGATCAAAGAGAATTCCTGGGCTCAGTCCCACTGACTACACAGGGCTAGCTTGGATTCATTTTTCTGCCGTCTGGCAGACAGTGTGGCTGCACTGTACAGCTTCTCATTTGGAACTTTATCTTCCCAACTGGTCTTAGGCAGTCCATTAAAAATATTATAGTGTAAATCCTGAAGGAGCTGCTGGGTGCAGCCAGGAGATGTTGGTAGGAATCACTGAGCGTTGGTTAACCCCTGCAAACAAACCTGCACACAGGATGCTGTGTGTGTAGGGAGGATGACAGTGCTAACTAAAACAAATTCAGGGTTGTCATCCCGTTAGTAACTAAGCAGCAATGGCAAGAGACACCATTCCTCCTCTCCATTCACACTGCATTAGATGACTGTGCACCTTTCCAGCACACAGCATTACTCTAAAGCCTTTGGAAGAAAATGAGAGTAACCTTCTCTTCAGCCTGCCAGGGACTATGTAACCTTGTAATTATCTGGCTTTAGATAGAGGAGATATATTGTAATTGTGTACAAAAAAGGTCACAGGTTTATGCATCCTCTGACAGACTGCAGGAAGAGAACTATGGCAAAACCTCTCCAGCAGACCTTTTTAATTTATTTTTCCCAAGTGCATTAAATTTTAATGTCATCTTTATGACCTGTATGTTAGAGTATTTATGAACATGTGATTAACTGATATGACTGCAGAAAGCCAAAAGTGTCAGAAATTGTTTGGCTTTAATTGATTTTTGCTCTCTTTTCTAAAAAAATTCCCAATATTGTACAAATAAAAACAGATTGCAAGCTTCAAGAAGGAAGACAAACTTAGATGAACTCATATCAGTGACTGGCATTCAATAAAAACAGACTGTGGTTAAAAACCTACCAGCTGCCCTGTAAGTAAAACAAAGCTGTTATTTTTGTTTTACAGACCCCAGTTTTGAGGAAGATGTACAGTACAAACAAAACAAAATAGGTGTCTTGCAAGAAAGGAGAATAACACAACAGAGAGAACACACTTGTCACATGGTGAGTGGGGTCATCCCAGGCAAAATATACACTGTGTCAGACCCCACCAAATTTTGGTAGGTACCCAGCATGTGGGAGAGTTACAGCAAGCTGGACGTGCATACTGTGGAGCCTGAGATGACTCAGGAGAAGCTGATGGCTCTCCAAACTCCAACCTTCTGCTGGCATAACAAGAAGCGATGCACTGTACACTCCTGATTTAAACTCTCTCTTCACCTCAGGTGAAACAGGTTTTCATGATCCCCTTCTAGTTCATGGTGAAGACTCCTCTTTCTTGTTAAGATGAGGTATTTCTTATTGTCCAGGAAAGACACAAGTCCTTCCTTTGCTGAGTGTGCCACTTGTAACAGCTCAGTGTAAACACTTTCGGATTCCTGCTGAAATGGCCCAGCCTGAAGCATTGCTTCCTGCAATGTAAGGCTAAGGACCAGCTCCAAACCATCTGAAGAATAAAATAGCCTTCACTAGTGCACTCCTCTAAGCAGGAAATGAGCCTGCTCTGTGCTCGTGTAAGCTGTTCTGAGCATTATTCTTAGCAGATATTGACAGCAAAGGAAAAATAGCTGAAGAACACTTAGAAGGTTGTGTATGTGTAACTGGAGCACCAAGACACCTCAGACAGAAAAGACATACCCCAGGCAGCCACAGACCAGAATCTGTTTCATTTAGGAACAGAGTTCTCTCAGTGCAAGTCACACATGTTGGACAACTAAAGTGCTGCTATCCTTCTTCAGTCCTATTTTAAACCCTCTCATGCCACCTATGCAACTGATGTATGTCTGGAAAAGAGGTTGTAGAAGCAACTGTGTTCAGGTACTTGTACTGGATAACTGAGGCCTAAGGAGATATTTCATGTAAGTTAACAATCTGTTAGTAAGAGCTATTAAAACTTTTGAATTCTGATTCTTTTGCTTTTTCTGGAGTCCAGACCCTCTGATACTGACACTTCAGAATTTGTTACAAGATTAAATTAGGATGAAAAACTGCAGTTCTAGTTCTGCTTCTAACAGAAATGTATTCCCTGTGTTAACTGTGGAGCAACATCCCTCTCTGTTGGGGAGGATGAAATAGGAAAGCCTTATAAATATTATTACCTGGCAAAAGATGCTGAGAATATGGAAACTGTAAGCGAGATTGAAATGAAGACAAGCTTTGAGATACCAAACCCCAGTTACTGAATAACTGGAAAACAATGGTATGGCCACTGAAGGTAATCTCCCTCTTTGATTAAACAATAGCCTCTGCTTGCAGTCAGGTCCAAGGGTCAGAGCAGACCCTACCAACTTAGCAGAGGGTCCAAAAAGCAGTTTTTAGGGTTTAAAATACAACACCGTATGGTAGTGCAATGACTCTCACAGGCTGCATGTAAATGTTGTAGGATTTGTAGCTTGTTCTAGATTGGTTAGTGAAAATTACAATATTCAGCACAGAAGATGATTTATTGTATTGTATTGGAAACGGCAACCACGGTATTCTATTCTATTCTATTCTATTCTATTCTATTCTATTCTATTCTATTCTATTCTATTCTATTCTGTACTTCTCTTCTCTATCTCTCTTACCTCTCTGACCTGCTCTGAGCTGTGTCTGGCAGCTCCCAGCAGGTCTCCTACACCCACACCCTTTCACAATAAACCTCATGCTCTAAGACCAATCTCCAGAGATCTCTCGTCTCTGTCCCGACCATCTGAAACAACCGACCCAAACACCATAGATGGCTAACCTACACCTCTCCATCCTCCTCCTCCACAGCCCTGCCTCGTTTACCTCCTCCCACATGGGAAACACGAAGGGCAAGGTACTGCCCACAGCTTCCCATTTGCTGCCCTGCAGCTCCCAGAGCACAGAAGGAATATGTTCTTAATATCCTTTCCTCTTCCTTTACAGGTATGTTTAAATTACCTTCAAACAGGTTGAAGCAGTCACAGATCTTCATAAACATGTTGCAAACCCAAGTCTTTGCAAGCAGCCCCTGAATGCTCACAGTGTGAGGCTGCTTCACCTCTCTCCCACTTCTGAAGCTGGAGAGGAGCATCAGCACCTGGTGGAGAACTGGACAGCTTGGGTGAGACGGTTAAACTCTGAGGGCCACAGGGAGAAGCAGGGCTGGACTTAGGGAAAAAGTGAGCAAGGGCAGAAAAAAAACCTGTGAATAAAAAAATCTAATTGCACAACACAGTCCAGGCTTGTCATGTCTCTTTTGTCATCCGTTCCCTGCTCCCCCCAACGTGATTTCTCTAAGAACTGGGTTTTCAAACACCTTTTATGTGCCTCCTGCAACATTTTTTTTGTGCTGGAGAAGGTAAGAGAGTAAAATGTGCCAAGCAGCATATTGCCTCTCAGGTAAATGTCCCCTTGTATATTGGAACTAGATGGTCTTTAGGGTCCCTTCCAACTCAAGCCATTTAATAAATCAGAAACAAAATGGCAGCTTCTTTCCCCTTCTTTTGTACTCTTAAAAATTAAAATTAAAATTAGTAATTAAAAAAAATTTGAAACCACAAACACACTCAAAAAAACCAAAAAACATGCAAGCAAGCAAGCAAACAAACAAAAAAACCCCTACCATATGAAATGTAGTGGGAGTTACAGTGGAGGTGCTTCTTCTCTCTTGTAAAGGCTATAAAGGCCATTCTGACATATTTGCTATCTGTGTAGTGGGGAGTTATGGAGACAATTATGGAGGGGAGGGCAAGGGTGTTTAAACAATTCATAAAAGGCACCTTCGCTTGCTTGAAAAGCCTGGTGTATATCCTCATACTTTTGACCCTCCAGCTGCCTCTCCCAAGCTCCAGGGATAAATTAGGATTTAAATACGCTTGCAGCAGACAGTCTGGTGTGCCCCCATCCTCTGAGTGCCGTGCTCTCACCTTGTGGGCAGAGGTACTTGCTCCTTTGCAAGGTCTGTGCGGCAGGCGTTACCAGATATTCCTCAGCCAGCATCAGCCATTTCCCACACAGCTGGCAGAGACTTAGATAAGCAAATCAGACCACACATTTCTAGCTCCAAAGCACCCTTGGTCAAGGGGAAAGCTTCTGATCCCAGTGTTATTTAGGGAGTGTCAGTACAGCACATAAGAAAGATCTTCTCAGGAACATCTGGTTAGAAAGCATAAGAGTTGGTGAGAGCCTGGCACAAAGGAAAAGGAATCAGTGGCTGAGATGGTTCACATTTCCTTTTGTGTCAAATCACTAATCAGAATGAAATTTCCCCAGCACAATTTTCTGTGGTTAGAATAAACAAGACTGAGAAGGTAAGCGATCATGATAGGGACAGGAAAAAATGTATCATACCTCAGATTGGTCTGGTTACAGCAAGAGAATTGGCCTTCTTCCTTCACTTCTGTCTCCAAAACAAGCTGGTCATTTCAGAGGAGATAATTTTGTTTTCCATTATACCGTTAAGCTAGTGACAAAATGTAAAATTAGTGCCTGAAAATGGAAGGTCTCATGCAGGGCATTTGAGGGAGTGGGAAGAGGAAGGGCATGAAAAACAGGACAACATTGTGCTTCATCTGGGTCTCAGCCAAACTTTGCTGCTTGTTGCTGGTTTTGGACCCTCTGGGAGTTTGCTTTTCTGGCTTTATTGTCTAAACCGACCTGTGAAAAATAGATTCTTTAAAATTATAGCTCCTCTGTTAAAATTATTAACTTTAAAGTCCCTTTCTCACATATAAAGTCTTAATTTTTTTCATGAGATTTTTTAATTTAAAAATAAGCAAATGGTATGTGAAAGATAGTTTTGCTTTTGACTTTAAGCCTTTAAAATGCCAACCAAGTCTGCTAAGGTCTTCTCTGTTAAAATATGGAAAGGGTTTCTACTTTTTCCCAACAATTTAATAAAAGATTCTCTACCCTGCTGGGTGCATTTGGAAGTAAAACAGAAATTATATAGAATATATTATTGATCATTCCTGGTGGAACACCAGCAATGATAAATCATATGGAACTGCACAGTTCATTAGACATTGACAGGGTGAGGTACTGCCCTTCTGGAGCATGTGGTGCAGACAGCAGGCAGATGCATTATAAAATGCCCTATTTTTATTTAACTCTTCAGGGGCCCCTAAAACCCAAAAGAATTGCTTTCAGAAAAGTTTCACTTTCTTTTAGTTTGACTAGGCATTTGTGGAATATTGAAGATTAGGGGAAGCTTTGCTTTCACAGGGAGTCCAGTGGAATGCCAACAGTTTGCATTTCTGGAAAAAGCAAATTATCCTATATCTACAATCTGATTTCCTTCACAGATAAATCCTATCTCTACCAAAAACTTTTAAAAAATTATAATGAAATTTAGGTATTCACAATCTGAATTGGAAAGGGTCAGTCAGTGTTGGTTGTTATTATTTACCCATCTGATGATGTCATTGTCAGCAATACTGATGTCGTACTGATGTTATTGGTACTTGCTTTTCCTGCCACTACATGAAAAGTAGAAGCAGGCACAGGCTCCCATACATCACTGCAGCCTGTGACACCCACAAATAGATTAATCAGCTCTCATTAGTTGCTAGGTAACAGTGCCTTGACCTGAGTGTCTCTTCAGCCAAAGAAGGACAGGGATGTGGAGGTGTTTCCTGTGTGCGCTGCGCGGCCAGACACACATTGTCACCACATCTGCTGCTGGCCAAGCTGCAGCTCAACCCCTCCAAGCTGCACTACACCACTAAGGAAATTAGAAAGCAAGATGACTGTTCACTTCATGACATTTCTTGCAATTTCTATCAACACATCTTGTGCTTCTCTGCGTCAGATTGGGTGAGATGCAGGCGTGATTCAGAAGAGCAGTTGCAAGACAGAAGCAGCAGAGTCACTCCTTCCGTTAGTTTCTCTTTATAAATTCCTGTGGTTCCAATCACACAGTAGCTGTTGCAGATGTGCACCACACAGTCCTTCAAGATCCCAACCAACGCTGCAGAGATCATAAGTGGAGGGGGAAAATGGTCCCTGCTCTTGACACATTTACATTACAAACAGATGAAACATGTAAAAAGTGAAGGGAATGGAGTGAGATCCCCATTTAATCGGGTCAAGAGCAGGCAGTGAGGCACAATGAAATGAAGAGGCTTGTGTGGAGACTTAAGATGAACTGTAGCAAAGCCAAGAACTCCATTTCTGCTTTGTTATTTCTCTGTAGTCCAGAAGGAATATTCATGGTCACCACCACTTGGCCCAGAAGCTGCTTTTTCCCATGGAGACTTTTACACGCATTCCATGCAGTCCTTGGAGTAGGACCTAGGATCAGTGTAATGGACACTGTTTATTTCAGTTAAAACAACAGACATTCTTGGGAAAATGATTTGTTTTATTCAAGATTAAAGCCCAATCTGCCATATTAAAAACACACAGACATTTATTAGAATGAAAAGAGACATAAAAATTCAGCAAATAGATAACAACATCTAAAACTACTGCTTTACTCTTCTCTTTTTTCTTAGACTAAACAGACCTTAATTCAATAGTGACATCAAGATGTCATTAAAATTGCATCAGGAAATTAATGAAGGAACATTAATAATAGGTTAAACCACCAATTAGTCAAATCACCAAATTAATGCAGCAGGAGATTGAATCATGAGATTAAAATAACAAAAAATCTTTACTTGCCAATTCTTCAGACTGAAGGGAAGTAGCATGTTTGCTTTAGCTTAAACCCACAGCTAGAAGATTTGCCCAAGGCAATAAAAGTAATTAATTTGGTCTCAAGGAGATACAGAAATCAAGTTGTGGTTTATTTTGAGTGATGATTTAGTGCTAAATCAAGAGTTTTCCTTAAAGCTCACCACTGCCCTGATGACAAATATTTCCTTTTCTCACCCACATTCTCAAGATGTCGATTTTCCAGTTTATTTAAAAGGAGAAAGTTTGATGGAAGAAAATAAATATTTTAAACTTTGTGTCGCTTTTGCTAACCCAGGAAAATATCTCTGTGAAATAGGCCACACTAAATACAAGATTTGTTTTTGAACACCTTCTTTTCGTGCACTTTACACAGAGGCACACAAGGACACTCAACGTTACTGCACCCTAACTGCAAAAGACCCATATCTTTTGAAAACCAGGATAGAAAATGAAAAGGAAAAAAAAAAGAAGACATGATGGGTCAAAACTATTCTGTTCTGCACCAAGGGGAAACACTGTTCACAGATACAACTCGTAGTTAAAAGGACCTAAAGAAGAAACATTTGGCCCTGAAGCACTTTGTCAGAGAGGATCTTTCTGGACAGCAAGAGTCCACTCAAACTGCTCAGCATCATCAACAGCTCCCTCCTGCTCTACCCCCCTCAAGTGTCATAAATATCCCTGCGCATGCCAGCCCTAAAGACTTTGTGGGCTTTGTACTTTGTGCCTTCTTTGTTGCTGTGCCAGTCTTTGCAGGCATTCTCTCGGGGCTGTGCAGGGACAGCAAACAGCAGAGCTCAGCCCATCTGAGCAGGCTCCTGTCCCCAGCCCACCACAAAACACCTGCTGAAGGCACCTGCTGCCTGGAAATATCAGCCCTTGCAGTTCCAGGCAATGAATCAGTTTCGAGAAAACAAAGCAGGAGGGACAGTCCTCTGACCCTGCTCTCAGGTAGTGGCAAGGAGATGCCTTATTGCACCAGTCTCTGGCAGCTTATGTGTGTCACACAAGAGGCTGCGGCCACAGAGGCATTCCTAAAATGGCAAAACTTGTCCAAGGGAGTTGAGTGTGTCATTCCTCAGCCCACAAAACCAGGGAACCGGGGTATGTGACCATATTTGTGCAAAGGGTTCTATCTGGCTTCCAGTCACTTGCTCTAAGAAGTGAAAGCATCTTCGTTATAAATAGCAATTGGAGGTTTCTGGAGAGCAAGTTTCAGCAAACCATGCCAGGAGACCAATAGCTAAACTGAAGTATTTATTAAACTATATTCTCAGAACAGCCATTTCTGGAGTGTACCTGCCATCTGCAGCAGTCATACTGAATTTCAGAAGGGATTATGAGGGTAATATCTGATTCACCATTTTCATATAACTCATTTTGGCTTTCCTTCTTTCTGCAGGCAGGATTCACTTGCTGGGTCTTCTTGTATCTATTTTGCAAACTGCCAGCAGTTTTTAACCACTGACAGTACAAACCACAAGGAGAACAATTGCTCTAGAAGAAGGAAGTCTTCAGGGTGGGTTTGTTTGTTTTCTTTCTATAGGTCAGATATACTTTAGATCTTGGTAATCCATGGGCAAGTGATTAAATAAATTAATAGAGAACAAATACTCCATTGCTGTACAGAACTGTTTACTAATGGGATTTTTGAGATGCTGGAAGACTTTACCTCAATGGACATAGATAAAACTAAACAGATTTGATTAAGAGAAGAGAGTTAAAGCAAAAAAGGAGAAAGCTTTAAATCTTTTTGGTGTGCTTAAAAATAAAGATAAAAGTCTAGCTCATTATCTCCTTAATATAAAAGTCTGGGAAAACAAAAAGCTAGATTGGGGAAACTAAATCCAGCTAGCTCTCTTTTTTTTGTTTTTTAGATGTCCTAACAATAATGCAGCAGGGTGAAAAGATCAGGACCACTTTATACACATTGTGCTAATTACTGCAAGTACTTAAAGTTGTAATTAGCTTATTATACTGCAGAGAACCTAACATGGCATGTCTTTCAAAAAAATTTCTCTCCAGATCATTAGTGGGAAAGCTAACAACATCTGCTTCAAATAAAATCAACCAATTAGCGCAGGCAACTTTGCATAGTTTGCAATCAGAGAATTATATTGTGCCAAGTGCTAATTTCAATGTGAATTCTATCTCCTCCTTATATCCCATGCTTATCTGCCAGCACAGCTGGTGTTTAACACCACTGACTTCAGTGAAGTCTCCAAAAACTTATGTTAATTTGAAGTAACCTAATCAGAAGTGTGCAATACAGACTGGGCTTGATCTCAGCTTAATTAAAACTGACCTTGTCATTTCACTGCATATAAAACAGCAGAATCTTACCATTTATCACTCAATGACAAATATGCAGCTTATGTGAGAATCAAGGAAAACTAGCACTGTACCAAAGGAGCTATTTTCAGATATCAAAGCTTGATTTTAACACAGTGTAAAATGCCACTCGCCTGTGGCTGCCAGTAAATAATTCAAATAGTTCAGAAACCCCAAAGTAAGCTCCAAAACCTCCTTCCAAAATTACTGAACAGGGCACCAATGCCAGGCTTTCTCATTTTGATGCTACCAGAATCACACATCAAAAGCTGGCTATTGTCACTGACAGTAGATGTGAAACACAGCTTGATTTTTTAAATGAAGTTTGCCCTTGATCCGTTTTAATGCTACAGTTTCCCAAGCAGATGAGGTGAAAAATATGAACTTGAAAATGAAAAAAAAAAAATGTTTTGGCAGAGTTCAATGTGGCAAAATATAACAATTAGAAACTAACTTAAAATTACTTTTTTAAATTTCACTTTATATTTTAAATGAAATAATGACAATTTGGTTTACTTGAGTGTGTTTATCAGTTACATTTGCTCTGAGGTGTACATGGTTGCCAGGATCAAACTTTAGACATCCAAAATTATGGTTTTCTATGGAGTTAACACTGGGGAGCAAGTTTACACTGTGTGTTCTGACTCACTCTCTGAAGAACTCTACCCCTCCTTCCTCACCCATCGGATGTCTGATGTTGCTTTATTCCCCTGGGATCATCCCAGCAGATTCCTGCACTGATGCTTCCATGAGCCCCAGATCTGAGCCTGCATACAGACACAGCTACAGGGCCAGCTCCTGGCAGAGGCTTAGCTTATTCCAGTGAAAAAGCTAAGCTGCTTTGTTGTGTTGGCTGATATTCACTCACGGAGCAGAAAAAGTAGTAATTGAAGCACTTTTCCTGTCAGGGTAACTGCATCACACACGAGAGCTTCCCTCAGTGGAACAGTAGTGACCAGCCACATGTGCAGGCATATCCTACTGCAAATGCAAGGTAAATTACCCTAATCCAAATCTTTCACTGTACTGCTGGCAGTACAGCTAACCTCATGCTTACTGAGGGCAAAAGTAAGCACAGCCAGCTCCCAAAGCTCAGTTGAAAGTCGTTTGATCCAATGCAGACATCTTCAGCATGTGCTGCAGATGTCCACAGGAGCAGGGTGCTCGCTGCAGGGAGTGGAGAGGAGAAAGCAGGACCTGAGCATTCATCTTAAAGCAGGTACCTAAAACCAGCAGATAAACTGAACTCAGAAAATGCCTTGGCTGTGTAGCTGGAGCTCGGTGTGAGTGGCTCAGATGTGCCCCACGTGCTGCAGATGGCAAGGTGGGGCGAGACACACCGAGACCTTATGCTCGAGCAGCTTGTCCTGCCTGGCCCCAGCAACAGCAAGCAGGTGCCAGAAACAAGCAGACAAGCAAACACATACAAACACCCCTTAATTCTAACTTCCATGGCTCTAGCAGGAAGGTCTCCAGTTAGATCTGGTCTATTTTTCTAATTATTGTGGTCCAGTCTCACCTGTTTACAAACTGCTCTCCTTGTACCATGTTCTTGGTTATTTCCTGATTAGTTGCTCATGTACTTGTAAGAGGTTAAATACAGTTTCTTCTGGTGGTAGGTATTCAGCTTTTTATTTCAGATGGGCTTTTTTTGACATTTCAGCACGGCCAGAGTCAGCCTTTCCTCCTCCTCTCTCACATCGTGCTGTTTTTGAAGTTGTTGCTTTAGCATGGAACAAATGCAAGCAGCCTAAGTGGCTATGCAAGAAGCACAGGAACAACCATGTGTGAACAACCTTGTCATATGCAGCAACGAGAATAAATAATGAATAGTAATCAGACTGAATATACTGTAGTTCCTCTTGGCAGCATCCCAGTGTTTCCTTCTTATCCTTCTGTCTCCAAGACCTTGTGAGTCTGTATGCATACTAATGCAAATGTATATTTGTGTGTGAATATATGCACAGTTAGGAAACAGGTATAAATCTAATAGAGCATGTATCTGTTCTTATACATGTAAATTTATCATCCTTGGTATTCAACCTGTAATAAAAGCTCCCTCAAGAACAATGACTCACATGAAGCAATTGAAAATGTATCCAACAGCTCTTTTGAGTGAGGCTGCGTATTACACAGACAAGTCAAGAAGGTAACAGTTTATGACAAAACATAAATTAAATTAAATTGATCATCATGGACTCATTGTTAGGACTGGATCACTTAGAGAATAAAGCCCAAAAAAATTCCTCCCAAGTTAGACTTCACTAAATACTGTAGGCGGCGAGATAAAAGCAGAGAAACCTGGAAACCTACTTCTAATAAAGACTCAGTAAATACCCTCACAAGTTAAGCAATAATAGGAGCTCTGAAAGTTACTTAATATGGCATACTGAAATATCAAATCTACATCCTAGTCAAGCCCTTTTATAAGGTCTGCCTGGTACAAGCCCTGTATGAAAGGGCTGTGAGGCTCTGTGCTCCCAGATTTAGCTGGTTTTGAAAAAAGCCTTACTAATTAAAGTGGAAAGATGGCTGGGGTAAAATTATAGGAAACTGAGTGGTTATATTCACATCCTAAAAGAAGTTTTAACAGTACAGAAATTATAGGGTAAAATACAGCTGCTGCTCCCCGGATGGAATGCGGTTCGAATGGTGGAAACCTATCCCATGGTGATTCCATGTACACACAATCTGCAGCCACAGCACCTGCTAAGGGGGATGGAATGGAGGGTGGAGCAGAGCAGAGACCTCCACAGCCGGGCTCTGTTGGAATCCTCGCAGGGAAGGGAACTCAGAGGTGCTTTGTAGCTGATAAATCCCATAACACCTGTCAGCCGGGGGAGAGAGGAGGAGATGTCTTGCTGCCAGGCCAGCAGCTGCGGTGAAATAACTCTCCTCAGATGAACTTGGCTCTTTATAACCTCATTGTAGTATTAGCACACACCTCAATCCCAAAGGTCCCCCTCCAAGGCACCTCTCACTGGGCATCTGCTCTACATTTTATTGACCATACTTTTAAGAGAAAGCAAGTTACGTTAATCAGTAACCAAGGTATGCATGACTGGAGTGACTCAAGCTCCACCTAAACCTAAAAAATAGTATAAAATATAAACATTATAAAACTAAGTAGAGAATTGGGAGAAGTCAGGGAAGACTCCATTGTAATTGCTGAGATCCATCAATGGGCTGAACCTGTCCCCTCCCCCATAGGGACACCTATTGGGTGAGAACCACACTCTGCGTGCTGAAAGCTTTTATTGGGGATTGGAGCTTGTCTGTGTATTGCTTTGAATACATTTTTGCAGTCAGATGCTATCACCAACAATCCTCAAACCTTCCCCTGCCCCAATTTTCTATTAACAAAGAGTGTTTTTCCATAACCATGAGTCCTCCACAGGCGCTGGCAGTTGCTGGCAGCAGGGAACATACTCAAATAACGTGGAAGACCTGCTGAGGGTTCTCCCTTTTGCTGTTGGTGTGTGACCCTGGATAAGTCAGTCAGAGCAGCCTCTGACCCACCAGGAATGTTCAGAGAAGGGCCCCCCCAACACGACACTGATGGGATGGGCTGGTCAGGCTCAAGGGTCTCGGCTTTTCTGGGCCACTGACAGACAAATCAAACACCAAGGGTCAAGAAAATCTCCCTTTTTCATGTGTTAATTAGACAATGTTCTGAGAGGCTTGTTCAGTCTTAATTACTATTTAATTACTTCTGCTTCCTTTACACTGCACAGTAATGGAGTTCTCTTTGAACTAGAGGAGCCCAAAGGTGTTTGCTATGATTTACTTCCCTTCACAGGACCATATAAAACATAGTCCTACACCTAGCCCAGAGGCTGTTGTTCAAAACTGAAGAAAAATTACTTTGATTGGGTAAGAGAATAGTTTTAAAGTTAAATAAAATACATTTTAGCTCAAGTCAACATCTCAACTCACTATCGGGGAAAAAAATTATCATTTCAAAGCTTTTTATAGACTGTTAATTATTACTGGTTATGCATTACTTCTTCAGCAATGGCTACATGACTGGTTTGCAGGAAGAGTGACAATTAGGCAAGGTTGTACTCTAGGCTAGATAACAACATTAAGGGGGAGAGAAGTTTAAGAAGTGGCATGGATAAAAACATGAAGAGACGAATGGGAGAAATAGAAAATAAGATTTTTATGAAGGAAGTCAGAGTGGAGCAATGAGGGTAAGAGAAGATGGAATGGAGTGGCAGGAAATAAAAGTGGGGATGGAAAAACAATTGTAGCTTGGAAGGAGGTGAGGGGCATAATAATTTACTACTCACAGAAAAAAAAATAGCTAAGGCAATTCTCATGGTTCAAAGTGCAGAAAATTAACAAAATTAACCACTAAAAAAAACACCTACAACTTTGCAATTAATTTTCCCACCTCATCCATAACTATGACTTCTACCTCATTGAGACTGTACACAGCAGAAGATACGCTAACAGAAACTCAAGCAAATTTTGCATTTTTTCTTTTCAAATATAATTGCCTTACATAAAGATTCAGCCATAATCCAGCTACTGGAACAAATCAGGACACTGGACGAGAGAAGTGGAAAATAACTTAAGGATCATATGGGAACTGACCCTGGAATGAGATAAAAGTCATGAGCACAGAGGTCTCTTTCTGGCAAAAATAGGAAGAGACATATGACTGAGGGAGTAAAATTCAGACCAATGCTCCAAAGGTGACAACACCACACTCATCTAACTCCTGAGCATCCTCTTCTTCCTTTCCCCATAACTGCAGACTCTAGTGAGTCAAGAGATTTGGCCAGATTCAGATAAAAGGAAACATAATCATCCTGGTGGCACGGGTGTTGCTGCCTCACCTCATGTCTCTTAGTTTCTTCCTTCACATGGTAGATTGCGGAAGAGAGGAATGGCATCTTGCTAAATGCATTGTTTTCTACTGCTTTGAATGTATGCTGGAAGAGAAAAATTGCTGTTAATCATACCCATAATGATTATATACATATCAATCCACATATTTTAAATTATTAAAAATTATGTATCCCATTTCCAAAGAAATAATGCAATCCATAGCCAAATAAATCTATGTTTATGTTTTTATATAAATGTATATGTAGATTAAAATAGTATATTCACAATGTATTTCTGGCAGGCATGAACATCCTTTTCCTGCTTTTTAGCAAGTGTGGGCTCTGCAGGTCTACATATCACATCCTTGCAGACTGCAGAACTCAAAAAGGGTTTGATTCCCAAGCAGCACTGCCATACTACACAAAAAAACAATTCACCACCATACCCCCTCAGTAACAAGGAGACCATAAGGCTCATAGCATTGTTCAGGAGTGTGCTAAATGCCTTGAGTTCATCAGACTTATTTTTATCTGCATTCATTTCACATGTATTAGGTTTCAGTTTAATCTTGTCATGTGCTTATGAGCCATATGTTTTAGTTTATACAGATTAACTTATATGTAATAGCTTATATTTCATTTATTTGCTTTTAATTTCTGTGTCCATACTTCAGTTTTCAACTGTGTGCCATCCAGGATGCACACATTTCCCAAGAAAGTTTTTCACTCTCTCCCTCTTCTAGAGAGTTCTTACCTTTTTACTCCATGATTGAATTCAAGTGGCTCTAGTGCCTTGCAATAACACAAAATTAGACTGGCAATGCTCACAGCTCTGCAGCAATGCATCATTGGCATTCAGGTATCATGGCAAAGTGAAAATCTTGATGGGAATGATCAGACCTATCAGTTCTGAGTTCAATAACGTGACATGAAACTGTTCTTCAATATGCTATCGGAGTCTATGTAAAAAACTGATGGGAGAAGACTAAACCCATAGAGTCTATTCATATAAATACAGCTCAGTGCAAGTTGAGCTCTAGTACAAAACTATTAAAATTGAGCTTCACTCAGTTGCTGGCACATGCTTGAGGATTTTAAAAAGTACAAAAGCAATTCTCCAAATTATATACCTACTGACAACTAACATTCTTGAATTATTCAAAAGCAAAAGCCTTTGGCAATCAATGCATCAAGCTGAACAGAGTTAAAAAGTAGAGGGCAGAAGTTGTAAGATTTAAAATGTATGTAACCTGAAAGTATTCCATACATTTGCCCCGTGCCAGACCCATAATGCCCGATATAAAAAAGTGTAAATTAGTGTCAGAGATGAGGGCATCTGTGCAACTTCCAGTGCCAGCCTGAAGATGGGCAGAGTGGTCAGGGGAGATGTATATACTTCCTCAACTTTAGCCCGACTTTCCATTAGCTACCTTTAATTTTGCTTTTAAGAAATCGGTATCAATAATATTGTTTCTCCTACATTCACAAAAGTTCAGTTTTATCCTTCAAGTTCTGGCACAGGAGTTCTCTTATCAGAAGCCATAATATTCTAAGACAAAATTGTTCAGTTAAGAGACATTCATAAAGCTGAGTCCCCTGCAAAAGAATGTAACATCTTGGTTTTCAGTCATACTGTGTGAGGACTGGAAAGATTGTACTTTAGCAGCACAGAATGTTTATTGATACAATTTCGTATCAAAAAAGAAAAAAAACGATTATCATTGCTCTATAATTATAGTAACACAGTTCTGAGTATGATGCTATGTAGCATTTGAGAAGTTTTATTTCCTTCTGGCCACTGCTTTGGCCCCCATTTCAAAGCTCCTCTAATGCTTCATGTAAAACCAATTCATGACATTTTAACCAGCCTGTGGCATTACTAAAACATAATCTCATTCATAGTGTATCTTCACAAAATATGTGAGGGGTGTAACCCTACCGTGATTCAATTTGAAGTTTTACCCCTCTGGGACAGAAAACAATAGGCAAAGAAACACCACTCACAGCAATGTATGAACACCATACAGTGGGGTTTACTCAAAGATTTTTTCCTTTTTCTGAAAATATTGTTACTACCACACTCACCAAGTAAATACCTTCAATGTTGGGTATATTGCCATTCATCCTAAAATTATTAAAACATCTGCATTATAAATAACTGTAAATAAAATCAGAAGATAAATTTCTTAGGTTTGAAAAGCGCCCATCTTAACCTTTTACTTTTTATCACAGTAATGGAATTACATGGAGATCCACGTTCTTTTGTATCTGGGTTTTGTGTTCTCACCGTCCTGTGATTCACCTGCTTCTTGTCACTGCAATGAGTAAAACAAGAGCTGTGCTAGGAGGATGAGGCAGAGCTCTTAGACTGGACCAAACTTTTACAAACACACAGCAGCCCTTAAAATGCCAGCTCTCTCTTCAGTGACATCTTCTCTGCAGTGACAACTGCTGCTGCCATTCTCATTCAGCAGCAGCTGTGAGGCTGCCAACAGGTATCCGGAGCCAAGGTTTCCTTTCATCTATTGTTGCCCAATGGGAACAAAAATTATTATAAAGGATGTGCCAACATGATAAAATGCTACAATTGTTCCAACAGAGTAATTCCTATGGGCACTTTAGCAAGGGGAGCAAGGGAACCATTCTCCAGAAAAGCTAACCTCAGTACATCATTTATATTTTTATTTTCTGTCATTGTTTTAATGATTAAAGAGAAATAGAAATATAAAAAGACTAGATTTCTCTAGAAAATAAGAATAAATGTACCACAGGGAAGACCAGCCCAAATATAATGTTTCCTGTTTCTCCTTGCTTCCTTTGTTTTAGAACTTTTCTTTCCCATGAATTATTTTCCTCATTCTCAGGAGTAAAAATCATGTTTGGGAAAATACCTAAAGTATCCCAAAGTTTGGCAATACACAAATATAGAATTTGCCAGGATTCTTTTTGCATTCGTGAAGATCAGGTATACTAAGTGTAACTTTAATAAAACCTGTTAGGGGGTGCCAAACCCAGTAGACCAAAAGAGGCAAGGCTGCTGTACCTCCATGCCTCCCAGTCCAGCCAGGAAAGAGCACAACCCTTTATCCCCAGCAGGTGCCTGCATGCACACAGGTATACAGCATATATGTATGTAAAAATCCAACAAGCCACACACACACCTTAAATGGGTTCTCAGGCCATGCTCAGACCACACAGTCTGAGCTCTAGAAAATTTGTCTTGGAGCCTCTGATCCCACTAGAAGTCAACTCCCAGCTCCTCTGCTCACTCTAGCATCTGGCCTAGTCTTACAACTGCTTAAATATTTGGCCACTTGCCTATGTCACCAGTGAGATGTCACCAGTGAGACTGGCTTCATATTTCCTGGTGATCACCCCTCGCATGCCCCATGTGCCTGTATCCCACTCCATTTGCTGGGGCAGACCTACATGCACACACACATGCACACGAAGTAGAATTCCTCACCCTCAAAAAGACTAATGGAATTTGGTGAGAAGATCAGGACACACACATGACCAGCAGTATTTTTACCTGGAGCCAGCCTTTTACCCCTCCCTTTTCACAAATTCTTTTCCTCCTCAGATCACCTAGAAACATCCCTTTCCCTACTTTTAATTCCTCTGCAAAACATCTCATAAAAATCTTGTGCAGTCCCAAAATATGCTTCCTGGCTTCTCATAATAAGTTTAATATTCCCAAAGGCTATCCCAGCCGTCCAAAAGATGATCCAGAGACTCTTTCCTCTGAGTCATGGTGATGGGTGTCACTCTCAGACCACAGGACTGGTCACTGTCCCAAAGCAGCTGGGGGAGGTGTTAGAAGGGTATTATTGAGGTTCCACATTGCCACTGTTCATCTGTACTCCTATGCCTGTGTGAGGATGAGCTTTTTTTACCATTATCCAACAAAACCTCTTGCCATGTCATCAGAACACATAACGTGGGATAAGCAACAAGAGAGAATAAATGCTACAGGCTGAGACAGAAAAGATGTTCAATGCTGCCAGCTGTGCGATGAGCCTTTATCGATCCTACAGAAAGTACATCCATTATACAAGATGCAGTTGGCTCCGTGCTGATAAGTCATTGAGGAGAAGGCAATGATATACAAGAATCAATGCAGGCCCTCTCTCTCTTTTTCCTGCATGATAGCACAACAGTTTCAGGCTTTCCCACACCAACTCAGCTCTCCTTCATCCACCCACCTTCACCTCCTAGGAAGGATATTTTTCCTCACACACAATCCTCATCTTTTTATATTTTTACTTTTCCCATGCCCTTTTTAAGATACACGCTTCAATTTGGCCTGATCTGGGAGCTAATAACTGTACACTACTGTACCTTCCCTCAGGGTTAGCTGGCCCTATATGATCTCCAGGAGGTTTGGGGTTTTTTTTATTTGTACTGCAAAATCATGTACACACTTGGACTTGCTTATGGTATGTTTGGCTCTGTATCTAAATGCTATCAACATGCACCTGTTGGCCTCTACTTCAGGAAAATAAATCATTATAAATATTTATTGCAAAGGTGATTGCTTCAGGGTTTGCAGAACTCGTCGGTCTGAAATGGTCTTGACTTAGCAACTCAAGAGAGCTGGTAAGAATTTCAAGGTGTCTAGGGAAGGAATAACAACTAGAATAGAAGATGATATCAGAATCCAGATTTTTGTTCAAAGTGAGTGATGTAACTTGCTGAGTAGGTCATTATGCACTGGTCACTGTGACCCCTTCCTATTAACGAGACCATACACACATCCACTTTCACAAAAATTCAGATACTATGTCACATAGTGGGAGAACCAGAGAATTGCTCATTCAAATGACGAGCAAATTTATAGCATCTGCTACATATGGTCTTCCCCAATCATGTTATGGGTGTCTGAGTGTTCATATGGCAGACATGAAGCAAACTCTAGTCTTATATATACCAATAGTCATCTACAATTCCAACGGATAAGTCAGTATCAAGTCACATCCAGACAGTGGAAGAAAGCAGGTTGTTTGCGAGATGGACATCATCATGTCATGAAGACTATGACAAAAACATTCCAGAGACAGACTTGATGAGATTCTAACTAGATGTTATCCTTTCGTGAAAAAGAACTCCTGAGTTTTCCTTGGGATGCTATATTTTTTAAGCTCTTTCTCCACATTAGTTCCCTTTCTGAAAATTTACTTCTAACCAAGTTAAAATCAAAAATACTTTGATCAAGGCACAAGTTTAAGTATTCCTAAAGCGGGTCTTTCTTCAATTGTCAGCCTTAATTCCTTTTTAAACTACTCAGTGTTTCTCTCCCTTAAAACAACTTGACTCCTCCTAAACAATATGTTTGGGGAGATGGGACACAGAGCTGACACTGTTCTCAGAACAGGCAGGAATATAGACAGGCATATTGTTTTGGTGGCTGAGAAATATATTCCCCCTCCATGCTCATTCTTTCATTAGTTTCCCTTCTGTGACTGCCAACAACATTGCCAATTAGTGCTAATCATGGTATGGACACCTGTCCACAAGACAGGAGGTTGAGAACAATAACACAGTCGTTTTCCAAAGCACATGAAGCAGCTGTCAAACAGTAATGACTCCCAGTCACTGCTGGCTTTGGCTGTATTGCAACAGGTGGCCAAAAGGTAAAATAACATTAATACCATTATCTGCTTTCTTAGTTGCTCCAGCCTGGGTTTTCATTCTTCCTTGACATTCCACAGCATTTAAGCTTGCAAAGAGTAGTGACAGCTGTAATGTCTATGAATGTGTATCACATGCTCTTCTACTGAGTATAAGAACTTTGAAAATATGAAGAAATTTATATTTCTCTACATTTGAAGAAGATAAAGTGACAGAAGTTTAAGCACAGGGAGTTTTATAATTGAAACTGTAAGTTGTAAACTGGAATTCTATGAGTTTCATATGAGCTGATCTTCCATAACCTCTAGAGTTATGCATCACCTAACATATTCCTAGAATCCTATGTTTATGGACATGCTCCAATGAGCTCAGGTAGTGCTGTTTGTGCCAAAACCTCTGCAAATCAGGAATCACAACCACTTCAAACTTAGGATGAGAAAATACAGACTGTGCAAGTAGTGGCCAAATGTGAAAATCTTAACAATTTTCCCATCACTGTAAAGGAACTGTTTGACAGAAACTGAAAATGCATTTCTCCATGACAGCACATCACAAGTTGCTCATTCAAAGTGCCCCACCTTTTCTTGCAGTCCTTTGCCTCAACTGCTATACTTTATTCGATGTTGACAAGTCCTACAGACAACCACTGCCTTAACACACTTGATTCATTGTCAGGACAGTTCTATGATATTTATTGTATGGACAGAGAGCCTCAGGAAAGATAATGTGCAGGAACAGAGGAGAAATTATGCTTGTTCAGAATGATTTATTGTAGCCTATGGTAACTGCTCACTACCAGTCCTTGCTAAGTCACTGTTCTTTCCACAGACTTTGTGTGTGTGTGATTTCCCACACTTCTTTTAAAAGTGAAATGCAAAGTCATCTCTGCAGAAATCTGAAGGCAGTCACTCAGTGATCAGCAGCAGGTTCAAAGTCATTAGCTGCACTGCACAGATCTCTCAAAATTCAAGCAGTAGGGTACTTCTACTGTGAATTATTCTCATGGAATGAGAACTGCAGTAGAGAGAGATGAAGAAGACCCCCTCTCAGGGTTGAGTACAGATTCTGCACTCAGATACCTCAAGCCTTGCTGCTGCACTCTCACAGCTGGTTGCCCCTTGGCTCCATCTCCTCTGGTCTTGCCATTTCCCTGGTGTATCCCTTTCCCATAGCACAGGCTCTAGCACACAGCGCCAGCTTTCCAGCATGCTCTGCCGCTCTGTGCTTTCTCCAAGGCTCATCCCAGCCACCTCCGCCCAGGCACAAAAAAGACCATTCCTAGTCAGCACGATCAGTTTGCCTCCCTTTGGCGGACGAGCGCTGACCAGCGGCATCCCGCTGCATCCCTCCGTGCCCGCATCCCGCCGTGCCCGCATCCCGCCTCATCCCGCCTCATCCCGCCGTGCCCGCATCCCGCCTCATCCCGCCGCATCCCGCCGCTCCCGCCCGGCTGCGGGCGCTGCCCTTGGTGCTGAAGTTGCTCCCTCCGTCCCGCCCGCCTCGGCGCTCTGGACGCCGGCCCCGTGAGAACACACCCCGGTAGGAAAACCATTTCTGAAGACGTTTCCCGCCCAGACATATCAGCCAAAAAGTTGCATGGTATGGTTTTGTTCCGGCAGAATCAGAAAAACATTGAAGATAAATTTTGATTCAAGAGATGCCTCACCCACGTCCTTTCTCTCTGAGACTTGATAGTCTTCCAAACGCCTCATTAAGCTGTCACTTTGTAATCTTCAAGTAGCTCACCTGTCAGTCAGATTTGGCTTGGGGTTTTGGTCGTCTTTATCACAGTGAATCTGGTGATTTCTGTCCTGTTTGCTAGAGCTGGGCTGTTTGACTTCTTGCCAATAGAGATCAAACTATATGATATTCTGTATAAAAGTATTTGTTGGCAGAATGAATCACTTACCTTTTCATCAGGACGATCTGATGCCTACTTAATCCACAGACAGGTCAGAGTTTATGAATCACTGAGTAAGTCATGTAAAACTAGCATGGTGAAAACATAGGTATTTAAATATTAACATTAATGTTATCAGTTCTCTTAAGTGCAAGACAGATGATTCCAACCAATAGTGTTCCTTTCGTTTGGAATTTGGTAACTGTACATCACAACCTGTTTGTTATTAAGGATGCACTGTCAGTATCACTATTTCAAAATGATTCTTTGAAACTCCATTCCACTTCACATAAGATGTACAACCTAGCTGCCTGTATCAAAAAGCCACAATGTAGAGGAGCATCATTATTCCCTCTGAAAAAGAATACTGGGGAAAGTGAATGATTCTGACAATTAAAAATAGGAAGCAGATTCTTACAGCTCCATTTTCTAACTGGATTTCTGACAATCAGAAACAGCTGGACAAATGTACATATAAGAAAGGTATTTGCATAGTAACCTACAAAAATTTATGTCCTTGGACTCCATCTCAGCCAAAGTGCTTGGACATTTGAGCAGGCTAGTTAAACTCAGCAATACTGCTCAGAAGTTTCGTACTACACACAGGCCTAAGGACCTTGCTCAGTTACATTCTTAGACAAGTCTAACTGAGAGAAATAAGAATTCCATGATAACCGATGCACTTTTGCACTTTCAGCAAACAGGCTCCAAAATCCAGATGGTAACTGAGCTATCTGTGAGGCAGCTATGAAGTCATTGTTAAAGTAAAAAAGATTTCCTTCCTCTGCCATGTTAGCAAAAAACTGAATATTTAAGTTTTCAAGGATGCTAGTCTAGCTCTGCGATCACACCTCCAAATCCCTTTCTTAAGTGTGTTGGAAACAAGAGTTACTTTTACCATATAAATGACTTTAATATGCAAGTATTTTTTAAAAATATGCTATCCCAGTTTGACAAAATAATAGTGATTGTATTTCTTAAAAATTCAATTAATTCAGCCAAACTAGGCCACTAATTGGGGGCTGGGGGTGATGAAAACTGTGTGATAGTTGAGATAATATCAAGTCTAAAACTTTCCAAAATGTGTTGGTTGAAGACCAAAGGAAAAGTCTGACAAACAGTCTGATTTGTTTCAAAAGTTTGGTTATTGCCTTTTATCTAGATCCTGCTTGGAAACAAAACATTATCAAGCAGAAATAGTAATTTCACACTTGGCAAGGCTTGGCATTCAACAGCAGTTCTTATAGCACCATAGCAGAACAGAATGTGACTCATCACTCGTCCTTAGGCTGCACAGGCTCATTCTCTGACATAGAACAGCTTCTCTTTTATCTTGCTTGGGTAGGAACATTAAGGTTCTCAATTTTCCAATGTACTTCAGAGTGCCTTACCTAAAACCTGAATTTAACAAAGTAAAATTTCAAACCTTAGGCTGATTGCAATCAATCATTCAACAATGAGTGGAAAACCAACCAGACTTTAGAAACAGTGATTCTCATAGTTGGTTGCTCAAACACTTCACTCTGTTCTCATACTGCGATGTTCACGAAGCTGCCACTTGTTTGCAGGATAAAAAGGGCCACTGACCTCTGTTCAGGTGACAGATTTATCTGCAGTGCACAGTTAGACTCCAGAAGGAAGCAGACAGGGAGTCAACCAACAGAAGTCTGAACCACAGACACATCAAATTTAAAAATTAAGAAAGATAGAGTAAGAAAGAGCTTTCTGACATCTTTTGTCATCACATCGTTTCGTGCCAATTGATTTTCTTTGTCCTTTGAGAGAGATTTTCTCACATATTGGGTGTTTTCACATGCAAATATGGCTACCACTGGAAGGGAATATAATTCTTCCAAGGAGGTTGTGTTCATTTGATCTCTTTTAGGTCAGCTTTTAGAATGAAGACATAAAAGCATGTGTTTCTCACAAATTACAATCAAAGATAATTGGTGAAAAGCTGAGATGAAAACTTCAGGGTTACAAGGAGAGGTAAAACAAGATAGACAAATTCCATGCTGGAATCCTTCAGACTGAAGACACATGGTTCCCAACGAGATCAAAATGTGCAAAATATAGAACACGCTACTAAAAAAAAAATTTAGATTACAAGGACACTAGTGACACTTCACCTGTTCAATAGCAACTCCATTCTCTGTGCAACCAGAGCACAAATATGACTATGCAAGTCCGAAGCAATAGGGCAGTGTCTCTGTTGCTCTTCTGCACAGCATTGAGTGGTTGGCACAAATCAACTCCTCCAAGTTGAAGCTGTTAAATAAAGTCCAACATTCACATTAATTTAAGGGCAACATTTCCTTTGTCAATAAAAGGTCACAAGATTTGATCATTCTGCATCTGCACAATTGTTTGGTAAAAACTGCTCACCTGCTTGGTAAAAAAAAACCAATATTTCAATCATTAGCAGCATTGCCCTGGTAATAAAAATGTGATGCTTCCCATCTACCCCTGCCCCAGCTGAGAAATTCATTCTGGTTTCTCCTAGTGATGTAATAAGCTCTTTACCGAAAAAAAAACCAAAAAAAAAACCCAAAAAAAAAACCTATGAACCTCAGATTTATTATATGAACCAGAAGTACTGCTGTGAGTTTCCAGTTTGTACTAAAACTCCAAAACTGGGCAAGGACCATTTGGACCATCAACACGGCTTTAACAAAGTAAAACAGACCAAAATGAAGGGGAAAAAACAATCCTGATCTGCAAGTTTGCCTGCAGAAAGCCCTGAAATGATAGCCCACTGCAGGAAAAGATGCCTTTCTTCTTGGAATTACTGCAAGCTGACCTTATCCAGAATATGAGAAACACTGTGGAAGTAAAAATATGGCACTCCACACAATAATAACACACAGTACAGAAAATTAGGGGAAAAAAACAGTTACAATCAAATTCTAAGCACGTTTTCTTCTTTGATACAACAAATAACTTCCATTTTCAACAATGGGAGTTACTCACATACAACAAATGGAAAATAGGCCCCAGTCTGCTCAGAAATTGGTGTAAATGGAAAAGACAGATTACAGGCAACAATAAAATGTATTTCTACTGATAGCTCACTTTTCTTCTGTTGTTCTGGTTCAGAATCAGGGAATATGTCCCTGTGTCTCTTTCCTCTTTCTTCTTTCTTTTTGGGAAAAGCATATTTTTCATTTTTTATATATTGAAATTCAAACTCAAAATACACATATTTGGCACCTTGAAAATTCTGATCTTTAAAAGTTTTTGGATAGAACAGTGGAAAATCTCTGCTTTTTCACAATGGAGCATTGCAAAAGCATACAGAAAATAGTGGAAGTCATTATCAGAATACTTCAGTTTACTGTTTATACTTCTAGAAAGCAAACATATAAAATGAAAGCAAAGTATGCCTTGATAAAATGTAGCACCAATTTCAACAAGACCATTCGTTTCCATCAGATATTTTAATTCCATTTTAAAATTCTAGCACTAGGTTCACATCATTATACAGCACTATCATGCATAGAGTTCATAAAGTTATCTAAAGGAGCAAAACTGAAATAAAAATCTGCAGAATATCCTTGGATCTTTCCTGTTCCAGAGAGAACCCTGCAGTCAGAAACATGTCAGCTTTCTCTCTAGGGAGATGTCAAGGTCTGGCCAGAGCTACTCAGAAACAAAGGCAGCTCTTTATGGAAGACAGTATGTAAGCCAAGCTCTCCCCTGTGTTTGCTTAAGCTCTTATATTGTTTTGGTTTTTTCAATCCTAAGCATAGCTATCCCCAGAAGTCACTTCACAGTATAGACAAGGAGACATCTACTCCCCATGTTGGAAATACCTGGTTCATCTCCTCTGATGGGGATGAAACTTTGTCCCTGCACAATATATATCAGATCGAGAGCAGCAGATGATATACACCAGAGCCCAGCTAGTGGAGCTGAGACTTCCTTCTGACCTAAAAGGGCATCATTTTTCTGATGTGAATACAATTTTCTTTTTCACTTTTACTTTCTCTCTAGTTCCATACCTGTTTCATCTTTGCATGTAGCCAATTATCCCTCATGAGTCTAAAGGGCATATTTCAAAGTCTTTGAATAAAATTTCTTACCATGTACTTTTTTAAAAATAAATAATAAATTTTTTTTTTTTAAGTAGTAATTATTCCAAATAGCTTTAGAAATTTTCTCAGAAGCAACCTGAAATGTTGAACCCCAACTCAATATTACAGTGTCTTGGAATGAATCATTTTTAATGATGTAGAATTAAAAGTACCAACAATCCCACAACAGTTGACCTTCTTTTGTTTTTCATTAAAACATTCCGACATTTCCGGCCTCGCATGGTGTTAGACTAGACTGAACAGTCAAATCTTTTTTGATCACACTTTCCAGTCTGCACTATTCCCAGAAAAGCTTAATCATGTTATGACATGCCTGTGACCAGTAACGTGATGGGGGAAAAAGGAGAAAGAATTCATCTGCTAACAGGAGAGACTAGCACAGAAGAATAAATGATAACTAAGTAGAGAAATCTGTAACAGAACAAATATAATTAAAGAGAAAGCTTTTTGGAAAATTAGACATGAAGAACAATTTCTTACTCTGAAATTTTCCTGTTTCAACATTTCATTACTAGTCCCTTGGGGCTGTCCACACAATTGCTTAGAAACCATACTTATTTATGCATAACTTGAAGCTTAGTTCAATAAATCAAAATAATTTAATTCTAGTCATAAGCATTTAATATAACAGATGAAACTATTCCAAAAGCCCATTCTGAGAAATATAAAGAAAATTATTTGTCACTTATACTTTTGCCATCAATTTTAAAAGAGCTACAAGGGCTTTTGAAATTTTATGGCTGCCTTTAAAAAGATGGCACTAGTGAGCCCATATATCATACATTAATTGTTACCCTGATCGTCTTCTAAGGTGAAGTTTTGAATATAGCTTCAAACCAGGATTTACAGTCATAGTCAACAAAGTCTGCACATTACAAAGATTAGTGGACTAGAAAATAATGAGGAAGACACTTGCCCTTACAGAAGGATTTCAATTGCATGGCAAAGTGGCTCCGATGCACTGAAAAAAAACCTTGAAATATGACAAAGTGCAGGAGGCAGATCCCACCCACTGGATAGGAACTCAGGGATGGTACATGGGAGTTGTCAGACTGAGTAGTGTGAAGGGTTGCTTCAGACCCTAACATCAAAGAAGTGGGGATATCAAACACTAGAGTACAGATTTTGCTGCTGTGCTGGGGGATGGCCAGTTGGGAATGGCATGGTTCAGTTGTGCATGGTAATATGGAGCACATTCAGAGAAGACAGGAAAAGGAACCAAAGGCTTGGGAGAAAAGTTTGTGTTATAAGCCTTAAGGTCTCAAAACACGTCTTAGGAAAGACAAAACAGAGAAGATCTAGGCCTGAAGGGGCAAACAAGGAATGGACCTGGTAGAGTGCAACAAAACAAATGTTGACTAGTGGCAAGGTCAGAAAAATGGAGTAAGATCTGACTTGCTGGCACCAAGAGGGAATTATCAGAACAGTTTATCTTCAGAATGAGATGTGGTCAATTTGCATATCACATATTGAAATGAGAAGTGTGCTGAATGGCCAAGGTGGTGATTTCCAGTCTTGGCAATCACACTTTGACAGGAAAAGCAGAACCAACTATCAGATGACAGCTAAGCACAACACATCTCCTCATCCACTCTTCTCCAGTGGGATGGGGGAGAGAAACAGAGGGGTAAAAGTGAGAAAATTACTGGGCTGAGGTAAAGATATTTTAATAAACAAAATGTATGGGTACAAGTAAAGCAAAACAATGTTTACACTCTCTGCTTCCCATCAGCAGGCAGAGGCTCAGACATCTTCAAAAAAGTAGGGATCCATCACTCATAGGAGTGACCTGTGAAGACAAACATCATCACCCCAAATGTCCCTCCCCACTTCTTCCTCCAGCTGTACATGAGGAGTGTGACATCACATGATATGAAATATTTCTTTGGTTACTGGGAATGAACAACTCTGTCTGTGGCCCCTCTCTGACCGTCTTGCCCTTCCTCTTCCAGGACAAGACTCCTCTGACCACACAGACCATCTGCTTGGCTTACACCACAGCAGTGCTCACTTTCCATTGCTGCCTGCAAAGACAGCTGATGCGTAGACTACCATGGATGTGTGGACTCAATGGTTGTATTTGATCAGGTGAATTCCATGCCTTGTGACACCTAGCTTTATTCTTTTAGATTTGTCTTCAAACACTGTCCCAGGGCCAGGGGAGTGCAAATGCCACAGACACGAAATAACACAGGGAAGGCAGAGTAATTCTAAAACATCCTTATAATAAATAATTACCCCATCCATTCCTTTTTCCGTTTAGGAGTACTGACTTCCTGCTTACCTTTCCCAACAGAAAATGTGAAAAATTCTACCCTGGCTCCTCTGTGATAGCAAATTTGGCTTGCACTTAGGTATCTCTGTTTCTACATGGAAGAATAACTTTTTTTTTAAACCAGGACTGTGCAAACTAATGTTCACAAGCAAATGTAGCATTCATCCAAGAAATCAAGTATTTAGCACCCTCATCCTGTGACCTTCAATGAAAATGAAAATGCTCACCACCTTACAACAGATGCTGATCAGCTCAGCAATATCCACACCATTTTTATTGCATTAATACATTAAACCCAGAGTAGCATTTAATAAAAAAAAACAGAAAATTCATTAAGAAAAGTTTAAGATGCAAGTGGAGGTTTATTTTTAAAAACAACAAAAATGTCAGGGATCCAAGGATACAAAGATATGTGGCACGATGCCCATGTCTCAGCCAAGGAAACAGGAACAGATGACACTAAATATGCTATAGGCTGTTCGTTAGAGGAGCATGCCAACAGTGCAATGTGTTACTACACAGGAAGCCTGAGTTCAGAAGCAACAAGAGCTTGTTGAAACCGCAGCTGAAATGGTGTTCTACAGAAAATAGCTTTTTCACAAAACAGACTTAAAAAACAAACAAAAAAAAAACCCTTTCATTTAAAATTTAAAATACATTAGGAAAGAAAAACTGTTTTCTAAACAGAAAAGAAAACAGGTTTTGATGGTTTGCCAAAAATAAAAGGGACGGTTGAGTGTCGCATTTATTTACTTCCTGGCTTGAAGATTTTTCTTGTCAATGATGCTACAAAAATCAAAAATGTTATCATTTTTCAGCTTTTTTTTTTCGCAAGTTCCTGCCTTGAAAATTTGCTTTCATCATCTTTCAACAGGAAGCAGTTAATTTTCAAATAGCTGTAGCAACATTCACCTGTATTCCTCCTTTCTCCTTGTTACTGCATATAACAGGAGTACATAACATTTAAACCACCAACAGCACCAAAGGCAAAATGCTGTGTATTGTTTTTCTTCAAACTTGCAATCATGAACAATTCCACATGGAATTACAAACAAAGCACTCTTTAATTAATTACCGTTGAAATATACCCTCCTCCCACGAGCTCCACTCAGAACAACAAAGTAAAAAAAGCTGGAAAACAGCATTTTCATGCTCTTTTATGAACCTGCCCTACAGGAATGGTGCACCTCCTTCCGCTAGGTATAGATTGTGTTTTCTGGGTTTTATTCAACATTCTGCCATTCCCAGTTTCTCCAGAGGAGTGGCAGCTTGCAGCACCTTTATAAAGGCTGGCAAGGATGAATTTAGCCCCTGGAGTCTGTGAGCTGAGCTGGCTGGATCCCAGCCACGCTGAATGAGGAACAGGCAAGGGCAGTAGCACAGGCAATGCACTCATTTGAAACCTGTTGTCTAAGAGTTTGTTTAATTGTATGGTAGCATTTGTTGTGCCTGCTGGGGAACCAACAAAGACACATTTAGATGAAGAGGTTGTATTTTCTTAAAATAAATTTATTAACAATCTTGATTACAATACAAAAAAAGCTAAGCACTTACTGGCCTAAATGCAAGTGACAGAAAATGAATATGTACAAAACAGGAATGGTGCAACTAGTGACAGTGTATCTAGTTAATACTCACACTGAATCATCAAAATAACACACAAAAAAGAAGCTTTCTGACTTTCAAAAGAAATTTAGGTGGAAAAAAAGGCATTGCAAAATCAATCTGTTTTCACTCTCTGGTTAAGTCACTGTTTCCAAGGGTAGAATTTTCAAGACTTAAAATTAAAAATGCCATCAGGAGCCAAGTCATGACAGAGATACAATCCCAGTATTGTAGCTTCCTTGCCCCAGTAAGGGCTTTAAATCACCAGTGTGTAGATTTCCTGCAGGATGCTAACTGATAAGGAGCATTAAGGAAAGGTGTTGGCAGTTTGAGGTCAGTTTCCTGCCCCTCCAGGAGCAGTTACTTGAACCTCTGTGGTACCCTTTTGCCTGGGCCCAGGGCTACCTTAAAATCCATTGCAATACCAAGAAAGTATCCTTCTTTTGATCCAGTAAGTCTATGGACTCCTAAAAGAGCCTCCATGCTTAGGTGACCTCCTCCGGGGTTTTGGGATGCCAGGCACTGACAGCTCCTCCGCTGTTCCTGAGACAAGTGGCAGGTCCCTTCTGTGGAAGGATTCAAATAATAGACTTTTCCAATGTAATCAGATTATGGGGAATTTTTTTAGTGTCCTTCCGTGATTCTATCAGTCATTAGGTGGAGATACAACTGAAAACTGACTGAGCTTTTAAGCTGGGAACGTGGAGCTCTGAGTTCTCACAAGTACAGTTATTGCATATTTATAAGATGGCTTTAAAGAAGTGAGTCAACAAAATCTATCCCTGGTGTGCTTATTATGATGGACTGATTTTAAAAAATGGGTTGAGAGACAACCTGATGACTGGAAAGTGTATTGTACAGAAATGAATAGGTCTGTTTAGACAAGTAGATACGAGGTGCATTTGTGGTGATTTCCTTCTATTTGGGCCCAGGCAGGTTTTCTTTCCACAAAGAGGTATATATTCTTTTATTCTCTGCATCATTCAAGTGGTTGTGAACCCAACTTGTCCTTAGTATTGTGCGACAGCCTGCTGAGGAAATGGCCCCAAAATAATGAGGGATGGGATTCAGTGAAATATTGTTCATATTTTTACTGCCACACAGATCTACACAAAGGCTCCACAATAGCAGCAGCATTCTGCTGATCTACTGATTTTCTGCTGTGTAGTCCCCGCAGAGGCACAATAACAAGAGAAAAATAATAAAGAAGCCATAAAAAGCTTTGTGACTGCGCTTGTTATGAATGTTTCTTTAAACAAGGCAGACCATGAGAACATAATATGTCTATACAGTGATGCATTTCATCTCCTCACAGAAAAATAATTTATGAAGGGAACACTTCAAATCTATTAAAGCATTCCCACTTCCTCTTCCACCAGCTTCCATTAAGAATAGCAAAAAAGGTTAAAGATTTAATGGATGTTGAGATTGAGCTTGCTGTCCTTTTCAGACCGTCCTGGACGGAGTCAATGGCCACCACTCATGCTGTGCATTACCACTGCCTGAATAAGCTTCCTGTGTTTTGCCTGACTTTTTGATAAACAAAGATTTTCAGTCTCTAAGGCTCTGTAGCTCAAGACAAGACCTTGTTTTCCATAGCAAAAATATACCTTGATTTATTCTCCTCTTCAACCAGGGTAATTCAGTTTTTAAAAGTTGCATTTCCAGATTTTGAAGGACTGGGGAAAGCTCTCAGGAGTACAGCTGGACTGAATGTAGGTATTCTTCCGTCTCCCACCAAGGCATGAGATTCAGCTGGAATGTGACATTTTCCAAATGCTGACAAAAAAATGTCAGTATTTTCAGGACTCTGAAACATTTTGATATGAAACTTAAAAGTTGGATATCACACCAGTGAATTCTGGCTCCACAGGACTCAACAAACTGCTGTCACATTATCTGAGCCACCCAGGGAAGCCACTACCACGGAATAAGGAGTAAAGCAGCCACCCAATCCCCTTTCAGGGCAGGATTTTCTGGACTTTCAAACTCGCGGCAATTCAATCTGGAGCAAATCCCAAAAGCAGAAACCTTCCTGTTATTCACTGAAAATGCATCAAAGAGACACATCTATAAGGCATTTAGATTTTATAAATTGGCATTTTTCAACAAAGCATGCTTTGTCTGGAAATTCCTGGCCAGCTCTAATCAGGAATGCATCTGGGAACCAAACATTTTGTCAGATCCGTGGGTAAGATGGATTTAGCCAAGAAACGAAAGGGACGTGACCCTGATCAGCGATCCAGAAGATCAAAGGACATGGAAAATCAGAAGAGGATGGAATTAGCCAGCAAAATTCTTTGCTTGCAGTTAAAGGAGTGTAACATAAGATCTGATGAGAAACACAGCATTTACCAGTGAAAAACACAGTTCTGGACAAAAGGGGCTGCATTTCTGGGCGCAGAGAAGACCTAAGCTAACATAATCACAGTGCACAACTTTGATTTCACACTTCGGGGCCAGAGGCAATGGGGAGAAAGTAGGGACTGTGACCTCTCCTTTTCTACCACCAATTCAATGATTAATTACCAATGCATGAGAGTATTTATCCTCAAGAAACTTGAGTTTGTTTTCAAAGAAAGTTTCAAAACAAAACCAGCCAAACAAACAGGACCCTGTGGGTCCTGGGGAGCAGCCACAGTTCAGTTGAACAGTAAATTTAATTTCTCAGAAGTAATGCTGTTTGCATTAAGTCTCCGTATTAGCCTCTAAAAAATTAGAAATAGAAACTGAGATCCCCAGAGCATCATTTACAGGAAGGCAGTGTCAATGGGCAATAGTTCTATTGTTTCTCTGAGCAAGGGCATCTTGGACTACATATCCTATTTTGTCCAGCCACTAAATGGTTATGACTTCTGGCACAAGGCTGAAGATGCAATTTCCAGCCCCCTCAAGCAGAGAAGGAACTGAACTTGGCTAAGTTACTGCCTGGCTGGGTGACTGGCTGGATCACTGCCCTTCTAGCCAGGGTACTATCCAGCAGAGAGAATTTGGGCCCTTACTGCCCCAGGGGCACCCCAGCCCTGGGGCTTCAGCTGCCTTCTCAATAAATTAGGCTCCAAAACATCCATCTTCCCCAGCACTCACTCCACCTGCCCCACACCCCCAGTTCCATGCTATCTGCTCTCACTCAGCACCTCTCTGCTCCCTCTGCCTGAACCCACAGCAGCACCCACGAGCTGATTACAACAGTGTCTCTGTCCTGGAGATAAACCCCTCTGTAGTGGTACTTACCTGAGCCGCAGGACAAATATTTCCACCCAGATGATAATTGCCAGAAACTACTCACCTCAAATCTGTGAGGCTGCCATCAATTCAGACTAGAGAACAGAAGTCTGTAATTCTTCCCATCCCACTGGTGGCACAAGATTTGGATTATCAGTCAAACACTAGACCTACTAGCTTGGCAGAGGGGAGAGAAAATCCTTTTTTTAAGAGAAAATAGTTCTTGCTTAAATGTTTTCCCACATGGAACATCTGATGCATCAACACTGGTAACACATCTGCAAATTAAAAGTCATTTCTTTAAAAAAAAAGAAAGTAAACATGGCATTTTCTGTCTAAGTTGAGCATTCAAATAATCATCAGATGATATGAAAGCTTGAGGGAACATACAGGGATAGGGATGCAGTGTACATTTTTCTTGCTTTTTTTCCTAATCCTCAGATTTACACAATGTCCTTCACCACATGCTCTGTAGCTGGAAAGTCCAGTCTCTGAAGTGCAAGGAGTAGTTTACTTTTCAACCACAATTTAGCAATTCTGGCACTCCACTATTTTCTGCATCCTACTATTCACAGGTACCAAGTCCCTTGGAACAAAGGGAGCTTTGTTCTGAATAGTGTGTGAATAATTGTAATATGTGATGTGTAGTAAACTGGTAGCTGCAGAGTCTGTGCCATCTGGAGAGGCAGGGATTTACACAAGCTTTTTGTGAAAGCAGAATGAAGGAATAATTTCACTGTAGGAATAAAGCTGAATCTGCACAGCCATGCAGGATTCAGGTGAGTCTAGCAAGAGAAATCCCTCACGTGAATATTTGTAATTAAGAGACAGTGCAGTATGAGCCTTCCAGACACTGCTGTCACATACTCTGAGCTGGACCCAGTTTGAAGCAGCAAGTACACACTCACCTGCTGGCTGCTGGAAATTGCTGTCTCTGGGAGACAGAGTAAAATCAATTATTCACATCTCCTGCATTGCTGTTACCCACACTGCTACCAGCAGACATGGAAAACCAAGAAGGTCAGGGTTTGATTTTAACAGATTCCTATAGACTACCTTTATCTGTCACTGGAGAGAAAAACTTTGAAAAGAAAAATCACTGTTCCACTTTCAAAAACAGACAAGTAGCATTTAAATGTTATTAACATACCTCCTCCTGATGGCCTGTTTCCATTTATCACACCTTTCACCAACACTGCACTTTCTTTAACCCATACAACTGTCACTTGAGCCAGTTTGGGGAATCAATATGTTAACAGTGATGGATAATTGTGATTGATTCCTTGTAGGTATTTACTATCAAGCTACAGGCTCTTTTTTGATTGCGAGGGGGTTGGTTACTCATCTGTGTACTTTACTCCTCCCCGGCCAAACATTGGGCATTAGCAGTGAGCTGAGAATGACACATTATTGGAGACTCCCCTCTCCTGTTCCTGTTAGCTACGTTTCTATCCCGGTTATTCCTATTCCTATCATCCAGTCACCCATCATCCAGTCACCTCCTAGAGGAGTGCACTCCTCCAGGGGACTGATAAAAGCTAGAGAAGCTATAAAAGGGATAAGAACCCAAGATGAACCAACCACGCTTAAAATAATGCTGCCTGGAAGAAAGGAAACAAGAGTGATGAGGGAGTGTGAGGGGTGCCGCACAGGGAGCTGCCAGCTGATGCTCTCACTGCAGCTCTCCCCAACCTCTTTGATGGGGGGAAGCCACGAGGTTTTTACGTGCACACCATCAATGCTGCAGAGGGAAGGAAAACTCTGTAAGACAGTGCCAAGCAGAGATGTAATCCATCCCTGGAAAGCCTGTGCCTGAAAAGCACAGTGCAGGTGTTTCTCAGCAGAGCTGGGCGCATCTTGTGTGTCTGCAAAGGGTTGCTGAGTCAAGAAATAGCTGAGGGAAGCAGTGGCTTTTTGTTTCTTCTGCCATGGGTCACCAAAGGGGCCTAAGTCGTGCACAAGGTAACTCCCAAAGCTCACGATCTGGGAGGAGGCACACTTCAGCTTCCAGCATGTCAAGGGACACCACATCACACATGGAGAGAAGAAGGCACCACACATTGTGTGCTGTCAAGCTGGGGTGGCCCTTCCTGTGGTTGCACCTCTGACGGCAGCCACTCCAGCCAGGCCTGCACCCCAGGACACGCAGGCACAACCAAGGGAGAGCAGGGGGTGCAAGGGGGCTCCAGGAGCTCAGGCACAGCAGCCAAGGTGTGTCCTGCTCAGCCGGAGAGGCTCAGCAGGGCTGAAACCAGCGCTTGCAAACAAACCTGCTGCATCTCATCTTCCACGCACACAAGAAGGGAAGCCAATGCTGGTGACATTTGCTTATTCACAGCTGGAGGAGCTTAATCAAAAGACAACAAGAAGCGCTGTTCAGTTGTGCTTTCTATTCCCTTCAGTGCTCTTCCACTTACTTTAAAAATAGATGTCATAGCAAAGATTTATATTTAATGCTTTGCTTGTCACAGAGGGAAGGAGAAATGAGCTGCTGAAAAGAAAGAGACTCTGAGAGTGGAGACGGGGATTTATCCAGGAATGAAGAATTTTGGGGCTAGGTCCATTTCAAACTAATTTAACTAGAACTGAAGGCTTT
The DNA here is from genome assembly GCA_013397895.1 of Origma solitaria. Taxonomy (NCBI): domain Eukaryota; kingdom Metazoa; phylum Chordata; class Aves; order Passeriformes; family Acanthizidae; genus Origma; species Origma solitaria. Next base: position 852,129 of record VZRL01005687.1, on the reverse strand, counting down.
GCTCTGCTCACTCAGTGCAGGGTTCATTCCATATAGCAGACTTTTTTTCTGCAAGACTGTGGAGAAGAATGAAATTAGACTTCAGAGGAAACCAGTTGAAGGGGAAGAAGGAAGAGTGTCCAATTCAATCTGTCTTTAAACAATTTTACCAGAACTGTTTCAGTAGGAGGATATTGGATATTTCTCCTGTATAATAGCTGAAAACCATTACTTACCATTCGTAACAGTGCATTAAAGTAACAGTGATTTTAAAACAGCCTGTCATAAATGCAAACATTTTTAATTTCTCTTATGCACCTGAAGACCCACTCCAGTTATTTTTTCACCCTTGAGATTAATTATGGCACTGCCTGTAACAGAGTATGTCCCATCCATCAAAGATTGCTAGAGGACACAGTACAGCTCACTATTCTGTATTTACATCTTTGTATTTATTTGCACTTGCACACATTTTTGCAAACTTTTTCCCATTTTGGATTTCAGCTCAACTGTACACTCACAATGTATCAGTCCCTCCTGTTCCATGTGGTGGTAATTTCATTTCAGTTTCATCCAGATTTATGAGAACATGGTGTGGAGCAGATTACCCAGCAACCTCTGGCTCTCACCTCAGGCAAGGCTGGTCATGTTTGTCACAGCCTACCTGTGAAGCTCAGATAAGCCTCTCCTGGCTGTTCAGAACAGCACAGCTCCTCAGGTACACTAATGCCCATCGACAGCTCACCTGTGGTCTATTTCAGACAATTCTGCCCTAAAGTATATTTCCCACCAGACTTGTTTTGACTCATACATGCAAGTTTGCTGCTGAGCCAACGCTCTCTGGCAGCATGACACTCAGAAACAGATAGTGCAAGCAATAAAGGAGTTATGGAAGGCTTCAGAAGAGAAGCTTTGGGGAAAAGATCCACTGATAATGCACATTTTACTGAACCCATGAAGGTTACATCTTTTAACAAGATACCCTAAACTGAAAATGCTGACTGGGTAAGCTTGTGAGGTCCCTGTCTGGTTATCATGAATACAGTATCTACCAAGCAGGATATGTTATAGCTTTTTCTCTTGTTCTGTCTGCAGGATTGTTGTAAATTTTATTTTAGTATGCTTCTGGTCTAGTTTAATAGACAACTTACACCCACAAAAATATGTATGAAAGATCTCAAAGTGACTAGTGATCACAAAAAATAAGAAAAAGCTGCTGCGTCATGGTTTCCTTCTAATCCTCAGCAGCAGCACATACTGAGTGACAAAGCAAAAAATTTAATGTGAGAATTAACCTTTACATCTATTTAAAAATGCAAACAAATGTCAGTCTTGCTTTGGGTCACCCTGCCTTGTCTTATGGACCATTGCCACCAAGATGCAGATACTTTCCATCTGCTCATGTAAAAAAAACCTTGCAGTGTGATATTAAAAACTGCCTCAAACTGGGTCATTTACTGAACAGCACGGGAAGAGCACACCTTGTTCCCTGAGGGCACTGCACAGGTACGTGACCTGCTTTGCTCAGGCAGCTTTTACAAACCACCGAGTGACTCCTTCTCCTCTCCGAGCCATCCAGAGGACTTTTATCTCCGCACTTCTCTCCTGCTGTAGGGGGGATTAAAAGCAACTGAGTGGCTCGAAGTTAGAATCCAAAGTGGGGACCGGCAAAGCACAGCCTAAAGCAACTTCACCTCTGCCTGGCTGCTGCCTGTGTGAAGCGCAGCCATCAAAGCCACCCGGCGGTGACACGGAGCAGGTGGCTCTGCTCACCTGAGCGCTCCGTGCTCCGAGCCCACACACCATCCCGGGACCGGAATGAAAGGAAAACAGGGGAAAGATTCAAGTCTGCTCATCCTCCTGCAGACTTGCATCCCCTGAACACTTAGCCCTCCGCTTCTGGGGTCTCCCAGACAGGCTGCTTTGGGGCTTTTTCCTGTGGAAGGGCAACCAAAATTAAAATGACAGTGTTGTGGCAAGGACCACATGCTGAATCAGTCCTGCCGTATCGCTTATCTGGGCTCTCCTGTCAGCTGCTTAGTGTCTCCTGGACACATCCAGACCCTCAGAGGGAAGCAGGGCTCAAACCCCTTGCTTTCCACCAACTCCTGGAGCAGTTCTTCCCCCAGGGAGACAAAAGCAGAGAAAGATGAGTCCCAGCCAGCCAGGGAAAAGGAGCTGCTGCCAAGTCCATGGGGATGCAGGGGACAGAAGAGGCACCTCTCCCATTACCCCCAGCAGCTGTGGCTCCCCGCCATCAGCATCCCCCCTCTCCTGACTCGGCACCCTGCTCCCACCAGGGAAAAAGAGCATGAAAGAATTTGAAGCATAGCATGCTGACTACCTCGGGGAAAATTAACCAAAACAAAAAAAAACCAGGGGATTTACCCGCTCTCAGGGAAAATTCAGCCTCTCTCTGGAGAATAAAGGCCAAGAGAAAGAGTGGGGCCGGGAGCAAGAAGGAGAGATTTGGACACAGCCAGGGAAACACAGAGAAGTGAGTAAAACCACACCACCACTAGACATTCCATCAGTTAAAATCTTCCCCAACCAGCAAATGTCTCCAAGAGCCAGGGAACAGATGCAGGGGTGTATCCTGGCTGTTGCACTGTCCTACAGAGAGCAGGGAGGTCCCAATAATTACATCTCGTGCCAGAGTGACAATGACCTGGGATGATGAGACACCCCTGCTACTTCTAATGGACACCCACCTTGAACTGCACCTGCCCTCTGCTTCTGCTGGGGCTTAGAGCTGCTCGTGGATGCTGTACCAGCCTGGGCATCATCAGGGCACAGCTCACAAAGCTCCTGCAGGAGAGCTGGCTTGTGCTGCTGGCAAATTGTCATTGCATTGCAAGATTAAACTCTGAGTCTCCCTCTGGCCTTGCCTTGGTTCAGCTCCCAGTCAGATTCTGATCTCTTATCAGCGCTTCAGCCTCCAAGAATTGCATGCTTGTGACTAGTATAAGATTGCAGATTCAAAGTCTACATTTCCCCCTTTTCCCTGTATTCTTATTTTTCTGTATTTATTTTTTTTGTGCAAAGTAAAGTTTTATTTCTATTCCCATAATTCAGATGAATAATTCTTCTCCATCATTTTGCTGGACAGTATTAAATGCCCTGTTCTCCAAAATAAGTGACAGCCAAAAATAAAACTACCTCCTCACTATTTCACTGATGTTAAGACTTAGACACAGAAAAGATCAGTGGTTCAATCTTCTCCAGTCTTAAATCCTCTCTTTATTTCTAGAAGCTTTTGACTTTCACTCCTTCACCATTGTTTTTTTCTCCTCACCGCTTTCTTATTTTGTTTCCTTCCCAATTTCAGGAATTCAGGTGTCCCAAATCCATTAGAAGGCTGTATGGAGAAGTCAGTGTTGGAGACTTGCATAGTGTGAAGAGCAACCACCACCAGAGCCATACACATCTGTACCTGAATGTCAAGTTCTCTAGAGCCAGCAAGACCTGCCCACCAAGGGTCCCGAGCCAGGGCTCCTCAGGTGTGAGCCTTTCAGACCTCTGGCCAGCCCATCTGGGTCTTACAAACACACACATCCCCCTGAAACCAGCGTTTCAGATCTCAGAAATTATGCAACTTCAGGCTCCCAGAAGCTTCCTCAGTGAAGCACAGAAGACCAGAGAAAGCCCAGGGCACATAGGAGTTCCCAGCCCTCAGCTTCCATTAGGGCACGAAGCACCAGTGGCCCAGGGACTCGGGCATTTCCAAGAACCACTTGCCAAAATCCAACATGCTTCTACCAGAAGCTGCCATGAACAAAATGAGAATTTCTGATGGTACACATACTCCCCGAAGGAGTGTTATCTTTGGTCAGCTGGAAAAATGCTATGCTGGAGAATTTGTTACTAGACTTTCCTCTAACCAGTAATTCTTGTATTCTGCTCTCACTTCTTCCTCCACTGACTCTTCAATGTATCCAGAGTCCCCTCTAACAGTAGACAAAGTAGGCTTTCAATGACCCAGCAGATTGCTGGACGTAACACCAGGCATGGCCCAAAGAGGCAACTTCTGCTCTGCATTTCTCCTGCATCCACAGCCTTCCTGCTTTAGAGGAGGGTCAGAGTCCATCGGTTGGCAAGAGTAGCGCAGGGACTTCTCCCACCTCCAGTTCAGCTGATTCACTGTCAGACCCAGCTGATTTCTAAAGGCCTTCTGAAACCTGGCATGATATTTCCAACCTCTCTTACCACTGACCTGAAATACCCACTGATGATCCAAACATATGCAATGTCTTCAAATCCCCAGGGATTTTGCTCCACAAAGTCCGTCCTTTTGTCACAGCAAGGATTGGGTTTGCCTGTACTTCTACAAAGCAAATGTAAGTTGTTCCTTTCAATTTTGCATTGAGACAGCAACCACACGGATGTGTCATGGATGGAATACCTGCATGACCATTATAAGCTTTCCTGTAACACCCTGGGTACCCTCCTACAAAACATCCCAGCAGGGTGTTCTGCAGGGCAATATCTTAGCTGCAGTATTTATTTCAGATCCTTGTCATTTTCTTTTTTCAGTCTAGTTGTGAAACTGGAACTGAATATAATAAAGATCATTTCAATGTCACCGAAAGAGCCAAATACTGCGCGCACACACACAGCTCTGACCATGCTGCAATGCAGAGACACAGCACTTGGAACACAGAGGCACCAGTGGGGACACGCCAGGTGACGCCTGCGGCTCCCACACAATGCCCAGCACACCGGGCCTCAGCCACAATGCTCTCAAGAAGGAAAATTCTCAGACTGACCCTCAAAAGTGTCTGTAGACACTGATGAATTTAAAACAGTATCGAAGAATTAAACATTCACAGTGTGTGATACCAAACACTCAGACTGAGAAATGAGAGCCTTACCCTCTTGAATCTGTTTTATTATTTTTAACTAAGAACTACAATAGTTAAATAGAAATCCTATGAGACATGCTGGGATGGGAGCTCACCTGGTTTTTGTGCTTCTTGTGCCACCCACTGGAACAGGCTGAAAACATGAGTGAAAAGAAGAATTCAGGAGATTACAAATCCAACATATTTTAGTGTGTCTCATGCATTAATATAACAACAGTTTGAAATATGCTTTAACTTAGTTGCTGGAGTTACTTTAGTCAGTTCTCATCAATTGAATTTTCATCAGTTTCAAATATCTGAAAAGAAGAACCCAAGCTGGTTCATCTCCTGACCAAATGCCTGCTTGATACTAAAGCAGTTTGTCTTCCAGGACAAAGGCAAAAACATTTCTATGATGTATCAGTACTGGTGAATTCTCTAGACACTAATGACATCGTACAGAGTACAGAGAATACCTCATCTAACATAGTCCATCCACCTCCAGCCACTGGCAGGGGAGAAAGCAGGTCTGGAGAGGTTCTTAATCTTACGTGAGGAAGAAGGAGGTTACTCAACTAAGGAACTACAAGAATCTGTCTTGTCTAGTCAGGCAAAATGGAAGTTGAGTGAGAATATGCCTCTCTCCAAATACCTCATGGGCATGTATGCCAAGGGAGTACAGCCTCTAGGATGGTGCTCACAGTGATTAATAAATGATTATAAAATTAATCAGGAATTAATTTAAGCTGAATACCCAGGAAGATATGAGAGTGTCAAAGCACTGATCAAAGCCCTCCAGTGGGGTAGAAAATGACAACTTTACTTTTTTTCTTTAAAAAAGAGCTTGAACCATTTCTGAATGCTGTTATGTGATAGGATTGCTTGCCATAGCAAGGCATCATACACAGGGACACAGCCTCACATCTTTGCATTTTTACTGAGGAGCTGTATCTGTCTTCTAGAAAGACTGCAGAAAACAGGAAAAGCTCAGGGTGAGAGCACCATTAAGAAAACAGCATCTGGGTTTTGGTCATGGTTTCTTTTACCCCAAAAATTTCTATGGAACAAAATACAGCAAAACCTGCATTGGAGACTCTCATGCCATCCCCAAAAGGCCATTTCATGTAACTAGCCATTTAAAGTACCCACTAGGCTTCCAGAACAATTTTATTTGACCTTTTAATGAAAGAACAACGTCTTTAAAGCAAGTTATTTCAGCTGATAACCTGCATGACTGCTTAAAGCAACCCGTACAATAGCCTAACCAGCCCATTGTCCAAAGCGTAATGTTAAGATTTGTCTTCCATAAATGTATGTCTCAAGCGCATTTTCTGGTTCTGAAGTTTCTTTTTGCCCAAGTCTGATTGCTTACATTTTTTACTAAACACACAATGTAAGATGCTTCAAATACATAACCAGCAAACCAGGTATCCCCAGAGATTAAAAAAATAATAGCATTACTGATTATTGAATATATATTCCTCTTATTTATAGATAATGTAGGGAACTCCATAATGTTCCTTAGTCTCTAAAGATAATGTGCCAGACATTGCTGGAAACCATTGTTGTTTCCTTCCTATTATTAGGAAATTATTAGGACTTTAATAGATCTTTTTCTAGTTCCTACTGTAATACAAAGAGGCCTTTCTGTGTATGTGTGTGTATTTATTATGACACACAAACACAATAAGGATTCATAATAAAAAAAAATACAGCTGAAGAAGCTGCACTTTCTCCTCTGCCAGAAAACATGCCACTTACTTAAACGATCTGGGAAGCAATGAATTCATACTCAAGGTGCAGAAGATCAAAATGCAGGGCCCCCAGCACCTTCCCAGCCACAGCTGCCACAGGAGCTAAACCTACGTCTGAATGAATTTCTATACATTATTTTCCAAACTAAAAATTAGATTTTTTTTCCCTCTCAGGGATTCTTTGGGTGAATTAACATATCCACCATCACACAGAGATGCCACACAAAAAGCCAAATTCTGTGAGCAGGGAGCATCTCCACTTTGTAGGTGTTTGACAACCACCATAAACTATAGTAACAGGTACAACCTTCATTTGCTGACCATGATTAAATGCCAGGGCAAGTTCTCCAGCATATTTTTCATGTGCCCAAACACCAAATGAGGGGTCACCCTGACTGCACACACTGAAACTCGGTCTGCTTCAGCTTGCAGTGCAAGGGTAGCAAACTGGTGGTACTGGGGGCCTGAGAGCCACACCACAGGAGTTCGTAGGAGGGCTCACCTGGACAAGCGCCATGGTCATATGGACTGAGCACACCTGAGCAAGCAGAGACCATCTCTATAGCAGTGGAAATCGGGAATCCATGTCCTGGAATTGCTCCCAGGTGCAAACTGCAGCACAGCAAGGCAGAAATTGGGAGATTTGCTTCAGAAGCACTCTGCTTATTCAAAACTAAATACTAATATAAGCCCACTCTAAAGATCTTTCCTCTCTCCCCAAAAGTGCTCATCCCCAAAGTAACTGAGCTGCTCTTACCGTATAAATTTATTCAATAGAAGCACCAAATTTCACTGTCTGAACCAAAAGACAGAGTCACACCAATCCACCTTCACACATTTGTCTTCTGAGCTTGAGTTGTTTAGAGTAATGATCTCTGCAATGGAAAAATTGGGAAAACCTAGAAGAACAAGAATATTAAAGTTGTTGTTGCACTATAGGTCTTTCTCTGAGAGTTAATCTTAGCAGGATTAATTTCATTTAACCTGTAGCCGTGCCACTGCAGCCAAATTAGGTAAGTATGTATATGAATTCAAATAAAGAAATGTGGGAGCACACTCTACATGTGACTCACCCATCATGCATAATTAGAGGTATTAGGCTAATAAATGTTATTTTGAAATATGTAAAATAACTGTAAAAACATTTTTAAAACCTTCAGCTGAGAATGGTTATTAAAAAATGCAGAAAAAGGAGGGGGGAAAGACTCTATTGTTCATTTCAACACTTAGAAAAGAAAAACATCAATTCATTCGCCTGAATCTGTTTTCAGCCTATTTGTTTCAGCACCTCAGGTCAGCAATCTCTAGAAGCAAGCTCAGAAGATTCCTCAGGAGCTCTTCTGATAAAGGGCTGTCCTTTGCAATGGCAAAGCTCTGTCAGCTCCCACATGCAACTGTGCTATAATACAATGTTCTCTATTTTCTTCATGTGCCTAAGATCTTGTGCTGCTGAGACCAGGCACAGGTGCCAGTACCTCAAAAAGAGGAAAAAAAACACATAACACTTTGCCTCAAGCAGCCTAGAACATGTTGGTGTTGTTTCTTCTTCTTCATAATAATCATCATCATCATCATCTTCATTGTTGTTGTCATTGTTATTATTAAATTCAACCATAGCTGGCAAATAAAAGGAATTGCAGAAGGATTTTGGTAACTCTTTAAGGAATGCAATTACATTGCTCACTCTGCTGCTAAAGCCTTTTATAGGAGAATCCAGTGGGATTTTAGGAAGTGCTACAGTGACCATCTAGAGCAGTATGTTTAAAATGTATTTCAGCAGATCTCAGTCAGGAAACCGCAGGCTTACGCTGAGTGATTTGAAAAGACAGAGAGCCTTGCCAGGAGGGAGACCCTGACTTCACCTGCCAACACATGCACCTGCCAAGAACAACAGAAATGATAACAAAAATAAAAATGCAAAAACATGAAAGTTACACTGTGTTGACAGGGCTGCAGTAAAATTTCAAACAGAGGGGCTCTATCACTAAGTCTTCCCACTGAGCAACATTTATAGTTATTACTTTCTTGCTGCTGGCAGCAAGCCTTTATAGACGTTTTGAGAATACATCCAATATAGGAAGTGGCCTGTTGTTTTTTCTTTCTTCGAGTTACATTATTGGTATTTCAGGAGAGTAATTGAACTTCTCAGCACCAACTTGTTTTCTCCATGAACTACTATCCCCTGTAGATACACACTTTTTCAGGGCATGCGTTAAAGTAACTATAAATCCTACGCTTAAATGGAACTTGTATTTTATCAGCTTTTGTATGAGGAAAAAATGGTATCCTAGCTGTAAAACATGTGACAGCATTTAAACAGTGTGGTGTTTCATCTCTTTCTGACATGTACACACACTGTCACACACATTTCATTAAAGTCTTTCTTTAAAAAAAGTTCTAAAACCACATATTAGTCACCAAGTCCTTGTTTCACCCCACCCAGGTCAACAGTTTTCCTCATTTTGCTATGAACATGCTGTACCATAAGCAACATTAACACTCAAACATCTATTCATAATAAAGAAGTTCAATAAAATAACAAAAAAAAAAAAAAAATTGGTGGAAAGAAGCCTGGAGAATCACAAAGAAATGTGGCTCCACTTTCAGCACACAGCACCCAGCAAGTCTCTCCTGCTGTTTCAGACTTCAGTGGGCATAGGACAGAATCAGAAGGCTCTCTTTGTGATCCTCCCATCAAATACTGATTCACAGCTAGCTTTCTGCCCCAGAAGCTACATATTTAAAATGGAAGAGTCAAAGGAGTAGCTTCCCTACTGCTAGTTAGGGAATGGAAACTTTTCCTCGCATGGAAAATCAGGAGAGGGGTTTCTGCTGGAAAGGAAGTTTGCAGCTTTCCAATTAGGTCAATTTGTTACATGCTATGGCTGAGGCACAGCAGCATGCAGTGTCACCACATGGTGCCTTCATTCCAATCCTCTCTGCAGACCCAGAGGCCCCACCACAGATGTGGTGACAGGGAACCCTGCCTTGTAGCAAATTAGTAGACCACAGGTGGCAAAGAGACACCGTAGCAGGAATGCGGCTTTGGCTGGATTATCCTCACAAGGCACATTGTGGTGGTACTGACACACACACGGTGTCTTCAGCCCCCATTTCTCCAGAATTTCCTGGATCTTCTGCCATTTCTCTTCTGGTAGCAGATCAGCTGTCAACAAAATGGAGAAATTACAGAACAGGGAGGATACAGCGGAATATACCAGGCGCTGTTTCCCGAACCCAGTGACAATGGGTAAGAGGGAAGAAGAGAAATTTTCAGAGCTTTTGATTGTATTCCTAAGCTGTAAAGCTAGAATCCACATTGGGGGGTTTTATGTGTGCTGTGCACGTGCAGAATATGAAATTCCTGGTGTTATCAAATGGGAGGGGTGAGGAGAAACTGCCACACAGAGGGATGAAAACACAGCCACAACGGGGGCATGCAGGGCAGGGATGCTTCTGAGTAGCAAGGGTTTGGGCTGGCCTGAGCTAGAGCTCGAGGGGTTTGAGATCTAGGTAAGGACAGATTCAGCAAGCAGACAGGGATGGTGAAAAGTGGAGGTTACTGCTGAAGGAGACTTGTTGCTTCCTTAGGAAGTAGAGGAACGGTGCTCATGCACTTAGAGAGAAGAATTATATCAGAGTAGAGCAGGGCAGAGCAATACCTGGTAGAAAGTGTGCAAGAAAATGACATTATGGGGACGATAGAAAGAAGAAGAAGCTCACAAAGAAAAAAAAATGCTAGTTTTCTTCCCTATTTTAAATCATCCTACATTTGCCAGGTACAAGAAGGATACATAAAAATGAGAAAAATTCTCCTTATTTTTCAGAATCTCACTGGAAGTTTATCTCTCCTCCCCAAGAACATACCTTACCACTGACCAAAGTGCTTTCTGAAAGTCCTCCTTTCTGAAAATACAATTTATCTTCAGTGAAGAAAGCACAGAAGAGGTCTTAATGCGGTCCAACAAGATATTTTAGGTCAAGCCAGTGTCAAAAGAAAATTGTAGTGTGGAATCATCTTATCTAGCACGATCATTTTGAGGGTTGATTAAGTAACATTTTCCTGTTAGCTTGAAAAGAGGAATCTGCAATTAGGTTGATATGTCCAAATATACACATTTAAATAAATGTCATGATTTTTACAAATCAGATAGTGTCCTGGTTTTGGCTGGGGTGGAATTATTTTTCTTCCTAGTAGCTGGTCCAGTGCTGTGTTTGGGATTTAGGATGAGAGCAATGCTGATAACACACTGATGTTTTGGTTGTTGCTGAGCAGTGTTTACACTTTGTCAAGGGCTTTTCAGCTTCTCACCCCACCCTGCCAGTGAGGAGGCTGCAGAGCACAAGGAGCTGGGAGAGGACACAGCCAGGGCAGCTGAGCCCAGCTGGACAAAGGGATATCCACACCAGAAGATGTCATGCCCAGTGTATAAATTAGGGTGAAAGGCGGCTGAGGGTGGCACTTGGGAACTGGATGGGGACCACTCAGGTGGTGGTGAGCAATTGCACTGTACATCACTTTTATGCAATTATTTTATCAGCAGAAGGAGGAGTAATAGTAGTCTTTTTCTTTCCTTTTCTGTCATATTAAACTGCCTTTATCGCAGCCCAGGAATTTTTTTTCCACAATTCTCTCCCCCATTCCACTGGGGAGAGAAGTGAGTAAGTAGCTGTGTGGGATTTAACAGTCTTCATGTTAAACTACTGCAGAAAATTTGACAGTTCTCATTGGATATTCCGACATCAATTTTTAGATGTCTAATTTAAAAATAAAACACACACACACACACACACATAAAATACAATTGTTCCAAAATCTTGGCCAGAAAGCATAATACAAATGCTCTGTTTACTATCTGTTGCTCTTTTTGAAGGGTTCATTTTGCATTTGCTTTCCCTTTTCATGAGCTAATGCTAAGCAAATATGGAAAAAAAATTCAAAATTATCTTTCCAAAACCATTATAAATCATATTTTTAGTCTACACATGTAAAAGAAGAGTTTGCACACCTGCCCACCCCCGGAGTGATATGGCCAAGTTTTAGTTCAGCAAGCAAGTCAGAAAAATAAATCTAAGACAAGGAGATAATGAAGCATTTAATGACAAACATAAGAACATTCTGAAATACTCACGGACTTAACTGTGAGCAGATAGTATGGCTAAATACTTTTAATAAATTATTCATTCCGAATTACATATTCACCTGCTGTAGAAATCTACTGTGATCAGTAACCTCTTTCCTTGAAGTAAATTCGTACCTTGTTAAGTGGGCTTCTTCTATGGGAAACACCTGACCTTGCATGTCCTGAGGATTGTGACAGTCAGAAAAGCTCAGTTTTGTCTTGTCATTTACTCAAATGGCACCTGCCAGGAAGAATAAATATACAAAACACAAGCAGATTTTCAAGGGAGGGGAATAAACAAACAAGCAAACAAACAAATAAAAAAACATTTGATGAGGAAATGAAAACATACAAAGTTGTGAATATGAAATCTCATTTCAATCCAAGACACTGAGAGCAAAGGACATGAAGCCTGCCTAAATCCCCATAAATCTTGAGGACTGCAATCAGACTAGAGCACGGCCAGAGCATCAGTGGAGCCCTTGCACCCTGCGCACCTCTTTCTTCAACATCCTCCCATCTTCAGGAGGGATCCTGGAAATGTGCCTGGAACAAAACAGTACCAGCCAGGGGGGCAGGCTTCACCAAGGGGTGACTCAATTATGCTTTAGAGTACATCATCATCCTCTCTCTTCCATTGAAGCAGAAAGAAAACCTGAGACAAGATTTTTTCATTCTTTGCTTTTGAAAGATTTAATCTATCTACACCTCACCCAAACCTGCTGGAATGGGTCCAGAGGATGGCCACAAGGATCATCAGAGGGATGGAAATCAGAGAGATCCAAAGACAGGCTGAGAGAGCTGGGGTTGTTCAGCCTGGAAAGGTTCAGGGAGATCACATTGTAACATTCCAGTACCTAAAGGGTGCTTATAAAAAGGAGGAAGATGGATTTTTTTTATGGTCAGATAGTGACAGGACAAGGGGCAATGGTTTTAAACTGAAAAAGGGAAGGTTTAGTTTAGATGTTAAGAAGAAATTCCTCCCTCAGAGGATGGTGAGGCACTGACGCAGGTTGTCCTGTGGGATGCCCCATCCCTGGAAGCGTCCAAGGCCAGGCTGGATGGGGTCCTGAGTAATCTCATCTAATGAGAGGCATTGCTGCCCATGGTGGGGAGGTTGGAATAGATGAACTTTAAGATCCTTTCCAACCCTAACTATGAGTCTATGAATCTGTGAAAAACCCAGCAAGGCCCTGTTCCTCATTTGCCTGAGTCTGGTGTCTAGGGAGCACTTGGATTATTAATTCTTGCTGGCTAAAGCACGCACAGGCACACATCCTACAGAGCAGAGCAGCAGACAGGAGCCCATGAGCAGGTGAGACAAGCCTATATCCATCCCGTGGTGTGTCACCACCAGCCCTGCATGCCCTGCACCTCACCCACCTTCTTTTGCAGCCTGTAACACTCACCAGGTGCAGAACCGAACCTTGCAGGCTGGGCAGCGCCTCAGAAATAATCACATCTGACCAAAACCCAAAAACAGTGAGTAGAAAATCTTGGTTAAGGCCACCTGCAGACTTCCATAACATAAGTCCGAATACAGTTCTGAGTCATCAATCACAACTCTTTAGTACAGTCCAAACAAGAATGTTGTTTCTAACTTGATTGTGGCAACCAAACATCAAATTTCCTTTGGCTGACAGACTGGGCACCTTACTTGAGCAAATAGGTACTTACATCACATCATGATGGCAGTTTTGGGGATCAACAAGCCTCAGGATCTGAAGCTGAACCCATATCTTTCTTGTTTCTCTTTAACGTGTCCTGAATAAATTCTAGGTGTAGGTTGCTCTCCCTTTAAGGTGATCTGAAAGTTATTGAGGCCCATTCTGAGCTCTCTCCTATATTAAAAGAAAAAAAGCATTGCTGTTTCATTAGGTTAAACAAGGTGTAAAGGAGAGCCGAGTCAATCGTTGGCTTTGTGACTGTCAGACAGCTTCACGCTTGAGAGGCATGAAATTAATGATTAATTAGTTCATTCCCTCATTCCTTACACAGGAAAACAGGTACCTGAGTCCCTGTAGTGCCCAGCGTAATGAAACAGCTCCTGCTCTACTCAATGCCAGACTGCAGCTCCAAGGACCACCCGAGGACTCATTGCCTCCAAATCCCTCCAAGGACTCTTAAGCTAAGCTGCCCTATCAGTCTTGTAAGAAAGCTGCCAAACACAGGACATCAAAATGTGATAGCTGCTGCTCTATCTTGGCATCAGCTGAGACTGGAAAAAGAGAAAAAGCTGAAGAAAAGCCCTTGCACATGCAAAGGATGGTTGTGTCTATGCTGCACCTACCAAACCTGCAAAGGAAATGCTGCTGTTTGACTGTTACTATAAATCTTCCAAAGCCTTTACGGAATACCTTTGCCCATTTTCACACCCTGGCTTATTGGGATAGCTGAGAACTGTAATGCTTGCTTGGGGGATAATTGCAACTGTCTCTAAAAAGTGGGTTTTTTAAAACCTGAGAAGTGTCAGCTTGCAAATTTTCAGGTGCTGACTTAGGGGGAAATTTCTTCTGGCAAAATGGTTTTATTCTTCTCTACGAAAGAAGGGAACCTTGTGCTGGGGTAATGGTTCTGAAAGCATTTTAAAAATCCTTTCACTCCTTCCCTCCCAGCCTTTCTTTGGATATATAGCATTCAATCTGAAAAGCTTCTGTATGAGAAACCTGTGCTTTCTGCTTGCAGCATAATTTATAGAAACAAAATTTAACTGTTGAACTGGCAGCCCCTTAAAAGATGATCAGAATATAAGAAGCTAGACCAAATACATATGATGGAAAAGCATTGCCTATAACAGATTTACTGTTTCTACACTTGTATCTCATAAAAGAAAGTGTGGGTATTTCTTCTTTTCTACAAACTCACCATAATCATTTTTCTCATTATTTTTATGAGGCAAGCCTTCCATCATTTTCACAGTATAAAAACAGTCAAAACACAATATCATTTGGTTATATGTTTTAACAACACTGCCATTTAATAGGACCTTTTCCAAAATAGTTTCTGTCCAATATCCCTGTTTTCGTCTTGTTCAACTGCTGCCCATCCCTCCATTTGAATCTTTATCTTCTGTTAATCTCTTTCATTCAGATGAAACATTTTTTTCTGCCATTTTCATCATCACTTCAACCACACCTCCAGGCTCTCCCTTCCATTCAATCCAAACCCAAACCTGAATCTTACTTCCCGTCTTAGGTTTGGACCAAGAACCCACCTCTGATCCGTAACACAAATGTTTTCTGAGCACAAATCACTTGGCTGCCCTAACCTTCCTTTGGATCTCGACTTCCAACCCCACTCCCAACCACACCTCTAGGCTCTCTCTTTTACTGAACCCTAAGTTTAACCCTAACTCTATTTTCCAGCTCAGGCTGTTAGTGGCATGTTACCCACAGAGGTCTACTTTCGTTAAACAATTTACCCAATAGTTATGAATTTATGTTCATTGCTCCAGCAATAAATATCCACTGTCTCTCAGTTTTGGCTTCCCTTCCAGAGGGTCATGTTTATTCAACTTCTGAGCTGAGAAAAATTTTTACTACCATATCATTAATTAAGAAGAAACTCTGGCTTAACTTGAGCAATTAATAAAACTCAGGCTTGACCATCTGTGAAATTCTGCTAATAGGCATCATGTCAAGCAATTATCCTTTAGACTAGCTATTCTTGGAGATTCTGTTGTGGCTGCAGCTCTTAAAACATTTAAAAATACACATCAACATACTAAACATGGGCCAAAAACTCTAGTTGAGGTACATTGATTTATACTCGCATAAATTGCTCTAATTTTTCCAAGAAAAAATTAGAGAGAAATTAGAGAGAAACTTCAGAATCTCAGAGGCCATATAATAATTAAGTTGTGACAGTATTCACATGTGTCTGAAGGTGAATAAGAAATAATGAAGAGAAACTATGAAGGACATTACTTAGCCTTAAAAAGCTGTCATTGTTGCTAAAGTTAGAAAGTGACTTCTGGTACAGTGCAGTGGAAGAATCAAGGGAGAAACCAAACGCATGAGTCAACATAAAATAAGTAAAAATCATCTTCATTGAAAATATAGAAATTTCGAACTTTAAGGATAAAAATTGGACTATGTAACAGGAGCTGCCTCAGGGAATGTCAAACACTGTCTAGAATTGTCACCTGTTTGGGCACATGTAACAGTCAAATACTCAGGTATGAAGATTTTCTGGTTTCAAGCTGGACCACTGCCTCAAGCCAGTCCTTAAATATTCAGAGACTGGCTGGGATGTTCTGGCAGCACGGGAGGAATTCATGGATTTGGTGTGCTGGGTGTGCACAGACCTGACCCCCAGCTGCACCACAATTTTAACTAAAAACCAAACCTGATTTTCATATTTATGAATCACTCATAATCTGAGTCCCGTAAGTCCTGCCACAATAAGTGCTCTGTTACCATCTGCAGCCTTTTCTACAACTCTCCAAGTGAGGCTTCTTTACAATAACTTAAAGGTGAAAGAATCCTCTCAAATTCAAGTGATCTGTTCAATGTACATGTCTTTATTTGTCATTTTTCCATTTTCTGCCATTGGCTAAGTAGTCCAATGTCCCAGATTGTTCTTTTCCTTACTTAATAGAATCCTTTTTTTTTACTATTATTACATAATACAGCTATTTTATGTGTATGTAAAGCTGGTTTATGTGGCAGTGTATGTCCTTACAACTCTTAATTTACTTTCTTTGCATCTCTGAAAAGGGGAAGAACATGAATAGTAGGTTTGGAAATCATTATCTGAAAGTTACAGCAAAGAAATCAGATCTCTTTTCTCATGAGGTCATGAAATAGCTGCAGATGTTAAGAGCAAATTAAATTAGCATTGGCATTATCTGATTCCAGCTCTAAAGTGGAGTAGATTAATCAAGCTCTTGAAGTCTCCATCAGTCCTGCCTATTTTTTTAATTTGAACAATATAATTTCATTTCATTTATCATCAAAATCTTCACTGTATCAATGACCGAAAACAGTGCAAATAGAACCCCTTTTGGGAATCCCCTTTCTGAGACACACACAGCACTTCTTAGTGACACTAATTCATAGACTTTTTTTTATAGAGTGCTTAACTCTCAAAATTAAAGCTCATTGTTTACCAGTGGCATGTAGGCTAACAGCTAATTTTAGGGAAATTCCCAGAGTTGAAATGATGGTCATAAGGACTCATGCTCTTAAATCCTTTGGAAACTTTTGAAAATCCTTGCCTTAATTTTCATTCCTGCAGTGTCGCAGTGACATCCAGTGGTCAGTAGGATTACGCTTAAATTGGGCTCCGACCCTACCAAAATTCAAGGGCATCCTTGCCTGTGTATACTATAAGCTGATTCATGTGCTTCATGCCTGAAAGTTTGCACAGAACTGGTGCTTGATTAGGCACTGACTCAGCATTTTAAAAAGTCAGAAACACTGTCTGTCAGAGGCAAAAGGAAGGTTCCCCATATTTCTCTGTTATGGAACACTCTCCTTCCATAATTCCTTCTTTCCAGGATTCCTGTTTGGGCTGAAAATTGTTTAAGTCCACTCCCAAATTTACATCCTTCCTAAATGGGGATAAAAAGAGCAATTAATCTGATGTTTGTACTGTAGTAGCAGCCTGGAGGTCTACCCTGATAGATTTAGACCTCTGGTCACTCAGGTTCTGAGGTTTTACACCAAATACAGATTTAAAAAGAAAAAAAAACAACATGCAAACCAAGCCAGCAATATCAGGTCAACTGCAAGACTAGGAGTCGTTGTGGTAGACACACACAAAGAGTTCCATCATTATCAGAAGACAACTGCAAGGCTAAAGGCAAAAACTCATGATGTTCAGAGAGAAACAAAAGTTCTGAGAGAGAGAGACTGTGGAGCAGCAGCAAACTAATCAGTAACCAGTCACTGGAAGAGAGGGCAGAGAACAAATCAAAACACTTTAACATTGGTATCCAAAATATCTTGAAAATGCCAGGGGTCAGTCTTACTGGCAGGACTGAAAAGTGAGAAGCTGATGGTTAGAGAGAGGGTCCCCAGAATCCATGGAGATAGTAGGAAGAGGCAGCTGGACACTCAGGAACCCTAAGCAAAGGGAACAGATTAAGGGTGAGGACTTGAGCAAGGCGAAGTTGACTGCACCACCGAGGGAAAAAGGGCTGGGGTGTGGCAGTGCTGCTAGGGAGGAGAAGGAGGGCTCATAAGGAAGGGCAGGAGACAGGGAGAACCATAACCATTAGCCCCAAACCGTGCAGGACAGAATCCTCAAAAGAATTCTCTTAAAATAATCGTGTATGGGGCAGAAAAGGCTTCAGTTTACACCTCACTCTGAGACTTTACCACTGCATCTTCAGAAGAGGCACACAGGGAAAAGTAACCTGTAGGTGAGAAGGGGCTCTGGATGTCAAAGATGTGATAAAAGAGATAACAAAAAACCCCGCAGTGCCATGTCAGAAGTCACAGCAAAGATGTCCTAGGGGACGAGTGAAGGCGGAATTTAAGCTCCAGCTGGCAAAGTCAGGATGCTCATATCAAGCCATGTTAACACTGCTCATGTTAAGCCCTTCTCCTTCTCCCAGGCTGACAGCAGAAGCCAGAAGCAATCCACAGCACCAAAAAAAAAAAAAAAAAAAAAAAAANAAAAAAAAAAAAAAAGAGTCAGCTATCATTGTGATGTGAGAGATTGATTGAAGCTACCAGACATACTGACACTACCAGAGACAGGCTTTATTTTTCAGTATAATCATAATAGCACAAGCTTTCCTACACTCAGTTCTTACACTACTGTGGGAAATATTTGCATTTATTTAGTTTTTAATTATTTATTCTGTAATCTTGTTTATTGACAAAGCTAGGATGAGTGATTTGGTTTAGAAGATATTCCGCATAGGGGACAGGAGAAGAGATGAGAAAAGGCTTAGGGAAAATGTCGAGGAGACTTAATAGCAGGGATGGGGAAAGTGGAGTGGGATAGAGGGAGGGACAGGCTGGAAATACGATCTCTGCTGTTGAAGGAAGAAAAGGAAGAAAACAGTTGTGATGATAGATGTGAGATTTGGGCTTACAGGCAGGAGAGGAGTGAAAAAGAAAGGCAGGGTGGGCACCTTGAACAGCCAAAAATATCATGACAGGGAAAATGAATCCACACAAATGAAGGAAGAAGGGAGGGAAGGAGGAAAATCAGTGGAGAAGCAGGAAGTGCAAAGAAGAAACAGTAAAACATTGAGAAGGAAAAAAAAAATTACTTTATTCCTGTTCTGAAGTAATATACATTTTTTTAGAATAAGAAACATGGAAACACAGCACAAAAATTATCTAGGTTCATATGGATATTATATAGTATATGATGTTAAAGATTGACTAAGGAATCTTATTTAGAAGCAGAAAATGGTTGAGGCTGGGAGTGACCTCTGGAGGTGACGAGGCTCAGCCACCTGCTCAAGCATGTCCTCCCGGAGACACCTGCCCAGGACCATGTACAGACAGCTTTTGGATATCTCCAAGGAGGAAGATTTCACAACTTCCCTGGGCAACCTCTGCTCAGTCTCCTTCACAGTAAATAAAGGGGTTCCTGACGTTCAGAGGGAGCCTCTGTGTTACAGTGTGTGTCCATCGCCTCTGAGCTTGTCACCGGGCACCACTGAGTAGCTCCTGGCACCATTCTCTTTGCACCCTCCCTTCAGGTTTTCATAGACATTGATGAGATTCCCCCCCGAAGATTTGTTCTCTAAGCTGAACCATCCCATCTCCCTCCGCCTCCCCCCAGTACGTCCCTGTCTCTTGAACATGGAGCCCTGAACAGGACACAGCACTCCAGGTGTGGCTGACAGAGGAGGATCACCTCCCTCAACTTGTCAATGCTCTGCCCAGGCAGATGAGGATCTCATTCACCTCCTCGCAGCAAGGACTCATTGGGGGCCGATGTTCAACCTGGTTTTCACCAGGACCCCACAAGTTTTTTTCTGTCAAGCTTATTTCAAGCTGAGCAGCCCCCAGCATATACTGGTGCCTTGGGTAGCTCTTCCCCAGGTGCAGAATTTTGCATTTCTCCTTGCTGAACTTCTTGAGGTCCCTGTCATCCCATTTCTCCAGCCTGATGAGGCCCCTCTGGATGGTAGCACCTACCAGCCAGCCCCCCGAGCTTTGTGTCATCTTCAAACTTGCTGAGGGCACAATCTTCCCCATCATTAAGAAAGATCTTACCCAGAACTGGACCCAGTATTGACTCTTGGTTATTGATCATCACCCAGTGGGCCCAGCCACTCAGCCAATTTATAATCCTCCTCACTGTCTGCTCTTCCCATCCATATTTCATCAGATTGTCAGTGAGGGTCTCATGGGAGACAGTGCTGGAGGCCTTGTTGAAACCAAGAGAGGCAACATTCACTGCTTTGCCCTCATCTACCAAAGCAGACATTTCATCATAGAAGTTTCCCAAGCTGGTCAAGCAGGAGTTATTATTGCATTCCCAGCAGTGGTAGAATATGCTCTGTGCCTAGTTCACTCACTGATAATATGAGCATATCAATAATTATTCTCCTCACAAGGGTCCTATATTAATTAACATTTGAATACATGTTTTGAGATCTTCAGAATAATGCTGCTTCTCTAGTTATGTAAATAATTATTGATTCTGTTTTCAAATGTTCTTTATATAGCTTGGCTTTCTAAATCTTTAAAGTATCAAATCTGTAGAACAGCAGTGAAATAAAGTACATACATTAAATAAAATGAGAATGTAAAACATACTTCTCAGACTTCTCTTAAATAAATGCATTTTTAATAACTAAACAGTGAAACTCAAGATTTTATCATCACATCTTTAATTTTAGAATGTGGTATTATCTATCCTTTCTCAAATGATTATTAAATTTCTATGAGAACATTCAAAGGTGTCAATTCTGCCAGTATAATTATCAAGCACATATCACATCAAAGCAAAACACCACCAATCACTCCGCAAAAAGGAAGCTCCAGAATATTTCAAAGTTTGGCAATGCCTTTCAAGGTGCTTGATTTTGCAATATCACTGAGGAAACAATTATTTTCTACTGTAATCACAATTAACTTTGCAAGAGATTAATAGTAAAATGCCTCTCCCCCTCCTCTTCCTTCACAGGAATTGATTGCTCTAAGACAGTTATACTGCAATACCAGGGAGAAGTAAAGATCACAGAGGAGAAAGACTATGTAGTGGATCATGTACTGGTTTGCTTTCTAGATTCCTACAGATTTCATCAAAAGATCTTCTCATCCATTTTCAAGGCTGCACAAAAGATTCATGTCAGAGGCAGCATGACTGCAGAAAGCCTGGTGTTGAACTTCCTACACTAAACTAACCGATGAAAACTTCTTTGGGGAACTGCGGTCAGTTTGGGGGATATAATGAGTTCTTACTGCAGCTCCTGGAAGGAAAGTTTCTGTGAGCAACATTATTTTCTGCTCCTGTACTTTGAAAAATTACTGCTTTTTTCTTCATTCAGTAAATCCCTGTCGCCAACTTTCTCTTCCTGCCAGTTTCACTCACTGCCATGACAACATGTAAGGTCTTCATGGGGGTGACTGTGCAAGGCGTAGAAGTTCCCCTTTAGCATCATCTCCTCTTCTGTGCCTTGATAAAGCACTTCCACAGGAAATCACTAATTCTTATCACTCTGGATCCCAGTTAAAGAGGTTTATAATTGCCGAACTGAAGAAACACGGAGGTTAAACTATAATGTTAAGGATTTTGAAAAACCAGACACACCAGATATCTGCAACAGGGTATTTCTTTGATGAAATACATTATTAACTGTCATTGCCTTATACATCTCATTGAAGCTTTTATAATTGCAAAGAAGAAGGAGGTATTTTCTTAGAAGAGAAGGAGGTATTTTCTTAAAAGAGGAGTGGGAGCATTGATTGTGCACCAGAGGATTCCCCAGAAGAGGTAACAGTCAGGCTAAATGCCTTGCTGCCATCTATTGACCATGCACCTTTAAGTGCCTGAGATTTTCAGTAAGGTGATGAAAAGACAGTAAAATCTTGTAGCACAATCAATACAGGAACACCTACCTTTGTGTGACAAGTCAAAATAATTTGTATATGCTCTGCTCCTGTGTTAGCACATTCCTAATTTTTTACTAAAAGCTAGTGCCAGCTGTTCGCACATTGCCTTTCTCGATGTTTGAGATTTAGAACAGCAGCCTCTCCTCCACATCAGAGTAGGTAAGAAATGAAGCAATCTACTTTCAAGGACATCACAGTGATGCCAGCTGAGCTTGATAAATGACTTTGTATAGATTTGTTGCCCAATTCTGTCCCCTTCTCTAAAATAAAATGAAGTAAACTAGCGTCATAGCTTCCTACCCAGAATTATGGCCATGTCTCCATGCAAACCCCTTTTTTATGTGTTTATTTACCAAGGCTTTAAAGTAAGAAATCACTTCTTTATTAAAAAAAAGTCTCCTTGGAATAACAGGCTTAGGCATGATTTCTGATAGGGCAATAGCTCCTCTACATGAAAGCAAATGCTTGCAGCAAGAAACAGAAGCCCATCCATTCTGACGGTTTCCATTAGACAGACAGGCACTGCTGTAAGAAATTGATTCATTTTTTGCATCATTGAGGTACTCCATTTAAACAACGTTTTGCTGCCTTTACTGTACCAAAAGTAACAGAATAAAAAATAACTATTTACTTTAAGACTTGAGCAAACAGATTTCTCAGGATAAAATTATGCATCAGTCAAGCTGTGTTTTATAAAGAGCAAGTTAAGGTCACCGGCAATCATTTGTTTCCAACAAACATTTCTGCAGAAAACTGTCAGCTCCAGCAAGGGTTCCCACCAACCCACCTGGTTCATCCTACCTCACGTCTGCATCTAGAGATGAATAGTGGAACAACAGACCAAGCGACACTGATTTCATATCAACAATCAAAAAATTAAGTAGTTATGATTGTTTCCTTCACACTGTTACCTCAGAGATAATGATGGACCACGTCTTGACCTCAGTGACAGTCACCTTCATCCAAAGGAATGCCTTCAGCACAACACTCACACAAGCAGAGTTTTTCCATTTAATTAAAGTCTCTGAGTCTGTGCACTACTGAAGTCAGTGGAGGTGAAAGGCATGAAAAGCAGGACAAAGGAGGAGAAAATCTGACTCAGAGCTCACCAATCCAGGCATGCATTTCCCAACTGTAATGATACAAAGAGACAAATATACAGAATTTTCTACATTGAGAAGACTCCAGAGGAAAATAATAGTGGTGCACAATACAAAGGATGATTCAACCTCTGCAAACCATTTCCACTGACCAGAATGGATGCATATGTTGCTACATTGGTAGTTTGGGAAACAAGGAAAATTGAAGCTTTATTACTACACGTCCCTGACGTTTAGCAGATGTTGTTATCCCATCCTTCATACATAAACTCTTGTATGAAGCACTGTGAATGTATGAAACATGGAAGACTTCAACATTTGGCTTTAGGTGCCACAGATCCCAAGCACCAAGTCCATAAATCACTCTCCCTGCTGCATTTACAATGCAGTTAAGAAAGCAGAAACCCTCTTGCTCCCATCCCACATTTAAGTTCATGAAGAGCACTTTAGGGCACATGGAGTGATTGAAACAATTTACTTTGTCACAATTGTCTAGCTTTCCATCCTTCATCCTGTCCCATAAACTGGTCCCTCCATACATTAGTGCCTCTTAACATCTTTGAGTGGATCTAGCCCCTTCCTCCAGTCAGCTGCAAGTGTTGCCTTCCCTGCTGAATAAAAATACAAATGTTCCTCTTTGTAGATGGAAGATAAAGTCCAAGTTTCCAATTTTATAGCACTCTACCAATTCCTCTGATTTAGTAGACAATGAAATTAGGAACTGAAAATAGTTTTCATCCTCCTAAAACAGACGGTCAAAGATGAGTCTCCAGAGATGGAGAGATGTTATGATAGCTAAATACGGATTAGTTTAAAAGCCTCCAAGGGTCACAGCAAGCAGCAACTTGAAAAAATAGTCATGTGTCACTAAAACAAACTTGGCAGCACACACTCACTGCTTCCTAAAGCCAGCATTATTGGTTGGTTCTTGGGAGGCACAGCTGGAAAAGAATTACCCTTTCCCAGCTCTCTGCCAATCCTAGAAGGTATGTACTTTTCTCTCAGCTACCTGAGCGGCCTCAAAGGAGCAAATCTCTCAAAGTGTGGAATTCACTACTGTAAATTTTAATTCCTAGCCAGTAAGCTGAACTATAAGCAATAAGCAGCACATATTTATGGGGCACCTGTCGAAGATAGCAATAACAGCCAATAAAATTACCTGCTTTGGTATATCAGCTCCTTCACCTATAGTCAGAAGTCTCTCAGTGTTTATGTTGCACAGCATTTGAGGTGATTTTTTTTTAACCAGGAAGGCATAATGCACCCCAGTGTATTCAGAAGCATCATCAGCTTGGTCTCAGCTAGCAAAATAACATGATCATTGTATGACTCATGAAAAGTGCTATTTCCTTTAATTTGCTCTCTTTGGAAGTCATAGTTGGTGCTATGGAGGTTTCACTGCCACAACAAAAGTGAATCCTGAATTGCCATAACACCTGAGAGCAGTAGGAAGTGGCCCTTTATATGGCACCTTTATAGGAAACCAGCCAGTGTTATATAACTGAGCAAAGAGATGTTGCACAGAATATACAGCAAAACAGTTCAGTTCATGCTTCAGAAAAAGCTTTGTTTCTGAGTGACTGGGCACAAAAACATCAACACACACACACTTGAATACTCTATACATTTACTTTGCTTAGATAATGCTAAGTAGGACAGCTGTCAAAAATGGTTATAATTTAAAGTGAGCATTCAGAATGTAATGTTCTATATCAGTACCACTGCTGAGGCTAAATTTTAGGTGATAATTATAATGTTGATCATCTGAGATGAAAGTGTATCATGAAAAACTACTCAAAAACCAAACAATTAATGATTAAAAACAAAATCCTTTACAAAACTGTCATGAAGAAAATATAAACATGAAATCTTTACTTGGAAGTGAGAAATCTACTTTGCAAAATGTTAAAAAACAGAACTCAGAAATTAATTGCTATTTAGGGCAATATTTTTTTTTAATTCCTGATATAATTTAATGAATTCTGCACCACTGAAGAAAAAAAAAAACGGGGGGAGGAATATTAACATAGAATGACTAAACCATAGAATGATAGAAACATTTATGTTGGAAAACTTCTAAGACCACTGAGTCCGACTGCTAACCCAGCACTACCAGGTTCACAAATAAACCATGTCCCCAAATGCCACTTCTACACATCATACAAATACCTCCAGGAATGCTGACTCCACCCCTTCCCCGGGCAGCCTGTTTCAATGCTTGGCAGCCCCATTGGTGAAGAAAATTTTTAATATCTGAACTAAACCTTCCCTGGTGCAACTTGAGGCCATTTCCTCTTGTCCGATAATTTGTTACTTGGGAGAAGACATATTCTGACATATTCTCCCTTTTGAATTTTTTTTCAATGAGACGCGAACATTTGATTCATAATGTTTAGTATTTGGCAGTCCTTCACCTCCAAAGTATAAAATATTGCCTACGTCAGAAAGCTGTTCTGGAAACATTGGTCTCTATGGCTTACATATTGTTCAATTCCTCTTATCCTGAACTATCAGGAGATGGAAAAGACCATCCCTAATTTTAAAATGTGGTCAAGACATAGCCAGCAAACAAAGACATAATAAGTGAGCACTAGGAAAGTTTATGGGCCCAAGAACTGGTGCCACTAGACTGGAGGAGACTTCAGTGCACAGCTGAACCTGGGGAATTTGATGCTCCTACTTAATATGAACAATTCCTGAAGAATCTGAGCCCTAATTAATGCCAGCAATGGGTGAAGGGAGCATAATCAAGGCAAGAGCAGTTATTAACTATTGGAATCCTCTGCTCACCTCCTACTTGGTAAATAGCATAGAGTTGTACTGAAAACCTTTTGTTGGGCAACAAACTGACTTTCTACAGTAGAGCATCAAGGTGTTCATAACTTTATTCCAGTATGTAGTATTTGTTTGGATTTATCTCAAACATAAATTCCTAATCCAAAGAAGCGGAATTTATAAGTCCTCATCCTGACCAGCAGATGATTCTTACTAAAGAAACAGCTCTCCCTGTTGGTTAATCAAGTGATCTCTCACAGCACTGAGTTTGACTCACTTTATTATATCTGATGGGAGATCTTATTTGTTTCAGAGTTCTAGTGGCTGAGAGCTAACTCACTTAACTGACTTCTCCATCTCCAGTGACAAAAAAAAGATCATTTGTTTAACATGCTTAAACCAACCAAACAAAAAAAAATTTAAAAACTACACAGAATGAAGTATCAAAGTACAAACCATGAACAGAATTTATGTATAGAAAAATTATGTTATTGCAAGAGAAAACCAAAAAAGCAAACACTTGTCTCCAGTAGCTAATATAATGTAAGTGCTATTCAGAGAGCAGTTACTGCTTTTCTACAAGTACTAGAGCAGCTCCATGCACAGTCTGAACCTATATTCCGCTGAAAGTGCCTCCATGAATACAGCCCCCTTGTCCATTCAGCTGAACAGCAGGAGATACCAGTCCTGAGCATGCAGACAGGTTGTCTGTTTGACAACAGCTTACAATGTGCAGCAGACACAAATTATTACTTTGGTACTTACTGTCATGAGAGCCACTGCAAAGGCAAGTTATTGGGTAACCTGCACATGTGATTATAGGATCATGTTAGAAGTAATCTCATTACAAAAGAAGTGCTTCCTTGATCATAATCCTTCCTTTGCAGATAACTCCTGACACTTTGTTGGGAGAGGTGTAGCACTTAGTGGATTGAAAGCTAGCATTCTTCACAGATTGATGGCAAACTGCTTTTTACAGGTAACAAAGTGATTCTTGAGATTCATGAACATATGAAAATATATTTTTCAATATTTCAGAAAGATCATGTTTTGCTACCTTGGCACTTTAGTAGACAAAAACAGGCTTACATGTTCCAGGTCTGATTCTTGGATCAGTCACAATGTGATTTTAATTCTCTTCCAAAAGTTGCAGCTAGGGACTGCTTTGGCTTACAACATGAGATGCAGAAACCTGAGGCAAAAAACAAAGGTTGCTCTCATTTACGCTGCTGACAGTTTCCAGGCAGAGCTGGGTTAAGTTCAAGACTAAGAGGAAAACAAATTATATCTATATCCCATGTGTCAGGCACATCAACATCAGCTCTGCCACACCTGAAAAGAGAACTCAGAATTGGCCAGAAATCCAATACCACTCAAGACTGGTTTCTCAGTTACATGCAAGGCACTGTTTTCACCTGTCAGGGCATCCTTTAGCTTAGAAACACTGTGTACATTTAAATATATAGACACAAACAATACAGTTATTTAAATCCCATTCATCTTTGCAGTACTTCCTGTCATTGGGGCATAAAACAAAGCAGGTAGATGGGACAGTAGCAATGATGAAACACAGCTTATTGCCTGCCCTTAAAAGACTGCTGGATTTGACAGCAGCAGACCACATTAAAATTAGTACATAAACTATTTGATTAGGATCATTGCTGAAAGCCAGGTAATTAGGATCATTGTTTAAAAAAGCTTGTAAAGCATCCACATATTTGACCAAAAGGATGAGATTTATTTACCTTTATGTATAAGGGACTGCTCTTACAAGTTGGGTCAGTAAGGAAGCAATCTGAGGCACAATGCTCAAAAAGTGTGAATAAAAAACTTCCTTTGTAGTCCCAGAAAAGGTGCCTGTACGTGTGNACCATGAACAGAATTTATGTATAGAAAAATTATGTTATTGCAAGAGAAAACCAAAAAAGCAAACACTTGTCTCCAGTAGCTAATATAATGTAAGTGCTATTCAGAGAGCAGTTACTGCTTTTCTACAAGTACTAGAGCAGCTCCATGCACAGTCTGAACCTATATTCCGCTGAAAGTGCCTCCATGAATACAGCCCCCTTGTCCATTCAGCTGAACAGCAGGAGATACCAGTCCTGAGCATGCAGACAGGTTGTCTGTTTGACAACAGCTTACAATGTGCAGCAGACACAAATTATTACTTTGGTACTTACTGTCATGAGAGCCACTGCAAAGGCAAGTTATTGGGTAACCTGCACATGTGATTATAGGATCATGTTAGAAGTAATCTCATTACAAAAGAAGTGCTTCCTTGATCATAATCCTTCCTTTGCAGATAACTCCTGACACTTTGTTGGGAGAGGTGTAGCACTTAGTGGATTGAAAGCTAGCATTCTTCACAGATTGATGGCAAACTGCTTTTTACAGGTAACAAAGTGATTCTTGAGATTCATGAACATATGAAAATATATTTTTCAATATTTCAGAAAGATCATGTTTTGCTACCTTGGCACTTTAGTAGACAAAAACAGGCTTACATGTTCCAGGTCTGATTCTTGGATCAGTCACAATGTGATTTTAATTCTCTTCCAAAAGTTGCAGCTAGGGACTGCTTTGGCTTACAACATGAGATGCAGAAACCTGAGGCAAAAAACAAAGGTTGCTCTCATTTACGCTGCTGACAGTTTCCAGGCAGAGCTGGGTTAAGTTCAAGACTAAGAGGAAAACAAATTATATCTATATCCCATGTGTCAGGCACATCAACATCAGCTCTGCCACACCTGAAAAGAGAACTCAGAATTGGCCAGAAATCCAATACCACTCAAGACTGGTTTCTCAGTTACATGCAAGGCACTGTTTTCACCTGTCAGGGCATCCTTTAGCTTAGAAACACTGTGTACATTTAAATATATAGACACAAACAATACAGTTATTTAAATCCCATTCATCTTTGCAGTACTTCCTGTCATTGGGGCATAAAACAAAGCAGGTAGATGGGACAGTAGCAATGATGAAACACAGCTTATTGCCTGCCCTTAAAAGACTGCTGGATTTGACAGCAGCAGACCACATTAAAATTAGTACATAAACTATTTGATTAGGATCATTGCTGAAAGCCAGGTAATTAGGATCATTGTTTAAAAAAGCTTGTAAAGCATCCACATATTTGACCAAAAGGATGAGATTTATTTACCTTTATGTATAAGGGACTGCTCTTACAAGTTGGGTCAGTAAGGAAGCAATCTGAGGCACAATGCTCAAAAAGTGTGAATAAAAAACTTCCTTTGTAGTCCCAGAAAAGGTGCCTGTACGTGTGTGTCTGTGTGTCTGTGTGTCTGCATGTGTAATATTCTTTTTCTGCAAAATCTCCCGGGAATTCTAGAATGATGGGTAGAGAGAGGTGACTGCCCCTGCTCTCTTCTCTGCTGCTGCAGCTTCACCTTCAGTCCTGTGTGCAGTTTTGGGCACCACAATACAGAAGGATATAAAGCTATTAGAGAGACACCAGAGCTACAAAGATGGTGAAAGGTCTAGGGGGAAAACCATATGAGAAGTAGCTGAGGTCACTTGGCTTGTTCAGCCTCTGCCCATGGTGTGACTCCAGGGGTTGTGCCGTGCAGTGTCAGGAGTTGGACTTTGATAGTTCTTGGGGTCTCTTCCAACTTAGAACATTCTATGATTCTCTGAACTTTTCCCCAAACACAGGGAGGGAGAGCTGTTCATATTGCACCAGAGTGCCAAACAATTCCTTTCTTCAGCAGGTTTCCAGACCAGTTTCTTCCTTGTCTTGCAACTTGGATAAACTGCAGTCTGTTCACCTACCTGTCATCAACATCAAGACTTTCAACTCATGCAGTATCATGTGCAAGTGTGTTTCTTAAAAGCACACAGTTTACTCTTAGAAAGGTTTATTAAAAATAATAAAAATATTGCTCTTTTATTGAAATGTCATCAGATGACAACAGCGTGCATTTACCCTTCTTTTTTAATTAGCCTTTCCAACAGAGAGATGTCATAAAGCACGACAGCATGTTTGTTGCAGAGTTGAACACCACAAGCTGAAAAAGCATCTCAGTGTCTCCCTCTTGTTCGTGCAAGAAATATTCTTCTTTTCCCAGCCCTTTTTCAGAGGCTTGCTTGTTCTCCCACTTTAATAAGACACCCTGTAAAACCAAAGCTGAAAAGTGCACACAATCCCCTCAGCTTTGCTTTGTGTTTGGTATGTGGGAGACAGACAGGTGGCTGGTCAGACAGACAGATTTTGTAGAAGATTCATCACCTAAACATTTTATGAAGGGAGAGTGTTCATGAATGATGCAACATGTGGGACAGTGAGCAGAAACTCTGGTTATATTTCATGTTCAAAATGTATCTTCAATTCGGAAATGCTTGAGCTATATAAGCTTTATGGGACATGAAGACTACAGCAAGAAATTAATTGCAGCTTGGCATGCTGCATGTGAAGAATAAATATCCTGGAAATAAAAACACCTGAATGTTTCAAGTACCAAATTAATTAAATTTCCCAGCTTCTTACTTCTAGAGCAAAGTATTTTACTGTGAAATGACCAGAGGTAGAGCTACCATATCATACTTTTCACATGTTTTCTGCAGCAATTAATATCTGAGAGATAGTATGAATTTGCTCTTGAATATACCTGTGACACAGATTTCCTGCTTTCCAAGACCAAAGCCATCGAATAAGACATCAGGTCACTAAATCTTAACAGAGAGAGAGAAAGAGGGAGGGAAAGAGAGAGAAAGGGAGGGAGAGAGAAAGGGAAGGAGGGAAGGAAGGAGGGAGGGAAGGAAGGAGGGAGGGAANGAGGGAGGGAGGGAGGGAGGAAGGAAGGAAGGAAGGAAGGAAGGAAGGTTGGTTGGTTTTGAGGCTTAGAAGAGCTATTGAGAAGTCCATAATCAAGAAGATGTCTGAATTGAAATGTAGAGTTATTGAGACTCCTGTTTTAGTAAGTCACTGAATGTTGTTCTCAATGGGGACCATTCCCAACCGAAGAGCCTGCAGTCAGTGGCTTCCCCACTGTCAAAAGTATCTAATCACATCAGCCTAGAGTGCACACTTTCCAGATCTCCAGACAGGTTACTTTTCACAAGAAAAACTGTCAAAGAATGGGAAATAAACAAGACAAAAACAAAGATCCAGCCTACACATCACAGATACCAGCAGTAGCAGCCAAAATTTTTTATTCTTGCAGTTATGTGTAAAAATAGAGACAATATTTTCAGTCACATGTTTGGGTTCCTGGTCCTGGCTGATTTTGAATCCAACAAGTGCTGCCAATTATAACAGATTTCATTACATGAAGTTTTAGGTTGGTTGCACAAAACAAACAAAAGCCAGAAGTCTGGGACTGGAGGAGTGTGATTTTTCAAGGCTTTTGAGCAAAAAAAAAATGTTGCTATAATTTTGACAACATAATTTAGCAGCTTTTATATAGAGCAATCTACACCTCCGCCCCTCTCCACCTCGCCTCCCCCTCTGGTATTGTCTTGCCTGTCAATTATTGGAAGAAGAGCCTGTTCTTTAAAAGGCTTTTAAATTATTGGAAATTATTTGGAATATATTCTAAAAGCTCTTGAAAGAAAGAACACTACCCCCACATACACACAGAGCAGAAAGTATTTATTTGTATTGTCAACTTCAATGTGCAGGATTAACATGGGAGT
Source organism: Origma solitaria (assembly GCA_013397895.1). NCBI lineage: Eukaryota > Metazoa > Chordata > Aves > Passeriformes > Acanthizidae > Origma > Origma solitaria. Next base: position 820,874 of record VZRL01005687.1, on the reverse strand, counting down.
TTATCTGGCTAACAACATCGAGGATGACCAGCTGTGCTGACCTTGTGCTCGAGCTGTGGGGATATACAAAGGTAAACCTAACGCTCCAAACGCCGAATGTGGCATCACTGCGCCCATTCCATTTGGTACCTACGATACTGTGAGGGCTGTACAGAAAGAGAGAGGGAGTTTGGGGCCATGGCAATCCAGGGAGCAGGGCTGCTGTTAATATATGCACACCAGCAAGCAAAGCAAGGCAGCTGCACCATTCCACCAAGTAAGCAACTTTGTTGTTAATGTGGGGTTTGTTTGCTCTGATACATAACAGACACATTCGAGTTCCTTCAAACCATCACTCTGACTGGCATTGAAAGATATTGTATTATAAATTTTACATTATAATAGTGTTTACTGGCAGAATAAATTGCATACCTGTATTGAAGTGATGGAAAAAAGACATCACTCATTATCACATTGAGCAGCATGCTGAATACAGCAGTGAACAGTGATAATCGTGCCAGCTAAAGCAATTTTACCTATGAAAAGTTGTTCAGACGTAAGAGAGGCTGCTAATGTCTTACACGAGGCACAGCTATTTCCTATTTGTTTCTGAGAACCTTACTATTCATTGATAACTCGCAAGTTTCCTAAATGAAATACACATTTAAAGTATAAAACTTATTTCTCCACTTTCTTCACAGTCCTATTTTATCTCCCTTGTATCTATCTTTCACATCACCAGCTGTTGGTTTTCCATCTTTTAAGTGACCTCACACAAATTAGAAATAAGCATTTGGTTCAAATGCTGCTTTACAATTCACTCCAAGTCACTCTGATCTGTCCTGAGATTGTTTCGGAGACATTTCTCCAGACAGATCCATGTATCACTGAAACAATTTTCTTTTCCAAATTTAGCCTTCAGCTGAGCCAGGGGTGTGAGGAGCTGATTCACTTGTCTTCCTTTAAATCTTGCTTTCTCATTGTTGGTATCCTTAGACGAGTTTCATCTTCCTACCTCTGCCTACCAGGAGATATTTAGGGTGGTCCTCACTGCCAGGTAGGATACCTTATTTTAGGCACCAACAGGCAGCACTCTATAGGTTGGTGAGGTGTCTGAGCTCTCAGTACGGTTCATGTGGATCTGGTTAGTGGAGTCCAGACACAATTTATCCAAAGCAGGAAATAGGGATACCTGTGCTGCCTGGCCCCCAGCTGCTGGAGGAAACAGGTTTCTCTAGGGCCTCTATCACACCCATCACCCTCATGCAGAGGTCTTCAACAACACAAGATGCCTGGAAGAGTCCTTAAAGTATGTTTATGCAACTGAATTAGGCCCTGGACCTCCAGTATCCCCTTCAGAAGCCAAGGCAACTCCCTCACCGGCAGACACCCATGTGCATATGAGACCCCCTGGAAGCCACGTGAGATGAACCTCATTGACAACCCTCAGTTCCACTGTCTGGGTACGCCTGGGAAGTTCAGTACAATTGCACAGCACTGCTCCTCCAAAGCTTCTCAGACCCAGGTCCCACTGCTAGCTGCACTTCATGTCTTTGAGGATCTTGTCCCCTAAAGCTCTGCTATTGCTGTGACCAGATTTACGTAGAATAGAGTAGGAGAGCAAACACAGCTGCACAAGTTATCTCTGCTTAGCAAACCTCTGAGTGTCTGTGGACCCACGGCAGCGCTGTTCTGTGAATTCCTTTTACTTTGCCCTGTTGGAGAAAAGGGGAAAGTATTTTTAAAGATTAATGATCATCTCCTTCCCCCTGCTCAAAGGACACAGCCTTCATTAAAAAGTTTGACTTGCCTGCCATGGGACATATATTTCTCATTTCAAATATTGCAGCTTAAGCCAGTTGTTGGTTCTAATATCAAGTTTCTGTTGACAAACAATATAAAACATAGTACCTCAGTGTTACTGAGTCGATATTCAACACAGAAACACTCCTCCACAGAATCACAAGACAGACTTAAAATTAAAATAATATCCAAAGGAAATTGTAGGTGAAAAGCGAAAGGAGATAGATTGAAAATTGGAAATTATGGAAAAATAAAGGTGAGTTGTTAGAGCTGTTTTTTTCCTAATAAAAATTATTATCTCTCTAAATGTATGTCACCCATACATTTATCTACATTTCTATTTGTCTATCATTTAACTGTTTTCCACCTGCCTGAAAGTAACCACCTATTTGGAAAAGCAAGTTAAATTGTCTTCCTCAGTGAAGGGAGAGAGACAAAAAGGAGAGAGGAAAATGATGAAAAATCTTGGTGTAATCTGAATAGTAATGAAGTAAAAGCTACTCCTTGATGTGCCTATGAATCCTGTAAATGAAGTGGCCCTTGAATTAAATTAATTTAAAATCTGGCAAATATTACTCGGCATGTTTGTCAATGTGCTGTATAATTATTAATTTGTTCATTGAGGCAACTATATAAATAAATAGAAAGCAGAATGCCATGATTAAACTAACACTAGAAATCCAGGGTCAAGGAGCCCTGTTATACAGGGATCTAAATAGCTTTCCCAGGTCCTATTTTTACATCTCCATACAGATCTGCAGGTCTGTAACTGTGAATTAATTGGCACACATTTAGATGCCAACAGAGCTTTTGTATTCTCAGTGCACATTTTGTCTTCTCAGAGTGAGATGTTAGTAATGGAGGTTTTAATATTACCCCTAGGGGAGCACCAGAAAATCTTAACAATTTCCTTCACTAGCGTATTTTCATTAGAGCTAAATGCTGTGCAATTTACATTTGAAATCAGGTGTAGGGTAAGTATAATGTGACAAGACATGTTGCAATGTTAGGGGTTTTTTGTTCAAATGTTCCTTATTTACTGCAATATAGCCTCAAAAGATAAGCATGCAATTAAAATAAATATCTTGATTTTTAACCACTCCTAATTGAACTGTTATTGGGATAATAGGAGCACAAAATAGAATCAGGTTTAAAAGGACCCAAAGCACAAGATTAAAATATTACTCTATTTAAACAAGAATTTTTCAGGCAAAATAGGTTCTCTGGAGCAGAAATTAGTTCATCGTAAGTAAATCAGACCAAACCCCTTCCTTTATAGAATTAATTCAACCTTGTGGTGCTTAAAATGCCAAGAACTCTGCATAAATCACAGGGGAAAAAAATAAACCCTACTTTTCCAACACTCATGCACACAAAAAAAAACCCCACACCACACAACTGAATTGGTATTAAAAAAAATAAAATGTATTCATCAATAAGGGCCTAATGCAATAAAGAGCTAGAGAACCAGTGACAAAACAGGACTGGCATGTAGCTGAGACTGAATTTCAGCAGTTGGTCTAGTATGAAATTCTACTCTGCCAATGCCTGCTTCTCAGAACACCCATATTCCATCACTGACTTGCTTTCTCATAGCAACAAAAGAAGAACCTGCACACCTACAACAGCCTCAATCCAATCAGGGCTTCCTTCATGCCTAAACCTGATCACAGGACCCACTGTTTGAATATTTCTCCATGAAAAATCTCTAATAGGCTCAGTCAGACCTGGGTTATTATTGAAGGAGGTCCCTAGAGAAGGAAGAGGATTGCAGCACTTGCCTGGAGCCTTCTAAAACTGAGGAAATCAAACCACTGCCAGCAGCAGGGAGAAAGGAGGAAGCAACAATCCCTGCAATCTGCTGTTCTGTAAAATGACAGCCAGTCCCAAGTCTAGCAGAGAGCCACGTTACAATGAAAGAGGTCTAAGAGCAAAGGGTCAGGCCTGGAGGGCTGGAATGGTTACAGGACTTTCATGACATATCCCACAAGCAACACGGCCCCCTTGGGCTGTGAAAAGCACAGGAGGGAGTAAATTGCCTCATTGTCTTCTTCTTTCCATAGCCAAGCAAAAAAAAAAAAAACCCAAATTATTTTGGAGGTCAAAATACCCATCTCACCTTACCAAGCTCTACAGCTCAGGCAATGGATACTGTTGTCTGCATAGCATCAATGAAGAAAAGAAGCTCCTGCAAAGGGTTTAGATGATCGTGAGTCCATCCTTCATGTTGCCTCCCTCCTGCCTCTGGATACACAGGGAGTCTAAAGCCAATTGTCACCTGAAGGGAGAGGAATCAAGCACAGAGGCTCACACCTCATCTGGACAGGACAAGGCTTTCAAAGCTTGCTCAGTGCACATACAAAGGCAAGCGAGCACAGCAGTCGCTCACAGGCTCATGCTCGAACTCATGAAAAGCCAGGACCTGGATCTTCTGGTATTACTGCACTTTGTAGCGTTCTGCTGTCAAGGGCTCTGCAAGTTTCACTAGAAAACTTACTGAATACAAGACAGACTGAAACAATATGAACATTCAAGGCTCTTCTAACCTTCTGAGGACAGGTGAAGCTTAAAAGAAAAGTCTTTTAAAGATATTTGCCAAATATTATTTCTGAGAGCAGCAATGAATGGTTATGAAGTTTTTGTAACCTAACATATTTTTATGAAGTTTTCACTGCCATCTGAATGGCCATGAAATCTTTGCAAAGCAAGAACTAGGCAAATGTTTCAAATGACCTTGTCCTTTCACAAAAAATGGGTAGGCAAGGACCAAAGATGCTGGTGCGGTGTCAGGTCAGCAATGGGCACCGTGCGGTGGTGAGCAGGACAGGGTGAGCAGAGAGAGGAAAAGCTGACCTTGAAGAGCTTACAAATATTAAACAGGAAGAAGAGGGAGAAAAAAAAGGAGGACTAAGAATAGAAATGTTCCACTTCAAAGAGAGGAGATGAGAAAACAAGAACTCAAGAGGTCGTAGGCTTTGTAAAGGCCTCAAGCTGTTAGGCATCTTGCCCCTGTAATATACAAACAAAACAAAACAAAATCTAAAGAAATTATAAGATGCTTTTTTGGATGAGGAGCACAATGAAATTATATTAAAAATAATTTAAAATTGTAGAGTTGGGGCATAAAATAACCAGTATAATCTAAATTCTTTTGAGATCTGTTAGAGAAGTGCATGTGAAATTGCACTAATATATTGGAGAAATAATTCTAACTCTGATTTCCACATAGCTCTGCCCACATCTTAGCCATATGTCCGTAATAATCACAAATGTTTTTCAGAAGGTTGCTGAAAATGCTGACTATGTCTGAAATGCAAGGAAAAGTACAGTCAAGTTTTCAAATCATTTGGAAGAACAGAAAGCATAGAGAGAGATTTCTTCTTCAGGGGTGAAAATGAGATAGGAGGGGAATAACCTCCATGAATTTTAGAAGCCTACAATGTAGATTTAGCTACTACTTCTTACCTACTTTATGGTCAAAGACAAGAATGAACATTTCTTGGACAAAATCATTCTGGCCTGTTCTAGACTTTTGTTTCTAGGCTGTGCATGTTAAAAACATGTGCTAGGTCACAGAAGTCACAGACAGACCACACAAGGTATGTTTGACCAGGAGCAAAGCACAGGAGAAGCACCCACACAGCTGCACCCATTTCAGTTTGGACACAGTTGCTAAGGCTAGTGCTTGCTACTGCCAGCTTGCTGAGTCCTGATCTTGTGACAGTAATGATGCTTCTCCCGTTTTGCTCCACCCATGGAATAGAATAAGTCTTTGTATTCATTGCCCCACTATTAGACAGTCACACAGTGTAGCTTAAACCACCTCTGAGTAGGGAGAAATGCTGGATCAAGGAAGAACAAGGACCAGATGCAAGTTTTGGAGGCTGTTGCATCTGCTTCCGTTTCTCAGGTGCTTCTCCTCCTGCCTGTGTTCACCAGTTAGTCTAGCTAAGAAATTTGGCTTAATTCCAGAGCCATATTATTCTCTGAAAGTGCACTGAAAAATGTCTGTGCAGTTTTTCTTCCTTTCCGTGAGCTCATTTTCTTTAATTTCATAAATCTGACACATATGCACTGAGTTTATTTCTTCTTCCTTTAAAATTACTTGGAGTTTTCTCATTGTCTTCAGTGAGAAGAAGATAAGATCACAGATGCCTAACCAAACAGGATTTCTGATTGAGAGCTGATTAAATATTTAAGCAATTCTAGATAGAAAGCTTATTCTGAGGGACTTGATATGGCCCATTTAATTAAAATTAAGTGATTCCTTCATGCATAATTCCTCTTATGTGTGTAACAAGGAGCACATAGGTAAGGATAAATAACTCTTCACAGTTATCTGAAATGTGGACCCATTAGTAAATAATACAGGATTTAGGAGAAATATTCTTGAGGATATAATCTCCCTAGTGGAAACAAATGCCTTGTACTATAGGCAGGCTTGATGAGATTTGAAAATTATTTCATACTGGAAATCAACTTGTTTTTGCTTTGTGTATACTAAGCTTTGGCAATAATATCTAACCAATCTCAGCCTCATAAGATAAACAAAACCCATTAGTTGGGAATGCTGACTCACAGAGTAAAGGAGGGACAGGATGGAACTGAAGGAAACACAGGGCTGAAATGCATAAGAATTTGAAATAGAGTTGGGGAAGACAGGAGGAAAAGGTTGGCTGAAATTGTGCTGAGTCTATTATAAATTCACCCTGCCAGCTTTTCTCTTGTCATCCAGAGCTGACAGTCAACAGAGAAAATAGCATTATAGGTCCAGAATATATTGAAATTTATCTATATTTATGGATTAAAATCAAAGTTTACCACTATGTCTAATTCTAGAACATAGTCAGTCCCTACTCTAAGTATTTATGCACTGTTATTTTTTTCTTTTGCTTTCTTTTTCAGAAAGCTTAATGAGAAGGAATGGAACAGAATGTATTTCCATATAGAGTATTTCACTAATTTTAAATATTAGAAATCTTTGGGTTTTGAAGACATAAAGATGGGGTTTTTTTCCTTTCAGGATAAACAGTAGAAAGCATAAACACTTCTCTTCATATGTTTCAAAGAGGAGCTATATTTTTCCAATTGAAAATGAAAGTTTGTTCCAGTCAATATAGAAGATCGAGGAAATAAATATCAAGTTCAAAGCATTTTTTTTCTTTCCAAAAAACAGAGCCCTCATTCCAACTTTTCCACCACCACCACCACCATTAAATGACATGACCTCAACTTTGCAGTCTGCTGAAACCTCATCCTAGAAAGGCATTTAATTCATAATGAGAAGGAATGATTAAACCTTATTCAAAATATTTTTCCATAGTATTAGACTGAATTTTCTAGAATATTGGGTCATGGACATGGGCAAAGTGTCTTGGACCTTCTTCCTGTAGATTGATGATAAAAACATTTCAATGCCACAAAGTGAACCATCTCAAGTCTCATTTTTAAAAGCAGAAACATGCAAATGAAAAACATTGGTTAGCATGGAAGCTCAGTGCACACTGTGCTCTTCTCTCCCGCTACAGTCCTCAGACATTATGATTATTATAATACCGTTCCACATCTTTCTGACCTACTATTCTATTCATTATCACACTTACCATACAGTTCTATAAAGTTTAAACAATTGACTTTTTTTCTGTGTTAGTACCTTGTTCAAATGGAGGGAGTCTTTTCTCTTTTAAAGAGTGATGGTGATATTTTGCTTGTGATTAAGGCTCTGATCTTTAGTCTGGCTTTAGCCATTTCTCATGGGCACAAAACTTGCAGGCACATTTTGCAATGTAATTATTTGTGTCTGCAATCTAGTTACTTAGATGTCTGAGTCCCTGATTGCATCCATAAGTCAGGGACTTGGACATTTAAGTGATCTAAATTGCACCTACAACAATTTGCACCTAAAATGTCAAAAAAGGATATAGCAGATAGGAAAAGAGTTCAGAGATGGGTGATGAGAATAATTAGGGACGTGGAAAACCTCAGAAATGAAACAAAATGGAATAGAATTGGGCTGTTTACCTAAGAGATGAGATAAAATGAATAAAAGAGGAAATTATCAAATGCAGGGGAAATAAGGAGTGTGATAGAGAAGACGGACGAGGCACTTTTACCCCCCTCTTTCATCATAATGCAAGTACAAAGGGATATTTCAAAAAATTTAAGCATTGAAATATTGAAAATTCATACAAAAAGAGACACATTTTCAGATACTAACATGTGAAAAACCCAACCACATAACATAGTGAATCCAACAACACTCAGTAGAGGATTAGATCCTCTCTAGATTGAGAAATGCTCAAAACATTTAAAAGGCAGAAATTTCCGAGAAAAACTACCTCTACCTACCTTCCAGCTTCAAACTTCAATTTTTGTTTGTTTGGGCTTTTCGGTTTTGTGTGTTTTGTTTTCTTTTCTTTTCTTTTTCAATAATGACAAGGTGGGAGCAATCTTTCTTCAGGAGCAGATTAATTTAGACATGCCTGACACACGTTTCCTTGTACCTTGCCTCTGAGGTATTTAGGGCTGCCTCTGGTTTGTGACAGGTCACTGGGAGATAAGATCCTTGTCAGTTTAGCCACTCCTCCTGGGAGGACACAAAACCAGGAGCCCTTTCAGTAATTGTCATAGCTGGACTCAAGAAAGCTGTAGAAAGCTGGAATCTTGCATCTTGTCTACGTGGATAATAGGAAATGTGAGCAAGAAGTTCATATATTTCATTACAGACACGGCAGTGTCATTATATATTTAAAGAACTAGAATGTGAAATAGTGCAGGGACTTCTTTTTACAAGAAAATCTGCACATGAGACATTTTATTGGAAGAGACATTAAATAGGGTTGGTAAAAACATGCCCTGTATTCCACAACAAAGAGGAAATTTATTACTCTATCTCAGTAATGGAGAAAGAAATGGATTTTCTTTTCTTTCTCTTTTTCAAAAAAGAAAAATATGCGAGACATACACATACACCCTCGCAGTATTAGCTAATAATTTTGTAAACAAAAGAAAAATACAAGGAAGATTTCAAGAACAATTGTAGAGAGAGGTGGCTAGGACATTGAGAGGCACACAAAAGAATACATAAGATACTCTCACAGTGCAGATCACCAGTGTCTGAACCAGTAACCACACTCAGGTAGATTCGACTTTTACAAGAAAACATGGTTAACAAATCAGTGTATTTTCATTCCAAAGCCTGTTTTGCTAAAAAACTGCTGATCTGCTTTAAGGGTTTCTCTTCTTCAAAGCCAGAGCTTACCTAAGCCGGTCTGTCCTTCCATACAGCTGAATTTGATGGTACAGCTGTGTTAGGTCTTCAGCAGAACAGAAAGAGAAACACACATCAAAAAACAGACATAACGTAGGAGTTTTGGACATTTCGTGAGCTGTAGGAACCTGTGGGTTGAAGTCTCATCTGGAAGTCAAGCAGAATGGAGATTTAGAAAATGGTCATTCACAGTCTTAGAGGAGCTCCCTGGAAAGCCGTAAAAGAAATGATTTATCGAGTGTCTTTTCAGCGACCATCCCTGGAGGCACTGAAAACACATGTAGATGTGACTTTCAGGGACACATCAGAGATTTGGTGCTTAGGGACATGGTTTAGTGATAGACCTATCAGTGTTAGCTTTACAGCTGAACTCAACGATCCTAAAAGTTTTTTGCAATCTAAATGGTTCTATGATCCTATGACATGGCTCCAGAAAACACAGGACCTAAAGCCAGGCTACTTTCCTGACTGCCTTGGCCCTACCTGGTTTTCCATTTAGTCTGGCAGTTTTCAGCAATGACTCTTGTGCATTTTTAGTTTTCCCCTTGTATCACAGACAGGCTCTGGAGATTTGAATCAGGTCTATAAAATCTAGGGAGCTCAAATGCACTAAAAATGCCTTGCTTGGATAAAAATTATATTCCATGTATTGGTACAAGTGTAGGAAAAAAACCACAAAGATGGATATTTAGAAAATAGAATGCAGGTGGGTAGAGGTCTAATTCCAAGTCCCAGCTAAATACAGAGTCCTTATATAGCCATACATGACCCTGGGACAGGATCCAACAAAGCAATATGAGGTTTAAGAGGTTATGATAAGAGAAGACAAAGATGTTCCTTTGGCTGAAGAACTAAGGGAAATAACTACAGAATAGGAAATAAATAAACTAAGTGGAATTAGAGAAGAGATTCAATGAGCTGAACTCTACAATCAGAGCAGTAAAATACGTGATTTTGACAGGTCCAGGGTCAAGGAACAAGAGAGAGAAGAAAGAAAGCAGATTAAAAGTCATTGCAGCGTTCAATTGCAGCTGAGACAATGATGACATGAATACATACTTTAGATCCTGGAGAGTTTAGACAGAATCAGAGATTTTGGCAACTCCTTGGATTTCATAGACAAGGAGACTTAATATGCAATATTTACTTCTTCTGATTTCTTCCCCTTTGTGTGAGCAAATAGGTGTCAGATTGTTTGGTCAGCTTAAACCCCTTTGAAACTGAAGGGGCTAATTGACAACTTTCATTTAAAGGCAAGTGTAAGAATCCAGAATGGTCCTTTTGTCCAGAGTTGTTGAATCAATAGCCACACACTGACAATATGTGTGACAGTCCAAACAAAGGGGTGCTTCCAAGGCTGAGGAATTCGTTCTGATTCTGGGGAGATTTCAAAGTCTGTGAGACAAAACAGAAAGCACAGTTGTTACAGCAACCTTCAAGGAGACACTAGACACAGCCTAGATATGCAAATCTCAGAAAAAATTGGGAGAGAAAATATTCTCAGCTGATTGATAGTTAAAGGGCACTAGGATCTGAAAGAAATGAATGTGTCTAAAACTGTCTGAGAGAATGTTAGCCATCCCAGGTCAGAAGTGTGCCAGGGACCACTTTCTAAGTTTAACAGCACAATCAAGTTCCAGTGTAAGGAATGCTCCCAGAGCTATCCCAAGTCACTAGACCAGACGTACCCACCCTGAGCCTGAGTCTGGGGCCGCTGTGTAGAGATAGGCCAGGCTGCAGCTTCAGGCTGAATTTGGGGGAGGCAGAGGGAGAGGGGTCATTTCCCCCCCGATATTTTGCTGTGTTGGAATGGTACCCATCTCTTCTCATACTCTCCCACCAGCTGTACACAAACATAGGCTGTTTCCCAGAGAAAGGCAGCGCAAAGTGGACTAGGTAAGGTGCTGGTTGCTACAAGTGCTTGTTACATTACAGGATCTTTCAGCAATGTCAGAGAAGACACTCAGCTGAGCAAAAATGATGTATTAAGAAGATTTCAACATTCATCAATTTTCCAGGCCCTACCCCTTGGCTATATTCTGTTGAAAACAAGTGGTCACCATCCTCATTTGGCCAGACTTCAACTACTGCAGCTACAGAAAACACATAGCCACCTTTGTTTTCCCATCTAGGCCCCAGCAAAGGGAAAGAGATAAAATTTTTCTTCTTTGCCCTCAGTACATTCCTTCCGTCTCCCCTTTTCTATTTTCCCTTTTCTATGAATTCACAGACCACTTTTGCTTTTCAAGCATTTGGGTTGTTCCTAATTAAGTATTTTTGGAAAATATTACCTCCTGTTCTCTCATTCTCTGTTCTTTCATGTTTATTCCTAGTTAATGTTCAGTGGCCAACACCAAGTAAATACAATGCAGACTTTTAAAAATGAGCTCATAATCTATAGCCCTTTGTAGAGAAATTTCTTTAAGTTACTAATTACCTCATCATAATGTAGCAGCTGATAAAGGCCAGATGAGTCTTATCCAGGAAGTATCTTGTTCTCTTCATGTCTCTCTTATTGTGGAAAAGTTTTGGAAAATCGGGTTGTCTTTTTCCTTGTTAGGGAGTGGGTAGCCCAGACAGTTTCTCACTTAAAATGTCTCAGACAGGAACTTGGGCCAAATCTCTGTTATGCTAAGGAAGCAAGTATTGAAAATCTCAATTGGACAAAATGTGTCAAAACCAAAATTTATTGCTTTGCTTCATTCAAAACAGAAACAGGCAACTCAAAAATTTCCATCTTTCAAAATAAAGCAAAACCACACAACATGATTGAATTCCAGGCAGATCAAGTCCCTCCTCAAGAATTATGCTTGAGAAAGGGCAAAAAAAATATTAGTGGTATGGGGCCTTAGTACCTCCATTTTATTTAAAAAGAAATAGACTTTTCCTAGCAATTTGACTTTTTGCTTTCATTTTCATTCCTCTCTTAGAATACTCTCAGAAAAAAAAAAGAACAGTAAGCAAGTTCATAGTATGAATTATGGTTTTACTCACTTCAGTGGACTTGCGTCACATGGAGTTAGCAGTTTAGGTACTCACATGAGAATTGTGTTTGTCCTATCCTCCACCCCCCTTTCATTTACAGAGATTTTTGACCATGCCTAGTAAATGTAAGGTCACTGTAGCTAACTGTGCATCTGTTGAAGTCAGGGGGTTGTTCTCAGAATCATTGGGACAACGAGGAGAGGCTAAAAACCTGCTTTGAGTTCTTGAGAGACTGTTATCTGAGAAGGTTAAAAAAAAAAGCCATTCATCTATCACGAAAGATAGGTTACCTATTCAATTACCTATTACCTAAAGTCAATTACCTATTCAATTAGGTTACGTCTTAAATTGGGGAATTTCTAAAAATTGAGTCAGTCAAGTGTAAGCAATGGCTGTAGGATGTTGCTCCTCCATAAGGAAACTGAGTAGCAAATTAACAGGTCAGACAGACCTTTCACTGGGAGTCAGTTCCCTTTCTGTTGAACTACAATAACTTTTCCTTATTTAAGTTTCTCAACCGTTGTTTTTAATGTGAAAACGCAACTGTAAATCTGTGTTGCTTTCAATGAGGGTGTGAAATAATGCAAGAGAAGTTAAAGAGGAGTTTATGTTGCAAAAATATTTCTGTTACAGAGTTAATTTCATATCATTTTATTCTTCTCAAACTTATAATTTTCTACTGCTCATACATTTTTATGGCCAGAAGTGATTGTTAGCATCATCTAGTCTGACATGCAGCATAGCAAGGGCCAGAGAAGTTCATCCAGTAATTCTTGCATTGATCCCAACAATTTACATTTGGATTAGAGTATATCTTCTACAAAGACAACCAGTCTTCATCTAAAAACTTAAAAGCAAGGGAAAAAAATTCTGCTACACCTCCTGGCAATCTGTCTGAATAGTTAATTAAATGTTAAAAATCCACAACTTATTTCCAATGCGAATTTCATCTTGTGTTAACCTTAGCCACTGGATATCTTTGCCATAGTGGAGAAGCCTCCAGTCCTCCTCACATTTCCCACTGCCAAGGACTTAAGAGCCTGGAAGTTGGGAATTTCCTCTTAAATATTTTTTTCACTCAAAGGTGTTGATTCACTAGAGAACAACACATGATTCACGGCCAAGTCCCATCCCTGCAGTACCCCATCCTGACGGCTGACCCCTGCCACTGTCCACAATGGAAAGTACACCCAGTGGGAGCACTCAGCAGAAAGGATGGCTGCTAAGTTCCATAAACTGGGCTCGTCTCTTGCAGTTGCACCTCCAAGCTGAGCAGAGGCCCCGTCACACAGAAAAGCCCTACTTGGCTGTCCCAGAGGGGTAGTTTATTGTCCTGGGGTGGCATAATGATATCTTGTATTCCCTATCGTTTTGTATGCTTGACCAGAAATATGGTCCTGTAGCTTTAACTGTGTCCCGCAGCTGGGAGCTCTGCCGCCAGCGCGGGATGTTTTGAAACTTTCCCCAGCTCTCCTACTGGGGAGTGAGAAGGAAGGGACACTGTTTTTTTTCCGGGAGTCAGTTGCTGCTGCTGGTGGCTGGTGCTACTGGTGTGGCTGCTGCTTGGGTTGGTTTTTTTTTTCCTCCCTGGGATTGTTTTTCATCGTTCTGGACCCTTTTTCTTCGACTTGCTTTCTCATCTGAGAACCTGAGGAGCCCTGGGGGACAGCGGATGAGAATCGTCCAGGGAGCCACCGGAGGAACTTCACCTAGCCCTTTGGGGGCCCCCCCGCAAGGGGAAGCTACGCCTGAGGAAAAGGACACTAAGTTCATCAGCTGTTTGTTCAGGTTTTCTGACCCCTTTTCCCCTTTTCGCTTTCCACTGTATGGTCTGTTAATTAAACAGTTCTTTCCACTTTAGGCTGAGATATTCTGTCTTGTGGGGCGCGGAGTGTTAGACACCTTTGCTGGGGGGGGCGGGCACCTGTTTGGAGGGCTTTCCACCTAGGATATTTGTCTCTAATCCAAGACACTTATGGTCACTAGCTCCTGACAACGTAGATGCAACCACAGCATTAACAGATGCTAACCCCAAGGATTATCACTGAGGGGCATGGAAAATGTGACCAAGATCAGATGATGAATCTGCATATTAGAAAGTCATGGCACAGACCCAGTGTCCTGCCTGAAGAAAAGGCTCAGAGGTAAGCAGGGACTTGCAGACACATTTGCTATTTACAGCCAAAAAATAATTGGGTAGTTACAAGTCAAACACCCAGAAAACCAAGTTTCACCCATTCCATGTTTGTATCCTTGCTTAATATATGGGTATTTTATTTGTAAAATAGTTTTAGATGCTTGCAAAGTGGCCCTAATGTGGCCAGCATTGCTCATCCTCCCTCCTCACCAGTCTGCTGTGGGTCCTGCTGTGCTACTGTCATGCTATTAACATTCCTCCAAAGTCAGGGAAACGCTGGGATGTACCTGATGCATTCAGCAACCCAGCAGGTGCCTTCTGCAGGTACTGTGTGTCCAGGCAATGCCAGGAAGCAGTCATAAACTTAACACAGTAGTAAGCTATGTAATTTTTAGATAACAGCTACTTACAAAAGTACAGAAATTGCTACATTTTATATGTACCCATTGCTCACATTCCAATTATGGACCAAGACCCAGTGCATGCAATTAGTATTTAGGAGCAATACATTTTTTTTTTCCCTGCATGTCTCTCTGTGTTCTGAAAATGCTGGTCGGTTCCTAAGTTGCTTTGCATGTGTCAGTACAATTTCCCCTCAGTCCCAGAAGCTTCTGGAGCACCTAAGTAATGTCACAAGGGCCTAATAATTGTGTCCAGGGAGCTTCCCATACAATTTTCATCTTTTATTATATGTTTGGCTTATTTAGACATCAGTATCATTTGGCAGATTGCATCTAGAATACATGGGGAGGCTGAAGCGTAAAAATACACTCCTGTTCCTCATGGCAGCTCCAGGTGCGAGGTATTATCCTTTAATGCCATGGAAAGGCTCCAGCTACGTGACACGAGGACAGGGCACAGCGACGCTGACTGAGTAATTTCACTCCGAAGCTTTACTTGTAACACCGCGTTGCAAACGGCGACATTTTTATATTTAAAATGGGTATGGACGGCCGGCGCGGGGAAGGCGAGGCCGTGCGGCTTTGCCCCGCTCGGCTCCCCGGGGGTCGGGCTGAGGCTCGGGGACAGGAGCCGCCGGCTCCCAGCGCCGCTCGCCCTCCAAGGCACGGCTTCCCCTGCCCGGGGGCAGACCGGCCCGGGGGATGCACAACGCCCGGGGACAGCGGGGAGGCTGCGGGCGGGGGACTCGGGGAGCCCAGCCCTGCCCTCGGCAAAGCCCCGGGGCGCGGGGACAGCGCCGGGGCCGGGCAGGGTGGCGGGGCTGGAGCCGGGGCAGCGGCGGCACGGCCGGG
>VZRL01005687.1:776456-802022 GCA_013397895.1 Origma solitaria | reverse complement strand
GAGAGAGAAGAGAGCAAGAGAAAGGAAAGAGAGCAAGAGAAAGGAAAGGAGAAGGAAAAAAAAAAAGCTAATCACTGTAGATTTTCAGACTTGTCTTAAATGGGGACTTAGATGCATTCAGACCATGGCTTTCCTGTACCCAGCTTAGCAAGCAGGCTGGACAAAAAGACATGGGCTTGACAACATGCTGTACTGCAGATTCTGATGGATTACACGTACTAACAGAACAAGAAAAAAATTAGTCAAATAGAGTTACTGGAACAGTATTTAAGAAAGTAGAACAGTACTTGCAACACTGCAGGTCCTCTGGCTGAGCCTAATTCTCTAAGGCACCTGGGGGTCTATCAGCAGCTCCATCATGACATCCTCCCTGATGTCAATTGAAGGGTGCTTCTTTGCACCCGCTGAGGATTTCGCCTTTGAACTCACCCAGCTTGTGCGGGTGACCTCTTACAGCCTTTCTGCAACACTGCAAAATCTTTAATGGCTTGGCACTGCTCAAAACCATTCCATTTTGTAAGAGGAAAGTAAGTGGTATTTCACCTGCCTGGGAGAACCCTTCTCTTCCAGCTGATTAAGGAGGAAACACTGTCACAACCTCAGTTCCAGTATGACAGTCAGTAATGAATGGCTGAGGTGACTGTGATCTTTGCATTCTATGGCCAGTCTATTTCCTATGGGTGTTTCCTGTGACTATAGGAAACTATGGGCGTGTCGTGGTTCAGGAATAGTATTCCCCAATTTGGTGCTCCCACTGAAACACCCCCAGAGCATGCGCTGCTCACTCATTTCCCCCTCATCCCACTCACCCCTGTGGAGAGATGGAGAGGAGAATTGGAGGCAGGAAAAGGTAAAGATCCCAGGTCGAAATAAGAGCAATTTACTAGAAACAACAATGAAATAAGAAAACTAACAGTGACAACAACAATACTAACAGGAGAGTGTTCAAGATAGGTGAACACACTTGTGCAAGGATTCACAAATGATTGCTAAATGCACAGTGCCCCTCCTGTGTGCTGTAAAAATTAACCCTGTCCTGGCCAGAACCAGGACAGGGCAAAGCAATTAAAGACTCATGCCAGATAATGATGAACATTCCCGAGTCAGAGCAACATGAAACCAGCATGTCCATAATGCCGTTCGTTAGCACATAGGTGTTTCTATAAGGTTCTGCTCTCTACAAAGTGGCAGTCGAGAACTAAGCCACTCTAGGTTTGGATTATTTTTTTCCCATCAGGAAATATGTTTTACATTTATGAAAAACATTGCATGGATCCATTTGAAAAAAAAAAAAAAAAACAACACCCCAAGGAGTCTTATCAGCATCTTTGCAAAAACAAGTCCAAATTCCTTTTAATTTTAAAACATAATAAACTTTTCTTTTTCAGGCAGGTAAGTCTCTCTGAAACAAGTATGCACAGTCCTATTTAGAAAGTTATAGAGTTTGATAAACCTTCAGAACAGTAGAAAACAATCCAGACTGAACACAGGTTTTTGATGTTACACTTGGGAAATTACTACCTTTGCAAACATTAACGTCTCCATGCCTAAGCCCTCAGTTCCAACAGTCAGGTACGTTCATGCATGGAAAAACCTGTAAGAACACTGACATGCCAGAATGTTTGCAGGATCACTGCCTGTGAAAGGTTATTCACAGACACAGGCTCAAGCAAAATCACGCCCTCAGAGTTATTACAACCCTGCCAAAGCTATGGAAAGCCAACAGTTTTCTACTGTGTGAGGAACAATAGAGCTATTCTAGACAAGATTTATTCTGAAAAGTAGAGGTTGAGGATAGTCATAATTTTCCTTTCAGAGCCCCAAAAGCTGCTGTGCCTGACCATGAAGGTTGCCACAGGATGTATCCATCCACCAGAAAAGCTAAAGGTGGATAAATCAGAAGCTGAAGGGGAAAGCACAAGCTTTCCCTTCTGTATTCCCCACTCCCCACAATCCACAAGCTTGTACATATTTCCTTCACCACAGATTAAAAAAAAAGAATCCTGAAATCATTGTGTTCACAAGCCAGCAAAAGCACTTGATGCTGCATTGCAGCCACAGAGGAGTCTACAGCAGCCGTGTGTTCTATGTCCTGGGCAGTGACTGTGCCTCTGGGCTGCAGAACCCTCTGGGAAGGTCTGTAGGGAGGGCACATGCCCGGTGAGGGGGTCACACACTGTTTGGTTATCACTGATTTTCCCCAGCAGTGGTGACAGCTCCAGAGCACCTCAATATTCAGTGATAAAGACCTTCTTTTCTGCTTCTGGGTATTACCAGCCAAAGGGATGTGGACCCAATTCACCAGCTGCACTTCAAGATGTCAAAGACCCAAGAGCGAGGACCTCCCTGGGTATGTTCTTGCCTTGGGGAATTAGAGCCATTTTAGGCAGAAGGAAAGCGCTTGTGTTCTTACCTCTTGGCAAGGACGGAGACAAAACCTCTGCAGTCAGTTTCAAAGCGTGGCAGGTTTATTTGGGAGGAGGGGAGGAAGGGAGAGAGACCGACCACGTGACCGCTCTCGCAGCGCAGTGCCGGCCAGACAGCGAAAGGGTAGGAGGGCAGGGAGAGGAAATTACAAGAGAGGCAAGAGAGGGCATCTGGCCCGTGCAACAAGGTAAAACAGCTTCCATGATGAATATTCCAATTTCTACTAGCCAATCTAGAATGGGATACAAATTCTACATCATTTGCATACAGCCTATGAGAGTCCTCATATTACCATAGCTGTTGCATATTTAAATCTTACAAAACTGGTTTTTCTACTTTCGGATCCACTCCAGAGGAAATGCAAGTTTCTGTTGTAACATCATTCAGCTTGAACCCTTTTTTCTCCAGCTATCCACTGGTTGGTGTTTCAAAGTTTGTCTTCATTTCTATTTCCTCTGATGCTTCAGCATCTTTTGCTAAGCAATAATTTCCATAAGACCTTCCCATTTCTTCTCCCCCAACACTTACCCAAGCTTGCTCTCCAGGTGACACGATGTACCCTTCTCCCTGACATCCACATCTACATTGATCCTCCCCAGCTCCCTGCCCACAGTGCTCTGTGAACCTTCTTTAATCTCCTGTCTGGCACTGCAGACTTACCCCCTGCCTTCGCTGACAGCCTGATGCAAGGAGCCCACTGCCCCATGCCCACTTGAAGGAGCAAGACTCAAAAATAAAAATACAAGGTCACTATGGACCTACATTAAAAATGCCTCTCTCACACATGATAGGCCAGTCAGAGGTTTTTCATACTGTGGGGGTGACCAGACAATGGAACAGATTATTCAAAGAGGCTGTGGAGTCTCCCTCACTGGAGATATTCCAGAATGGACCGGTCACAATCCTGTGCCATGTGCTCTGGGAGGACCATGCTTGAGCAGGGAGGTTGGACCAGATGACCCACCATGCTCTGTTCCGACCTGACCCATTCTGGGATCCTGTGATTCTCTGATTCTGTGGGTAGGAGTCAGGTTACATAAGAAGCACTCTGAGCTCTAAAGAAGCTGCAGAGAGGTACAAAGCCTCCTCTCAAATGTGGTGGAAATGAAGACAAAAATGAGGCAAAACCCAGGCTCGACATTTGTGATCTAATAAAATCCCACCCACGTCATCAGCAGCACTGATGAATTTTGCATTGGGAAGTTCCATGCCTGAGCAGCGGATTCCAATTGCACTGAGATTTTCTCTGAGATGAAAACCCTTAAAATACCACTTCTTGATGTTTTTAGAGTTTCTCATGTTTTGGGTGAAATCCCAAACACTGATGACATAATAATTGCAGGCACAAATACATGTTGAGTCCTTTGAGAGGAACAGGGCTGTATTCATTCCACATGCTAACATAATCAGTGACATCCAATATCATTGAAAACTGTTTCCACTGTCAGTAATAATCCTGGAAGAAAGAGTTTTTGAGCTGCTTTTTATTGACACTCACCTCATTCCAGAGATCAGCAAAA
The DNA here is from genome assembly GCA_013397895.1 of Origma solitaria. Classification (NCBI taxonomy): domain Eukaryota; kingdom Metazoa; phylum Chordata; class Aves; order Passeriformes; family Acanthizidae; genus Origma; species Origma solitaria. The sequence continues at coordinate 798,075 of VZRL01005687.1, read as the reverse complement.
ATGCAGGTAGTTCATACAGCCAGCCACAGAGATTTTGTTTTCTCTAAATAAATCTGAATAAACAATAAAAGGTTAGGTGCTCTTTTTTCAGAGTTTGAAACACAAGCAAACAAATTGAGGGTAGAGAACTCAATTATATCAAGCAGAAGCTACTGTCAGTTACACTCAGCAGAGCTGAATAATTTTCAATTACTCTGGGAGAAGAGGTCAACAAAATATATTCCCTAGTCTGAACATTCCTAAACCCAGACCTCCTAATGTTAGAGTGGCCTTGGTCAGGGTAATTCAGTGGGGTTTTCTTCCCAGCAAGCACCCTTTTCCCTACATTGATATATCAAGTTCTTTCCTTAGCGTAAATATGTGCCTGCCACAGAGAAAGCATTTGAACCTTCCAAAAGCCAAACTTCCACTCTGTCACAGCCAAACATTCTGACAGAAAGGTGCTACAACATGGCAGCTGTTGCTCCAAGTACCTCTCGGAGCCAGAGCGCTGAGGGTTTGAACCCAGCAAAACGAGGAGGTGGCCCCATCCCAGGGTGACCTGTGTGGGTGTCTGAGCTACCCAGCTGTGTGGGCACATCCCGGCTGAGGCAGAGGGTTTTCCCCAGAAGGGACTGCAGAGGCTGAGCAGAAGAAGAACCTCTGGAACATGGCATGACTACGCCTCCTACCAAATTACATCAGGAGTTCTGAGCACTGCATTTTTGTCAATTTTTGCCCGAGTAATGCAATTTTATCACACTGGCTTTGAGACTTCATCTCTGCTTCCATCATTCTGCTATACTTCTAGCTTGAGAGTTTCTTGCTGCAATTTATCCTTTTTTTTTTCTCTCAGCAGAGTTCGGGGGTGAGGGAAGGGGCTTATGTGAGTTTTTCTCTCCAAGAGGCAACAGCAATGGAGTTACACTTTGTGTCACAAAGCATCTCAATCATCACAGAAAGAGAAAGGAAACTTCTGCTTTGGTGTACATCACACACTCATATATATAACAAACAACATATGCAAGCAGGATAGAAAAATTTCTAGCATATGGAATGAACAAGGAAATTTTCTATATACTTCTGTTTTCACATACAGCAGCACCTAAGTGTGGCAATTACATCAGGATCAGGAAAGATGCTCAAATGTTTATTTCTCCATTAGGACTGCTATTTGGTCTAAAGGCACAGTGAATCCCAACAGAAGGAGCTTTTATGATGATAGTGTCATTTTTACATCAAATACAAGCTGATGATCTTCAGTGGAAGGAGAAAGCCATTAAAAATTGACTAACCTATTTTTTAGTCAGAAAAGAGAGGTTTTATTTAAAACCTTTGTGTGAGAGGCAATCCATTTATCCTCAAATACCTGCCCATAAAGTTGCCAGTATATGTAGAGAGAAGGCAAAAGAAGAAAAATAAACCTATTTTCTTATTTCCCACACGACACACAAGAACTGTCAACTACATGTAAAAGAGGGTTTGAACTGGCTTGGGATTAAGCATATTCTGGACAGAAAAACTCCCTTACTCTTAGATTCAGTCCTTCCTTGGAGGCCTGCAATTGTTGTTACCTTCTCAGTGGGTGAATTTTCTCTATCTAAGACTGTCTTATATTTCATAAAACCCAGCTCAGGCTGGACCTCAAAAAATCATCTGGTGAGATCTCTCTTATGAGAATCAGTAGGAGAGTCTTGTTGCAGGATGATGGACCCCATTTGGAGGTCTTGGCTGTGTAAGGAAAAAGCAATATAAAGGTATAGACTTAAAAAGTCTTGCAAGTTTTGTAAACATAGTGTGTGCCACTAGAAGCTCAGTACACTCCTGTATTTTAGGGAAACCTAAATGTCAGACACTGCTGAGCTGCTCCCATCACCTCATTTTTATATTGTGGAAGAAAATAGTCACAGACATAAGAAAAAGCAGTGACAAAGAAATGGCTATTATGTCATCCCAGTCCCTCAGTTGCTTCCTAATACAACTTTGGAATCCCACTCCACTGCTCACCCTCCCAATGCACTCTACTGTAAGATTGCCTTGGAGTTACTGTCTCTGCTACCTGAAAAACAATCATGGTTTTAAGGTGGGTTGCCTACAGATTCTGCAAAGAGAGTCTCAAATACCTCATCCTCTGGCAGGGTATCCTTCAGTGTACACACATTATGTAGGTACTGCATTGCTGCAATATTTGGGAACTAAAAGCAAGCAAAGAAAAATGTCAGTAACCTATTCTTAAAAAGCACATTTTGGGCTGCTCCATCTGTGCTCTTCACACTCCTGTGCAACAGAGAAAGTTCTGCATAAGTGTCAGCCCCCTTCCACTTAGAGGAAAGGAGAAACCAAAGACGTGGTAAATGAACTGTTCCTTGCCTCAGTTTTCTGCTGTACCTCTGAGGTTTTGCAGGCTCAGGAGCATGCTCGGAGCCTAGCATGGAAGGCACGTCCTCAGTACTGTTTCTGAAAGGCAGGGAAGGGCAGAGGGGTTGTGACTTAGGGGCGAGCAGCTCCACCCCCTGTCATCTACCTGCTGGTATTCCATGCTTTTTAATACTGTCTTTCATGCTTTGAAGGCCCCTGATAATCACCCACAAACTGATCTCACGTTCTGCTTCGAATCCCTTTTTTCTGCTCTCCTGCAGAACATTGCCAGATTTGGGGTGATTGTTGTGCTACAACTTACTGCACTGACATCATCAGAGTGCTACAGGTGTTCCCTGCTCTGGGTGTTGTCTTGCAAAACGTTGTAAGGATTATGACTAGCAGACCCCCCCTGTCTATTTTCTCAATGGGTTCTATAAAAAGGTGTCCAGATCCATGGCTAGGCTCCAAGTAAACTGTGCTAATAAAAAGCAAAAGAAGATTATTTCTGGAGTTCTGTACGTATCATTCAAAAAAAAAAAAAAAATCAGGTCAAATATAAGCAATAAACTCTGGGTCAAGTTTAAGCAGTTTCCTTTTATTTACTTCCATTTTATTGACAATGAACAACTCTTAGTGGGTAAACCTGAAAATACACCTCCACTAACAATTGTTTTGCCTTGGGTATTTATGCAGCATTCCAGCTACAGCATCTATATAGCATTTCTTTTTCCCCACGCATACAAATACACACTCATACTTAATACATTAGCATTTCCACTATACATTTTTACAGTGTATCCAGTTAAGCAAATTGCTCAATTAGCTGAATAGGGTTTTTTCTTTTCATTGTGAAAAGATAGAGTCTTACGGAATGGAACAGCGTTCTCGGTAAGAGGTCAGTTGGGTGTGATTTTTGGAATAAAGGAGAGAGGATGAGTGGGTTGTAAAAGATTTTTTTAATTGTTCACATTTTATTGCCTTTAAAAGCCAAAGAGAGAGGGCAAACCAACACACATCCTGGTTCATGCTGGTATGTAACAGTAGTGTGGTGTAGAGAAAGCCCACCATATTTAGTGGAATTTTCCTCTTACAGCGTGCACCTCATGGACACAGAAAAGATTGTGGGACTGTCAAATGCTGAGTGTCAGGGAATGGTATATCCACTCGTTGGTAAAATAAGTCGGTTAATTTGGCAGGTAAGTATTAAGTAATCATATTGTCAGAACAAGGCAAGTGGCTAAGAAAGGAAGACAAAGATGAAAAGAAAAAAATATAAAGACGAGGAAATAGGAAGGAACCAAAGAGGAGAGGGGGAAGGGAGGGAATGCATGAGTTTGATGGCCAAGCGATGCGAGAGTAAACAATGATGATCCCTCTGTTCTGGATGGTTCTGGCTCACCTTGTCCTTGTATCTCATGTTGGACTCCATTGCTGCTTTTCCACTCTCTGGGAGAATCTGAACATCATTCAACCCAGGTTTTATTACATATGGAATGTCATGGCTGAGAAAAACTTGAGCAGGTTGGATATTTTCTCATCTTTGTTTCAAAAGATTTTTTTAAAAATATTTTACCATATTCATGCTCTTTGTGAATTTTTGTCATTTTTTTGCCTACTCAAGTCTTAGAAAACATTAGTTTAATTTTTTTAAGTAAATATTGCTCCGTCTTGATTTGAGTTTTCCCTTATTTGGTTTCAACAGTGCAAAATTTCAAATGAGCTGAATGAATTTTTTTAATTTCATTACATTTTTCCTGAGGTAAAAATGTCTATGATATTTGCCTAGGCAAAGTGTTGCATCACGTATTCTATTTATGTTTCAGCATTGCAGTGACTTTTAAAAGCTCACAGCAGGAAATTAAGAAAAGCCTGAACTCATAATTATTAAATAATAATAAAAAATGTACTCTGCTAAGGTTGCATTTATTCAAAATTGTACAATTAATATATCCCCACGTTTCCATTAATATATATTCCGGTGGAGAAATTGATAGGAAATGTGGTCATGGCATGAACTTTACAGCAGATTTGAATAGTCTCTGCTGAGCAGAGTTTAATTGAGCAAAGCAGCTTGGATAAGGAGTACTGTACAAAAATGAGATTATCCATTGTGCACCACCTAAATTATCAGTATCTAGGTCCTCCTTGTATTGACAGAGTTGGAAGGATTCTACTGAACACCATCAGACATCACAGGTGGTGGGGAATTTAAATGTTCCCTTCCCATGTGGGGCACCCTCTTAAGCTTCCTCCATCCTTTACCTTCACATCTGCTCTTTGCTGTGGAGTTGGAAACACCTGCGCCTCCTAAAGCCAGCCCAGGGCAACATTATGTGGGGCCCAGGTTTCACTGGTTGCTCTGAGCTGTCCTGGAGCTCAGCCATCAGACAAGAAAACCTTCATTCACAGAACATCGTGCACAGCCTTGGCACCACTGAAGACAGTAGTGGTGCATACGGTGGCAGCATAACTTTCCTTGGTTTCTCACTGTAATGGTGAATTTGCAACATCTGTTGTCACCTGTCTTCACTCATCAACCACAAATTTTTATTCCTTGCCTTTGTGGTTCTTCAGCATGTTGCTCATCCTTCTGTGCAGCATGAGCAATTCCTGCCTTCAGTCTGTCAGCAGCGCTTCCTGATCGCTTTATCACCTCCAAAGCAAGTCTGGGTTTTGCTCCTTGCTCATAAAGAGTTTTTCTTTGTCCCCTGCAGAGTCGCTGCATTGTTTCTCTCTATATTCCCCACGAAAGCTACCTTTGTCAGAAGGGCCATTAAACACAGACCAAGGACAAGGACTCAGCACACCACAAGCTATGAGTGATGAGTACCACGCAACTCTTTCTTCTGTGATCATGTGTCTATTTCAGACAATCCTGTTCTCATACTTTGACAAACTCCTAGGCAGACAGCCACTATGCTCTGAAACCTAAATCCTTGGTGGACTCCTGCAGATGCTACTGTAAAAGATATAGTAAACATCTAGAACCCAGCTCTGTTTTCTGATCCGTTCTCCATCATTTATCTTTCTCAGCTGAAGACCATGAGGCAGGTAATGTTCCTGGATGAGCCAGCGCATGGGTCCCAAAAAACAACAGAGCTGAAGGAGTAAGTGCTCAGGCTCCCACATAATAGTGGGAAGCTTTAATTTTATTTTATTTTTTTAATTTAAAACACATACCAAACACATTGAATAACTGGCAAGAAGCAAGGTTTAAAAGGAAAAAAAAGGTTTTGTTAAGCTTTTAACTTAAATTGTATTTATGCATGGAGACCAAATTCACATAGTGCTTATTTCTTGAAAGCACTGAGAGAAAAACAAGTGTGTTGCTGCTGTGGAAGACAAAGGATAAGATGTGCAGGGCTTCCACAGCACCTGACAGAAAGTGTCACTGATTCTTTTACACACTTATGTACAATGTCATACAGCAATGCCAGTGGCTCTTGCACCTTCTCAAAGAGGAGGCACAACACAAAATGCCCAAATCCCCACCCAGAACTAAAAGCATATTGCTAAATATTCACCCAAATTCATGCCTGCAGACCAAATATTTAGGAGATAAAGATCACAGCCCTGCTGCCATAGGAAAACATTCTGGCTATTCAAGTATCATGCCCAAGTGCCAGAGAAAAAGCAATTCTAATAATAATTTTATCTCTGTTATTAAGAAAATAACCAAAGGTTTCTTCCTTAAAGCTACAAAAACAGCTAGCAAAAATTTTATTTCACCAGCCTTCATTGACAGACTCTCTTGTCTGCAGCAATTCAGAACTCCGGCTACTGAAGCTCATCACTTTTTCTTTGCCTCCCTCAGTGCTGAGGAGATATTTATAACTGTTGCAGTCAGTCTTGAAATAAGTATACAGCACAAGGGTGCTGCATGTTACCAGTCAAGCAGAAGAAGACAAAGACAAATAAAAAGCAATGAAAAGACATGATATAGATATAGGGAAGATTGTGACTACCAAAGAGCTAATGGTTTTGTGATGGTAAGAACTGAGCTTAGAAGAATACCCAGTATTAGTAATGGTTTTGTTGAAAAATCTCTTCAGACCATTAAAGTATTATGCTGTTCTTTATTGCACTTTCCCTGCCTCTTCTTTTCTTTGCTAGTTGGTTGGGGTTTTTTTATACTCTTTCTTTATATCTCCCCTACTGGATTGAATAGCATTGAGCTGCCTTTGCCATACAAAATCACAGATCAGTAGATTTTTGTTTCATTCTAGACATAATTTGAGACAATCAAATTTGAATGGCAATTTTGTGTTCACATCTTTTATTTATTAAGGGTCTTCGAAATACAGGGGAAAAGGAAAATACAAAACCCAGTATATGCAGGAAATGAGGGGGAAAAAAAGTGGGGAAAAAGCAGGCACAAAAAAAAAAGGTATTTTTCTCTTTGTTTTCTTCTTCTAAAAGATGAAAAGCTACTGAGCCGCTCCCTTGCATGGATATGCTCAGTACGAGAGGCTGAAAGGATTCCAGCAGGACACCACTCACAGAGCTCTCACCATCTGTCCTGAGCAGATCCAGTTTAAATTCGGCTACCTCAGGGTCCCTGTACCCCTAAGCAGCGTGCAGGGTGCCCAGCTGAGAGGCACTGCAGGGCAACAGTGTCTCCTGCGTGGTTTGCACCCCCAAGAGAAGGTGTGTGTGCAAACCAGCCACCTCAGCCCTGTACCTGCTGCCCCTTGTCCCCTTTTTCTTCCTCTCAGCCAAGGATAGTTATAGATAACAATCTGCCATCTCTGCCATCTCTGCCATCTCTAATGAACAGAGGGAGAAAAGTATGAGACAACATCTGAGCTGCTTCAGAGCCACAAGTTTTAATGCTGGGTTAGGTGAGAATTTTTCACAGGTAATAGGACTGTGAGCTGCCTCAGGGCCCCAGGAAGGAAAAGGACACCTACATTTCTTTGGACTTTGCCCAAAGGTTTTATTTCACTATTTGACATTGACTATTTGACATTGTTTTCTCTGGAGATGTAACAAGGGTCCAGGATCAGAAGAACAGACACATCTCCACAACATAGACTACGCTGTGCTGCCAGAATAAGATGGGTAAAGATGGTGCACAACTGCTTTCTATTGTTAGCCCATCACTACAGTCCTGGAATAAAAAAATCACTTCAAATGAAGAAAGGGGAAAATGTATTCTTTTTTCTCATAGCTAGATTGTCCTCCTTCCTTCCCTTTGCAAAAAATATTTTTAACTTAAATGTAAAAGTAAGTTAGGGGTATTGACCCCTGTGTTTGAAGAATTAGAAGTAAGTTTTGCTGTAGGGTGATTCTTACTTTTAAATATATTTCAGTAGTGTTAGTTTATATAAGGACAGCCATGTATCCCACATGTATGACTTGCTTAACTTGCTTTTCCCATCTTCTTGGCAGATGGGTTCAAGGGCTGCAGAAGAGGTTCCCAAATTATATTTCCCTTTGCCATATTTCAGTATACAAGTAAATGTCCAATTTCTACATATTCTGAGCACTATTTTGAGATGCAGCCCGCTGAGACTGCACCCTCCTTCAATCTGAAAATCAAGATCTAGGACTCAAAAAGAAAGCCCATGCTGAAGGTTCCTTCAGTGCCTGAATCAGTAACCTGCTCAGTAGGCTTGCCAGCTTTTCCCAGTAATAACACTTCACATTAGTTATTTGAGCTCAAATGCAGCACCTGCAGTAGAAAAACATTCCACAGTTTACCATTCTGGAAAGAGATGACTGTTGTGTTGTCAATAACGAAAAGGATTATAGAGTAGGCGAATTTGTTACATACACGTATGGCCCATGAAATACATCCCTCTATGAATCTTTAAATATTATCAGCCTACAGTAATTGTTACTTACACTCCACCCACTTCATCCTTCTTTCCTTCTTCCCTCTGAAGAATAATTTGACAGTTGTGTTCTTTGAGAAAGTTGAACTACAAATTTTTTCTACATCTAACAGGGACATAAGAATGCTAGCGTAAGTTAAGAAAACGTGGACAGATTTGAAACCTTCATCCATATGAAAGCAAAAATCCAGATGTTTTGAAAAACTGAGATGGCCTGGAGAAACCTAAGACTGTGGTGGAAGGAAAAAGGCAGAAGGAATTAAACCCTCATCCCCTACTGCATACCCAGAGCTATCCCCACTCGCATTGTAAAATGGAATTTATAGCTAAAATCAGGAAAATAGATGCAGGCATTAGGATCACAGGTGCTACTTCACTGACAACCTATTATAAAGCTCCAACTGTGTCCAAAGTTATAAAGCAATTTCATAGTTATATTTATCAGGATGAACAATGTGCAAATCCACTTCTCTGCCTTTTTTTTGCCTTGATATGTCATTATTGAAAGATTCCTGCTGCACCTAGCAAGGCTTCCCCAGATGTTGATCCAGTGCAGCAGTGAACGGCAAATGTAGAGCCCACACACAGAAAAGAGGCGCACAAGCCCTGCAGCAAGAAGGAGGAGGCTCCTGCCATCCCATGAGAGGGGAACAAGGCAGAGCACTTGTCCACACAATTCCCAGTGGTCAATAGAGGCCAAAGAAATCCCAGCAAGTGAACACAATTTTTAAAAATGGACAGAACAAGATATAGAGGCCAGGGAAAAAAAGAAAGGATGTTTTCAGTAGATGTATTCTGAAAGTGAGGGTGGAAAAAGAAGGATGTTTGGAAAGGGTGAATGAGCAGCCTTCCAGACTGACAGCCATACTGAGCCTCCAGCCAGGGCACGATGCAGTCATTAACAGAGTTGGAGAAAGAGAAGTCACAAATTCTCCACCTTATGGTATCAGCGTGTTAAGAGCAAAATTCAGCTGTTTCTGGGCACCTTTATGGAAATTAAATCAGGGCTATTAAAATGATGTCATCAAAATCAGAGACCACATCATGAATTACGGGCCAAAAGGAAACCTTTTGTCCTGTACATCCAAACAGATAAAGGTGTCTTACAGCTCACACATGCAGTGTTTATAGAAATCAGTTTTTGCTGAAAACAACTAGAAACTACTTACTTATTACCAAAGAGGCTTGGCTTACTCAGATGCGAATGGCAATGAGAATCCAAACATGATTTTTCTTCTAAATCACAAATTAATTATTTTTAAAGGAAATGGAAATTTAAAGAGCTGAGAAAATGAATTAATCTGCTTAAGAGCAGGTGCCCAAGCACACTGGAGGAGATGAGAACCATGCTTCTCAGTCCTAAAAAAAAAAAAAAAACAAATAAAACCAACCACCACCCTGGGGAATTTGCATGGCGCATGAACAAGAAAAACAGTTCAGAATGAAAATCAGGCTGTGAAGGCAGGGTTTTAGCAGGGCATAACCAGGAAAAGGCATTCCCAAACTCTTTTATCAGATCCTCAGGAGCTGATGTGGGTCTATTTAAAGGCATTATAATGCTTTCAAAGATCTTACAAAAAATATATGTAAAGCAGTCAGGACTCAGCAGGGGAAAGAAAAATGTCATGAGAATCCAAGCCCTAAAGGAGCTCTGAAAAAGTTGCTGCAACCCATGGAACCACTGAGGTGGCTGAAACTAGGCGTGAAAGCAAGGTCTCACCTACAACTGAAAAACTGGAAATTGGTTTACAGATCTATTTTATCTCTATTCTGGTTTTCCTATTCGTATTATGCTTCTCTATATCTTTAAGTTATTTACTATACTTGAGTATCATAATGGAATCTGGAGTTTAAAATTATTTTGCTCCTCTTTAGAGAATTCACCCTCAGGTGAAGGTACCACCAGATCCACCTCAGTGCCCTGAACCTCTCAGGGTCTCACAAGTCCATCCTAATAACCAGCAGTAGAACCAAGCCCTGCTCAGCATTTAGCACTATCAAGTTATGGCACCAAACAAATACATGTAGGTACCACCTTACACTGTATTTAACATAAAGGCAGAAAACAGGAGTGTGGTGAGGTGCGGGTCAGTCTCTTCTCCCAGGTAAAATGTGAGAAGAGGAAATGACCAAAAGTTGCGCCAGGGGAGGTTTAGATTGGATTTTAGGAAAAACATCTCCATGGAAAGGGTTGTGAAGCACTGAAATAGGCTGTCCAGTTGAGTCACCATCCCTGGAGCTATTTAAAAGACCTGAAGGTGTGGTGATGAGGATGGGAGTTAATGGTGGACCTGGCAGTGTTAGCTTCATGGTTGGACTCGATAATCTTAAGGGTATTTTCCAACTTAAATGACTCTATGACTCTATGATGGCAAATGGGAGTGAAAAAAATGGGGTATCAGAGCTGATTGGGAGGTGCTGGGGGGGAATTAATTGCACACCCAGCACAAGGATAGAGGCTCTGCCATGCAGAGGTGCTCAAAGTACTCTGTGGAGGAAAAGCCACAGCCAACCATAACCAATCCACTCTGAGCCCTAAGGCATGAAAACATTTGGGCCCAGATTCTTTCCTGAGCCAGCTCCACAATGATATCAGAAATTATGCAAGTTAAGATGCATGTCTCTTACGAAAATGATGCAATAATCAGTGTCTACAGTTCGATTATGAGATAATTAATTTTAATTGCATATTACATTCTCATTGAATTAAAAGATTTGAAGACTTTGACTATTTTTATATTCCCCCTGCAATACATTTTGTGCTATTTAGAGACAGAAAATTGCAACTATTTTAAAAACACGACAATGACTTTCACCTCCCTGAGGGAAATCCTGAATTATTACCTTTGACGGCATCAGGTTTCATTCTTATTCTGTTAGAGAAAATCGTTTGAGACCCCTTCTTAGCTTTGCTTTCCACCTATTTTGAAAGCCTTGATTTCCCAACACTGAGGTGAAAACACTCACTGTTTATTAGGTGGAAGAGGAGAAATTATGTTAGAATTTTTTCTTCACTGGAAAATGTTGGAAAAAGACTTCATTTTTTTCACACCTACCTGGTGCCACCCATTAAGCAGAAGCATTCCTGGACCCTCCTGGACAGCTCTCTCCCCGGGGAATGGGCTGGCACCCTGCCCCAGGTCGCACTTTGCTGCTTCTACAGCTGCTCCACTCCTGCCTTCAGCATGACTGCGCCAAGTGCAGTGGAGGGTGACAGAGGTCGGACATTGCCCCATGCAGCAGAGATGGGTTTTACCTGTTCTGATTTTCCATTTTTTAGCTCCTGCCAGCAGCAAAGCATTGAGCAAAATGTCCCCACTCCAGCCCTAGACAATCCATTGTAATAAATGACTGGCTGAATTGCACCTCGTGGTCCCACTGTGAACGAACAAAGCACCAACTTCTCCAACTGTTCAAATATCTTCTCGAGGAGTTGCTGAATAAGTCATGCCAGTAATCGGCAGTTTGTAACTTCCCTTCCAGCCGTTTGCAGCACATATTCAAGACCTGGCCTTTGAAGCTGACTGGGTTCCCAGGGATTTGGACACCTAGCCAGGAGGCTTTGCTTTTTCAGGGACAAAGTAAGAGCTTTCGGTATTGGCCTTCAGCAATGAAAAGTTAGCATTTTCTGTGCCATGAGCACGTCCAAAGACAAAGGAGGAGGGAGAGCAGATAGAGCCTTGCCATCCCTTTCCATGATGCAATGTGTTCTCCACCTCCCAGTCTGACCCCAGCGAGCCTGCCTTTCCCACTTGGATCCGAACATCCACACTCGCTTACCTTCTGGCTCTCAGGAGGCCACCTTGTGCTTAGCCAGGCAACAGTGCTGTCTGTGGAGGTGTGGTGGTAGGACACCTTCCCACAGGCAAGAGGGGACAGATCCTGTGAGCCCCAAATGTACAGAGTAGGAGTCTCCATGACTGTCTGTCTTGAAACGCAACATACCAAGGATGTGGGAAGGAAAGAATAAAACCCAGGTTTAGAAGCGCATCCCCACTTTCATACTTAAATACATAACCTTGCCATGTGCAGAGGGTTATTTCTTATCATCAATGTGCCCTTGTTCCCTTTTGTACCAAGGAGGAGATTTATGCTATATCTTTCCTCAGATTCCAATATTTTAGACTCAAAGAATATGTGATGACAGGTTTTATATATATTTCTAAGATATTCCTACCTTATACCCCTTCTATGTCTTTTCTTTCCCAGGCTTTCTTGCTCTTGCGTGTTTTACTCACACTGGGAGGTGTGAAGGTATTGATTACACATCTCTTTCTGACACGCCACGAAATATGCCATCTCCTGTCTTCACACTGGTGACTGGCTTACATGGCAGGTTTCTTCTCTAGGTAGAAAACACATCAAACTTGCATTACATGCTGCTGTTATTTTTAATGGAAATACTATTCAACTCACCCAAGTTTTCTTCAGGAGATTTTTTTCTTTTCACTTAATGTTGCACCTTCTCGGATTTTGACAGGCACACAAATCTTCCCAGAGGCTGCTGCTGCTCAGCTCGCTGTGTTGGCTGTGTTAAAAGTCTTTTATCCTGAGATCAGTGGTCATGGGGAAGTGAGAAAGCGATTAAGTTCTGCAATGTACCTTGCAAGTAGGGACCAATCATTTATTACTCAGCTGTGTCTGGAGCCACTAAACCAAGGCTTATCCAGTTCGATAACTAGTGGAACAAAGGCTACTCTGGCATGAAGGCTGTTTTTATTTCACACGGGATTTTTTTTTTCTTTCACTTTTTCATTTTTCCTTAAATCATTAGAGGGTTTTGGAAGTGTGCTCTTACAATTCCACTCCTTGTCCATCTCACAGAGCCATCCTAAAACTGCAAGGCACACATGCCTACATATCGTCACTCAGAACAGCCCAGAGTAAAACCAGGCTCTTAAACAATAGCAAGGGGGTTTCTATGCAATACAAAAATATATTAAAAATACATAATGTAACTTGTCTTAATATACTTTTCTGAGTCTAAAAATATGCCAGACCAAAAGAAACATATTTACATAAAAAGCAGACAAGGTCAAATAACAAAGAAAGCCCTTAATTAGTTGTAATCAACTTTAATTTGCATACCGTATATAATTCCTAAATGATTGTTAATAATAACTTTATATAATGGACTTCCAATTTTCATGAAAATGGCACATTTTGATAAGCAGACACAAAACCCTAGTACTAATAAGGTTTAATTTGCATACATTAGACTGATTATCCAAACAAAAGGATTACAGTATTACTTCTCCATACCTTTATGTCCTTATTATGCACATTTATTAACTTCACAAAAGCTAGCTGTTAGTGACAAACAATAGCCGTGGCTGGAAGAGAAATCTACAGTATGAATAAAGTGCATTTTAATGCTAAGGAGCAAACTTTATACTGCATAAATGTTTTGTTTAACTCTTTCTTTTGAAAAAGGCATTATTGCTTAGTAATGCAGCCACTACTAGATGGATAAATCACTTTTTCGTTGTGCGATTTATTTTTTTCTTTTGGCAAAGAGTTGAGTTTCTCAAAAAATTATGACCTGCTCATGCTCACAGTTTCCCAAGGCTAAGTTAAAAACCATGGATTGTGCTTGAACATGTCGAGAAAAGTGTTTACAATCACAGGATTAAGCTGTTAACTCATGTGATTCCAGGGCACCGTGTTAATAAATATATTGCCACAAGCTTCGTTTTCACAGTATAAATAATAATACAGGTGGCAATAGCTATTCCTAAGGGTATTACATATACCCTGTAATTAAAGTGTGAGCAAGGGGGAGGGAAAAAAAATCATTAGTAGATCTGGTATCTGAAGCAAATGATGCTCACAAGGGGCTGAGAAGAAAGCCAATAGATGTGAAGCTTAAATTGAATGCCACACTGGAGCTCACTGGAGCTGTGACACAGGGCTGTGCTGATGTGCAGTGGTGACAGTGATGTGAGAAGAGGATGTCATCTCTGCCGCATTTTGTGCCCTTCTGGTGCAATGCGCCGCCTTCGAACAGAAATGCTGCTTTTGGAGATTTGTTGTCAGCGTGTTTTGATACTCCATGGACCAGCTGGCTCTTCAGGAAGAGTTGCTACAGTTGTTGTCAACCTTGATTTCTCTGGGATAAATTCTTTCTTGCACGGTCTTTGACTAAGGTCTCCATGTCTACATGCAACTAATTTGCTTGCCACATATGAGCCAACCAAAGCAGTTTTTAACCTGAGCCTGAAGCCATCCAGATGATCCCTAGAATATGCAGTGAGCATCTGGCAAGGTTACCAAGTACTGGCAGCACACCTTCTTTTCAGAGTAATTTCCATCCAACCATTTTGCAAAGGGCTGTAGGAAGTGCTGTGACTTTTTCTTCACCTGTGCAGCTCAAGGCCACTGACTTCCTATTCAATGCTGTTTGATGCCACAGGGTCAGAGCCTGCGATCCTTCCCCCAGCAGGAGCCCAAGGATTTCACTGGGAAGCTTTGAATGAATCAGGGCCTCGTGGTGCAGCTGAGGGTCTCTAACTGTGAATTTGTTGGTCTGAAAACAGCAAGCAGGGAAAGCACATTTCCGGGCATACGAAATACATGAGAATCTTAAAATCTAAATAGAAACTTAGATCAGCTTTTTGCCATAAATATAGTTGGAATTTATGATTATATTTACTGTATTTGAGCTCTCCTATAAAGATACTGATATTTTGAAAGGTATCCAATATGCTTTTCTTCCAAGGAGTCCCCAGAGAGAATGAATGGCCAAGGACAAATCTCTGGAGCCATGTTTCTGAACCTTGTGAATCAACCCCAATTTATTCTTAAATACACAGAATAAACATGCTGAGAAGATACAGCAAAGTCCATTCTGTGTCCAAAGTGACAGCCACCAAATTCTACTGATATCCAGATGGATTTGGTTTCCTAAAAGCACTGATGAAAACAAGAGTTGGCATCCTACATCATTTAGGCATTCCTAAAGATATTCCAGATCATGAAGCATATTGAGTTTTGCACAGCTTTTAGATTAGTCAAAGAGCTCACAGTGACTAAAATGGATTTTTTTTCAACCAGAATATGAATACAAACCTGATTTGCTTTTTCCTACCAAATCATAGCTTTGTTTCCGTTGAATCATACTGGGTTTGATGTGGCCTCACTTCTCTAAGTGATAATCCTCACACACAACTTCATTAGGTCACCTTTGGATTCAGACTGCAGTTGTCAGCCTGTAAATGACATAGTTCCTAAGTCCCTACTGCTGTATTCATATTCTTCACAGCACTTCATGGTTTTCCCTGGACAGCTGTTCCTTTTGTTTTCTTTTGCAAAAACTGGGGAAAGCATGCAAAATGCCTTCTGTCTTGCTCTGCTCCTTCATCACCAGTCTGTCTTCCTGTTACGTACTGCAGGGGAAAAAAACCAAAAAAACCCAAAGGTTCCTGTCTGCCATCCTGCAGGTCAGAATCCACCTGTTTTGAGTGTCTTGAAGACTCATTTATCCATTTAATTTTTACAGCCTTGCCCCCCCCCAAAAAAAAAAAATTAAAAATTGAGCCCTTTTATGGGATAAGGAATTAAAGTGTATGTACGGGTCCATTTATTCTCACCTTTGCGTTCAGAGAAGGAGGACATGTGCTGTTCTTGTTCTGAGTGATGAGTCCACAGAAAAGCCTCTGGCACAACAAGGTTTAGAAATCAGAAGCCATGTTCAGTTTTAGAAACCCCAGGCACATCCAGAGCCATTCAGACATTTTGATAACATTAGAACACAAACAAAACCTGAAACAGAATAAAGCCAAACCCTTCTAGCTCTTATTCAAAGGGAAGAAAACAGATTTTCCCCAGCATTGCTATACAAAACAGATGATAGTACATCCTCTGCTGAAGGAAGTAACCAGGCTTCTTGAGCAGCCCCTGACTCACCTGATAAAGACTTTATCAGTTGCCTGGGTTTTTAACACAAAGACAATCATAGAAATGAACTTTCACTCATGAGAAAACCCCTTTGACTGGAGGAATGAAAGGTTATGAGTAATGGTTACAAAACAGGAGCAATAATTTAGTTAAATCCAACATCTTTTTTTTAAAATTAATTTTCTGTGGCTCTATAATTTTATTTTTAGTTTGCAAGAATGGAAATAATAGGTGAATTCTGTAAGGGACAAGTCTTTTCAAGGTTTGATAAAAAGCTAGAAAAACAAGAAAGTTCATTGATACTAAATAATAACTTATACCCAGTGATTTTAAGATTTTATAATCCATGCATATGAATGGAAATAGCTGTCTATAGAAGTTTCTAAGAATTATATATGAAGGGGAAATCTTAAAATATATATTCTTTTCTATTTTATTTTTTAATAGAAAACTTCAAATCAACAGTCCAACAAATTGCAGCTGTTGGAATTGCTGAGCCAATTTACAAGCAAATGGAATTTCTTTCCATTAAGAAAAAAACCCTTTGAATTTGGAAGAAGGAAGACTGCTCCCTACCAGACAGCTAATACTTTTCTATAACATCATGCACACCCAAGGTTACAGCTGTCCATGTTCTTCAGGACCATAACTAGTGTTATCACAGATACTTTAAAGAATACATCTCCATTCTTAATTATTCTTCAGAACATCAGATTTTCCTCATTTTTTATTTTCCTACTTAAATCTCCTTTACAAATCTAATTTGTGCCTGACTTGGGCACCTTGGAAGGATCTCTTCCATCTAGTCCCTCCACACTTTGCTGTGTTATTGCTGGATTGTCCTCAGTGCAGTTTAGATCTCTGCTCTGTGTTGCTCTCAGTGGTGTAAACCTGGGACACAGCAGGTTCATTCATACTTCAGCAATTACACAGCACAGTTTATATCCATAACACATCCCCTTCCTACAGAGCGCGACAGAGTGCTCTGAATCTTGCATTAAAGGAGAGGCAGAATATTAAACAGATAATCACGGATGCTATATCAGAATAGATCCTTTAGCTTTCTGAGCAGCATTCAGCCATGATTTATAGCAGGGATGCCCCATATTAAGGGGCCAACACCAAAAAAAGCCATGAGGAGCACTGACAGACAGACATTGAAGAATTTTCTCCATGTGTCCACGAGTATCAGCCTGTTCCCAGGAAAAATGCCAATTCCTTTCTGTGAAACACCAATTTTTCTTAACCAAAACTTTTTTTTTTAATCTTTATGAGATAGTAGTGCCCCTAAATGACAGCGAGATTCAACGGTGCCCACAGATGTAGAAAATAGTAACAATAAATATGGTTTTAAGGTTAGATTTGTTGACTGGAATGAACCAACCAAGCTTCCCAGACAGTTTGCTCTCTCTTCCCTCTATTATTCTATTTCTCTTCAGCCAGGTTTCTGGATTAAAACACCCTGATCTTATGGATAACATCTCCTGAGCAATGCAATGCCAGACCAGCTCCAACTCATGCCCTTCCCCGGATCATTTTGATTCCTGCTCTGCCCGTCTGCGGCTGCATTTACTGAAATAGAACACAGCACCGCATGAAGGTCACACCGGAGATAGTCAAAGAGGGTGCTACATTGTCCTTTGCTCATCGAACGCTCATTTGAATTTTTAATGGCTTTGCTTTTCAGCTACGTTCACACCCCCTCTGCAGTGAGCACAGCGAAGGCGTTTCAGTGGTCCGAGCGCCTGTGAGCTGCCCGGGCTGAGGGCTGCCCTCGGAGGAGCTGAGGAAGCCCAGCTGCTGCATTCGCACGCTCACACTCACACTCACAGCCTATTTGCACAACTGTTGCATTCACACACTCACACTCACAGCCTATTTGCACAACTGTTGCATTCACACACACACACACACACACAGAGCCTATTTGCACAACTGCTGCATTCGCACACACTCGCACCCTCTTTGCACACGCGGGTTGCTGCTGGCGCAACAGGCTGGCAAAGCAGTTGATACCAGGAGGTTTATTTGCCCAAGTGCAGCTAAAACATGGAAACCATTTGCAGGCAAGCCCTTCTGTTATTCATTTAAAGCAACCAGCGGAGCATTTTAGTATGTTTTCTCATATATTTGAGAAAACAATGCTCTTGCTCACGAATATTCCACGAGCAGGAGAAGAGAATATGTTTGACAAATAAATTATTTGTTATGAAGCCTTTGCTCAGTTCTAGTCAGCACATACAAAAGAAAATAGCACAGAAGGTATAACATTAAATAAGCCTATGATCATCTTTTTAATTTTTTTAGACCATTGCATCTTAATGCATGAATAATTTCACTGAGTTTCTAAAGCTTACTGTGAGAAAGCTACTTGGGATTTTATCCATGGGTTTTCTAGGGTCAGAAGATCCATATTTCACTCCATCACTCAACCTCCTGGAAGATGCAGTCATAGAGGCTGTAGGATGCAGAGCTCCACCCAGTTCTTCTTATAATTAGCCAAAACACTTTCATTAGGTGAAAATATGTCCTCCAGAAAAGGAGTGGTCGAGGAAACCCACCTTCTTGCAGAAACATCATTGCAGTCAGCAGGGACAGGTAGAGCTTGTGGAGGTGTGGGAAGGCTGAGATCTTTGTAAAAGGAGATAAATTGAAATGAGAGGGAGAGGAAAAAATGTGAAAGGCAGGAGGCTCCTGGGTAAATCTAATAGACTAGAAAAAAACCTTTGAGGGACTCTAAGGACCGAAAATGATGATGGGATGGGATGGGATGGGATGGGATGGGATGGGATGGGATGGGATGGGAAGCTGGCAAAATAGAGAGAGACGATATTGATGGCATCCCAGTCTCAACCAGCAAACTGCCAGCCCTGACAAGATTTCATGAAGCCAAGCACATAGGAACAAAAAACCAAACCAAACCAAAAAGAGAGCTGTGAAGTACCAATAAGGTCAGCAACCTGAGGAAGATGATACGCCAGCAAAGGACACACACACCTCTGCCCTTAAAGGCAAACCTGAGGCACAAACCCGAGGACTCCAGGAGGAAAGCAAGCTGTGGAGGGGTTGTACCACCAAGCTGTGTGCCCAGCTCTGTTTTTTCAAATGATTTCCAGGAGCACCACTTTGGTGACAAGGCTCCAGGAATAAGTAAGTTAAATGCAGTAAGTAAATCTAACAGGGTTATTGTTGGTGACAGCATTTCTCAGAGACATCACTGCAGACCTGTTCTGTCTCATGGCCATGCAAAAAAGGGTCAACCCAAAAATGAGCTGGGAATGCTTCTGGAGCATGGACCAGAGGAGAAGCTTTGAGTTACGAGATGTGGGAAAACAGCAGAAGAGAAGTAAAGATGAGACACATTCACCTAAATTAACTGCTATCCTCTGTCTATAGTGAAACCCATGTTAACAGAAAAATAAACCAAGTAATTTTAAAAAATGACAACTGAATAAAAAATAATTGAGAAAATACTTTTTAAAAATTACATCTATGGAATGAGGCTCAGGTTTTACCTACATATAGACATGGGTTAAATCTGAAACTTATGAATAATTTTTCTGGAGTCACCACCACTGCTGATGTCAAACCTCTGTCCAGATGCCAACTATTATTGAAATTGCTCCCTGAGCTTGCACTGAAACCAAAGTGAGCAACAAAAGCTGGGGTTGCTTTCACAGGGAGAAAAGAGCGGCACTGCAAGTCGCCAGTCATCCCAGCTGTGACCTGCAGCAAAACCTGGGGCACACACACAACTACTCACCCTGTGGGCAGGTGCTGCAGCCTCACGCCCAGGGGAATAGGCTGAAAACTGGTGAAAATGGTGATGTGAGTCCAAAAAATGCAATACTCGCAAAATGAGTTTTTCTCTTGGATGTGAATTCAAATGTTCTGAAGTCCAACATCATTCTGCAAAGAGATTTTGGTGCAGTGCCCCGGTGATCACCGCCGGGTATGGATTACCCAATGTTTAAACTGTCAATCTGCAGTGATGGTATAATAGTTGTCTTAACTGAAATGAGAAAGTTGTTAAGCCATTGAACCCTGAGGTGTATTCAGGTGACCAGTGACTTGTCAAAGCCCCAGGGGACACAAAGAGATGCTGGTTCCCCCCCCCAGGTGTCCAATCGTGGCTATAGGGGATGTGCAGCTGTTCTGTGATCCCCCATGACTGTCTGCTGGGTATTAGCCATTTTTAAAAGTGTTTTACAAAACTCTTGCAGAAGAATCAAGTAGTTCTGGGGGTTGCAATCGAGGGCAACCACCCAACTCCATCTCTCTGCACTGCTCAGGGCTGAACTGTGCCAAGTCAATGCTGTGCCCAGAAAAGGTTTCAGAACAGTACCCTCCATAAAGCTGAGGGAATGTATCTTGAATATGAATTGAGATAAAATGAGGCTCGCCAGTTCATCACATCTAAACGGCATCAGCCATTTCTCCACCGCCTGGTACCAAGGCATGCCACCTTCCCTAATGCCCAGCTGTACTACTTTTGTTCACAGGACCAGAGTCCTGAACACTTGGCGGGGGGAGAGAGGGGGCTGTGCTGGGGGGAGGAATGCGCCTAAATCACATCCCTGGAAGACCAATGGTCTTCTGTGTTTCACTCTCCTGCGCGCTCGGGTGTGGGGCGCTTCGGACTGACGTTCCCTGCGGCTGACCCTGGGTTACCCATGAGCTCTGGCTCCCACAGCACAGAGCCACGGGGAGGATGGGGCCAGAGCACCAAGCACGTCGAGGAACGGGGAGGAAACTACAGCGAAAGCAGAGAGGACCGGCAGAGGAAACAGTTTCTGTGCCTCGTTACAGACAGCTTCTGCACAAGCCTTTTTTCCCCATAAAGCAGACAGTGATAAATCAAATAGTGATATCTATAGTAGACAGTGATAAATCAGGATTTTAAGTAGTTGTTATCGTTTTCTTCTCCATAGCAAAAAGAGCAAAAAGCAAACAACAACCAGCTTGTGTAAAAGCCTGGGAATGGGCTGCGTCCGCCGCTGCGGCTCCACCCATGCGCAGGGCTGGCAGGGACCGGGAACCCACCGGAGGGGTTCCCGACTTCAGCAGCTGTAACGAGGATTGCGGGATGCGCCGGGGACGGGATGGGTACGAACCGCTCACGGACTAAAAGCTGCCGTGTGCTCAGTCGGTGGGTGACAAACTTGTGTCCCCGGTGGCCGCCAATCTGCTGCTGAAGGGCAGCTCCTCTTCAGCCGAGGCAGACGCTGTTCCCTGCGAGGTGAACACACTCTCCCACCTAGTCTTGAGCCGATCCTGCTCATTTCCAACCGCAACGTCTGAAACAGAGTTTAGCGCTGTCTCCGCCCCAAGATCAAACACCTTTCCCCAAGCCTGACAGCGAACTGCCATTTTGTAGCCACGTTTCCTCGCAAGGATGGTTTCGGGGGGAGCGGTCCGAACGAACGGGGCTCTTTGTAGCGCGAAAGCAAGAGGAGCAGGGAAAAACAGTAACAAGCTCAAACCCCACCGGAAACACGGTCCCCCGGCCGCCGGGCAGGTCCGGGAGAAGGGTGTGTGCTGGTGCT
>VZRL01005687.1:757515-766806 GCA_013397895.1 Origma solitaria | reverse complement strand
GGCCAGCGCCGCCGCCGACCGGCGGGCATCCAGCATCGCCGCCCTGCGGCTGAAGGCCAAGGAACACGCCGCCCAGCTCACCCAGCTCAACATCCTCCCCGGCAACAACACGGGGAAAGAGGTGTGCTAAGGCACGGCTGCCGTCCGCGGGGTGCGGGTTAGGGGTTTTTTTAGGGGGAGAGAAAAAGGAGAGAGGGAGAAACGAAGAGAGTAAATACGCGAATCAATAAAGGTCACCTCAGACAGCACGAATTAAGACCAAACGGGGGGAAAAATAATATTTTTTTTTTAAAAAAAAGAGGACCAGCAGCTGAGACTGTAGTAGGTCCTCAAGTTAGGAACTTGGAGAAAGCGAATGCCTCTCGCATCAGCTCTCACACGAGTGGAACGACACCTAAAAACCTCCTGAATAAGTAACTCCTTGGCTGGTACATTTCTTAAATGTACAATGTGTCCATTTCCTCTCTGAACATTAGGCGGGGGGAAAGTTAAAAAAAAAAAAAAAGGCAAAAAAAAAAAGCCCTAATAAGAGTTACTATATATTAGCATTTCGTACACTAAATATTTTTCCTTCTGTTTATCTGGCAAGAAAAAAAAAAGAGAAATAAATAGAATTGTAATTAAGAAAGAAAAAAAACAATAGAGGAGCTAAGGGGGGGGGAAGCTACCCACATCTTAAAATAACATCCTAGGATGTTAAGTTGGTCTGTTAGAAGCGCTGGAGAACTATTTTACATGTTGCAATGAGCTGCATATGCTAACCAAGGATGCTGCCAGTGCAGACTGAAAGTAAATTTGATGCTGTAAGATAACCAGTGCACTTAGGGGAAAGGGTATATCTTTTTCTTGTTATATTCTTTATCACTACACCAACCAAGGTTTTTATATCAAACCAAAGGGAAATACACTGCTAGAATATGGACTGTTTAAGTCACTAAACTGTGATTATTGATTCTGTACATACCATTGTTATAAAAAAAGAACAGAGCTTTGTATATTTGAAATGTTATAAAACAATTGCACTCAGTGTAGTGTTGTAAAAGTTTGTCATTCTGTAGATTCTTACTGTGTTGTAGATATAATAGGGTTCCTAGACAAATATTTATGTACAAACTCTTTATTTAACTTATTAACTGTAGAGGTTTCTGAAACCCTCAAGAGGCGGTGGTACAGTACTTTTCCGTGTAATGTCGTTATTGTTAACACTTTTCCTTGCTATCCGGTGGAGAAGTGTCACGTTCAGAAAATAAACAAAAATATATGTTTAACAAAAAAAAGAGAAAAAAGGAAAAAAGAAAAAAAAAGGAAAAAAGAAAAAGAAAAAAAAGAAAAAAGTAACAAAAGAAAAAGCAAAAAGCCCGATCCTTGCGAGGGCTGCGGGGCCATCTGTGCCGCGCTGCGGGTGCCGGGGCCAGGGGCGGCTGGGGCTGAGCCCCGCCAACCTCAGCGCCGGGACCCCCCCGCGGGGTCAGGGTGGGCACGGGTGCCTCGGCCGGGGCGGCGGCCAGAGCTGGGGCGGGGGGAGAAGCAAGGTGCCGGCAGCGCCGTTTGCCCGGGGATTTGCGGATCGCGGGGTGCGCTGGGGCGCCACGGCCGTACCTGCCCGCGCTCTGTCGTGGGCACCGTGGCGTGTCCCTCCAGCTCCCCACCCCGGGCTGTTCTGGGGTCGTCTCTTGGTGCCAGCGACCCCACACCGCGGGAAGCCGCCCCACGCACCCCGGGCCCCGCCAGACGGGGACGGGGCAGCCCCAGGCTCCGCCGCTGCCGAAAGTCAGGGCCGCGGGAGAAAAACAGGAATTTTGGGGAGCGCTTGGCCGCCCCCACACCTTTGGGGTCACAAAAGTTTCTTTGCGCCTGCCCCTTCGTTCTCCTCGAGATGAGCTTTCGTTTCTTCCCTCTTCCTTTTTTCCCCCCGGATGGGTTTTTTCCTCGTTTTGGTTTTTTTTTTTCCCTCCCCTTCTTTTTTTTTCTCTCTTTTTAATTTTTGTTTTGGACGCAGCGCTCCCGTCTGCCTCTTCCACGGATCAGGGGCTGAAATGCGGAGGGCCCCGGCCGCACTCCCCGCGCCCCTTCCCGGCCGCGGTGAGTCCTGGTCCCGCCCGACCAAGGCCCGGCCCCCGAGGGCAGCGGGCGCGGGGCCGGACGGGTCGGAGCGCTGGGGGTGCGGGGCACCTTTTTGGGGTGATTTGGTCTAATCGCGGCAGCGCTCCGCAGCGGCGGAACGGGGCCGGAGAAGAGCCCATGGGTACGCCGAGGGGGCCCGGCCCGGCCGGCGGGCAGCTCCGCGGGGAGACCCCGGCTCCGGAAGCCGCCAGCCGGGAAGCGCCGCTGGAGCGGGCACGGCGCGTGGGAGCCCACCGCGACCCTTCCCAGCAGCTCCCCCTTCCACCCACGGCATTTCACACCCCACACCCCCAAACCCGCCCGCCCCCAGCCGTATTTTTGAGTTCTAAATACCCACCATAGGCGCGAAAAAAAATTTATGGGAAAAATAAGGCTTGTTCCCTGGACGTTATTAACAGTGCAGACTGAAATATACATTTTTGCCTTAAAGAAAAGGGAATCATTATCAAGCCATTAGGCATTAAGAAATGTCATTCAGTCATTTTTATTCATTCTGCTGAAATCTTCGTAAAAGCCCGAATCATACTTCTGCAAGCAGCAATTTTGTTAATCCAGGGGGTTATTACTCTGGTCCCTTATTAGGATCTATACTGCTGCCAAGCAATCCTATAACCTTCTCAAAAGAAGTTTACCTCCGTGTTATAAAACCAGCAGTGGTATTTATACTGTGCAATAATTAGTGTATTACCTGAATCCACTAACAGGTTCATTTTATCTCCGCACAAAACCCCTAGTCTGCTTATAGAAAGCTTGTGCCTCCTTTGGTGCTGTTAAAGTGGTGAAAGAGTGAATGAAGGCTGGTAGCACTTTCTCCTTTCGCCGTGCCTTAATTCCCATCTCTTTTTGCTCTCATCCAATTAGTGCAGTGTATTAAGCGGTTTATCATCTCATAGTCAGCTATTGAGAGAAACAAGGCGAACACTTTGCAATAGAGCCTGCTCTCCTTTGACACCCTCAGGTACTTACATATTCCACTGTGCTATGAATAATAGAGGAAGAATAGAGCGCTAATTCCCTCATCAAAGAATGCCTTGTCTGCTGCTTTGCTCAACAACACCATTCTGATCAAAAGAAAAGCAATAAAGCTTAGCATAACAAAACGAAACCTACTTATTAGCTTAGTGGTTAAATTAATGCAGAGCCGCTGCTATTCAAAACCAAGGTTTGAAAACAGCCTCCAACAACCTGATAATGCTGCCTTCGGGATGAAGGAATTTTAATCTGAAATTTGAAGCTGGCACAGATGAGTTAATCTATTAAACTGCTATAAGGAGGGTGCGGGAGAACTATTCAATTAAGGCACATTTAAGGTACTCTGCAGAAGACGGGGATGGATTCGAAGGGGAAGATGTGCTCCGCTTCGGCCTTAGAAAACTGCCTTTGGCGGCGAAAAGAGGGATTTTGGCACAGCAGCAACCGTGTTTGTGGATGGGAATTGTTTTTCATATCGCATATGCCATCAGCGAAACCTGGCCACCGGCTCCATATATCAACACTCCTCTTCCCCAACTGCAAATAAATACAAATAAACACAAACCTTAATTTTAACAGCACGGGGTGGGGGAGGGGGATATAAGGAGGGAAAGGAAGGGAAGGCGATTCAGGCCAGACCAGCCTCAGAATGCAAACCTCCAAACTTCAGTCCTTCCCAAATAATTTACAACACAGCATTTACCAGCTCCATTTAATATTAAATGCTGTAAAGATGATTTTGCGTTTCCCAGCCTTTCTGCGGGGCCAAGACGAGGCACGGTGCCCAGAGCTGATTAGAGAGGGAGAGGGGAGGGGAAAAAAATCCAGTTTACTCCTTGCCAAGACTTCAGCTCTGATCTGACCAGCTTTGCTGAGAGGAATCAAAAAAAGCCTCCATTCGGGGTAAAAGCCCTCATTTTCCTCCCCTACCCCCCCAGACTGTGGCTGGCCAGGATGGCGGTGGCTCCGGGGCTGTGCCACTCACAGCTCCTCTGCCTCAGTGTGTGGGGGAACAGCCTCTCGCAGGGCCACTCTGTGCTGCTGCACCCTACACAGTCATTCCACAACACTCTCATTTAATCTAAACATCCCTAAACTTGCAAATTAACAGGCTCTTCAGCTGTAATTATACAGATACATACAAGTGCCACAGGGTCAGGTTATGCCATATCTATCCATTTTATTTGTACACCTAATGTTTGGAGGAGAAGGTCACACTTTTTACTTTCCTAAGGCATTCTACCCAGTTAATATCAGTAATATCTTCATAATCCTAATTGGACTGGACACAAAAAATCTAAAAATCCCTGTGTGAAATTACAAGAAACCAGGATCTTTTGAAGTTCTGCAACTTCAGTATGTCATCTTGGCAGCAACACCCTTCCAAGAGAAGACTCCAAATAAAGTCTGTTTTACAGTATTAATCCTACTAAACTTATTGGGATAGCTCACCAGGGTGGGACAACACTCATACGACACCAGAGATTGAGCAGGTTCCATTTCTCACCATAGTGACTCCATGTAAGCAGAAATGGAAGGATTTAGCTCCAAAAGTTGCTAGGAAGATGACTGTGCGTTTAGGCATATACCAACTGACACTACCCATACTGACACACAGCCAAATGCAACCTCAGGGACAAATCAATGCCATAAAATACTCTTGACACAAACAGGCACATGTATCCCTACAGTGCCCAACACGTTCATGCTGATGCTCTTACTTCTTCTTCAAGCTCCCTTTGTTAATGGCTGTTCATCCTAAAAACAGACACACAAGCAATTCTGTAAGACCAGGAAAGTCTTGAGCAATACAACCTAGCACAGAGTATTTTCAACCACCAGATCACAGAAGCAAATTCTCTTTTACTAGAAAACTTTATTTTTCCTTCAAGTGTGAAAAAAACTTTACATTTTATATTGTTTAAGATTTAAAAGAAAATTTTTATAACCTTACATTAATATATCACATTGCAAACTTAATGGTGAACATGAGTACAATATTTTGTGTACAAAAGCATATACCCAAATTTTTTCTCATCGTTTTATTAGAAATAAATGAAAAATACAATTTGTTTGTAAAAACTGTAAAACCTCCAACACAGTAATTATTACAGAACAGTAACTATGATTTGCTGCTTTCCATTCCCCTGTTACTGCTTACAATGCCATCAAAAAAATATTCTTCCCTATGGATTGCTTACTTTCAAATACTTTGCATGGAAAAAAATGGAACACATGTATATTGTCTGTATATGTGAAACAGGTTTTGTACATGTGCATGTCTTTACATCCACACAGAAATTTTCAACATGGCAAAATACTATGCTTAAAGATGCTCGGAAAGACTCCTAATAAAAAGATGGTCCCTATTTTTAGCACCTCCAGGTTTCAGTCGTTCTTTAATGAATTTCAAAGTAAATCATCACTACCTCTGTTCAGAAGGTAATAGGACATTTAAATGCATTTAGGTTTAGTATTGTTTTTAATTGGTATGTTTATGATCAGGAAGAAGATAAACTGTGAGAAGGCAAAACATTAGTGCTCCTACTGAGACCTCTACTAACCTCTCTTCCTGAGAGCACCTCTAGTAAATACCCTGGAGCAAAGTCTAGGATCACTTACATTCCAGCAACTCTCACTGGGAATTATCCAATTAAAGCAGCAATTCCCCCACCCCCTTTTCCCTCATAGGTCTAAATACACAACAAAATATATTGCAAAAATCAACTACTACATATTTTAATAATCCTGGTTTCTCAATGTAGAAAAAAAAGGAAGATAAAAACACCTCTAATACTTCATGTCCATGAGAATCATACATCCTGTTTTCATCTCCCATTTTTCCTCCTTCAAAGAAATGAGACTATTAAAACATCATTGTGCATACTGAAATAGACTATTGCTGAAGAGATCATTACTGATAAACAAGGGACTTAGCCTCTCTCTATTTTTAATCAATCACTGTCTTTCATTATTGGACTCTCCCACAGCTCTTCCTATACTGACGGTGAAGAGTTTGCCAAGGTTCACTTCTGAGTAGCCACTCATGGACAGCCATTTGTCTACAGTGCTCTTCAGTCTTTTGTAGGCCTCAGAGACTTCCCTCCTGAGTTGCTTCTTCAAATACTCTAGAAGAACAAAGGGGGAAACCCAAAAAACAGAGAGGGATTAAATGACCACAAAAAGACAGGATTTTTGCATTCATTAGACTGTGAATCATGGTATTTTAAAACAAGGTGAATGCCATAGTTAGCAAAGAGGACATTTGTGGCAAGCTCTCCCAAGTTCTGCTGCATTCCCTGCCTTTCCTGCACAAGCTGGTGAGGGGCCATGGTAAACCTTGGCCATGGAGCCAAGGCTGAAGCTCCCTCAGCCCCACCAGCATGGGTGCAGCAGCAAAAGTGGCAAGAACCACCCCCAGTCCAGTTCTGTCATCTAACTGGAGTGAAATGGGGGTTCACTGAGACACAGCAGAGAAAGTAAGCAAGACCTGGGCTGGCTCTGAAAGGATCTCATTTAAAATGGGCAGGTGTCTGAAGTCAGTGAGAACTATGCAGAGTCCTCAGGGACTGGAAGTAGGGAGAGATTCTGCCCCAGGATGGCTTGAGAAACAAAGGAGACCACAATTCACATCCCTTGTCCCTGCTGCTAATAATGGCACTGGCACAACCTGGGACAGACTTAATCACCAGTCTTGTGTGCTCTCATGCACCTTGTGTGCAGGATGGGAATTGTGACCCTCAGCATCACAGAGACATTGGAAGGAAAAGGAAAGTAGCACAAACAAGGGGAATTCCATGCTACCCCACCCTAACATGCAGAGAAGATGCCCAGTATCTCTACCAGGAAATGTCAGGTTCACCTGACATATGAATGGAAAGGCTCCCAAATGTTTGATCAAGAGATGTCTGGAAGACAAGACATTTGCTCACCTGTACCTTTATATGTGTGCTAAGTCACATGCATGTGTATGAGTCTGTATATATTTCAGCAGCAAAGACCAAACTGTTCAATTTCTGCTGGGTTGTTTTCTTTTTTGTTAGATTTTATGCCATTAAAAAAAAAAACAACAAACCCAAGGGATTTTGTTTGGGTGACTGCCCTTTACAAAAGTTGTGGACAAAGACCAAAAGAGCAAAACATTTCACTATTCTATTACACAGCAATGCCAAGTGGACGCAGATCTGGTGCAGTTGTGCTCCTACTTTCCAACCGAGTCCACATTGTATAAACACCAGCCCCTACCCAAAAGCCTGTTCCAGCAGTCACACCTTGGAACACCAGACAGCAGATAACTGCAAAATAAGGTGCCCTCCCAGGCAGCTTTCCCCCAATAGGCTGGAGGGACTCCAGGTCCAGCAGAACTAGGAAAGAACAGCACAGGTACTTAAAGGTCAAGATTTCAAACCATTGAGGCACAGTGTAAAACGTGTCTTGCGAGCAACCAACACCATCCTTCTGTTCCTCATCAGCTTTGCCTGAAAGCTGTTGCCTCATTTCTCCGTGACATCTTCACAGCGCTCCTTGTCCTTTGAACATGAACAGAGGAGCCTCCATCCCCTCTTGAACAGCTTTTACTCTATAGCACAAGTTAAAATGGAAAGCCAGTTGTCTCTAAAAACAGCAGAGTTCATTTAAGAAAAGGTTTTGGGGGCGAGGGACACACTGTTTTATTGAGGCTATCTGAATAAGGGATGAAACGACTCATTTTTGTGATGGCGCACCTCTGTGATGTGACGAGATGAAGGTGTCCCATCAGACATACCTTCACCTCAGCAGCCAAGTCAAGCACTGCTACACGAGGAGATGTCAGGGAAGGGAGGCATGGGGACAGAAAAGGCTATTACAGTTTTGAGGTTTGTGAATTTCTCCTCCCTGAGGATTTACAAATATTTCTGCAGAGCCTCAGATGTTTTAGAATGAGCTCAGCAGACTAACTCTGGACACAATACAAACAGCAATGTCTTACTGAGCAATTGTCACCTGCTTAGGTTTTCCATGTTATTCACAAAGTTCCACTGAACTCAACTGCTTTGCATGAAGCTATCAACTCTTTAAAAATTAAATTAAAATTTAAATTAACAATGCCAGACTGAGTAACTGAATACATTGATTAAAAGCACTTTGATAAGTACCTTTCATGCATTGTTGTGAAGAAGTTATGTATTGTGCTGTCATATTCAGTTTTGTGTCTGGGCAGTAGGCAAACAGAGGAAGATGCCTAGTTGAAGAAACCACGTTTTTACTGTTACACAGACACTAATGACTTAACACCTACTAGCAGAATTGAATTTTCCTTAAACTACACCTCCAATACAATAAAAACTTTGATTACACGAATCCGTTCATTAACAGGCTGAACTCACTGTGGCATAAACATATTTAACAATCCTGAAAATATTTAAATGTAGGATTAAATTAAACAAACCTTGAAAATCGTCTTAACCACATCCATAAAAATACCAATCTCACTTTGCCACAAATTGATCTCTAACTAGTTTATGTATTTTCAAGATAAATGATACAGTAAGTGGGTCCACTTGCAACTGCTCACATTAACCAAACCATGCTCTTTATACTAAGGAACTGTGGAAAATACCATCCTTGTATCTCTGAACTAGGCCAAAATAGTTTAAAGCTTCCCGGAGCTCCAGAGGGACCAAGGTAAAATACATCAATGCTAACAGCTGGCACATGTGAACAGAGAAGGAAGGCACATTAATCATTAGAACATCGAGGCTAACAATAAGCCAGGGCTGAAAGTAGGGAACAGAAACACAGGCCCATGTGTAGCTCCAATTCAGGCTTCAGGACTCCAGCCATCCCACTAACAGAGCTCCCAGCTCCCCCCAACATTAAATCTAAACTCCAATTATATGCAATAACCTTTCTGACAGTATGCCTCAAACATTTCTTAGATGCAATTACCCTCGTAGAGGCAGGCAGGAAAGGGTGGTCTGAAAAAAAAGGAGAAATATGAGGGGCCTCGTTGAAGTAATGAGGCCAATTTTAAGTTTCAATTATAAGAGAATGGGAGCCAGGAGCTCCGGGAGGAGAGGCAGGCAGGGCTGTGTCTGCAGCACCATGCATTTGAATGACACAAGTGCATCTGATGACTGGGGAGAAGAGATTTAAAGAACTGTGGTAATACAGAGCAAGGGAAGATGAGAGAGGACACAGCTCCTGATGTGTTTA
>VZRL01005687.1:705015-752515 GCA_013397895.1 Origma solitaria | reverse complement strand
CCAAGTGAGACATTCTCCTGTACATGATGTATCCTAGCAATCTAAAGGGTTTTAAACCATGTTTATGGTTTGTAATTATTATGATTATGATACGTATAATGCATCTGACATAGCCAGACAGGCTATGAGAATCAGATCCATCCCACACACAGCACAAATCATAGCTGAATAATGCACACAATCAATATTTTTGCTAGAGTTAGGATTTTCAAGCACTGCCTTCAGGGTCAAATTCTAATCGCAGTCTTCCACAGCTTTAGCTTATCCAGTGGCCCTGCAAAGAATTTTCTGGGTTTTTTTCTATAGTTAAATTTGATTTTTAGTGTCATGCTAGAGGAACTAAACCAAAATTTTTAAATGTTTACACAGATAGATTCAGACAAACTTCCTTATCAGTGCAGCAAACACTGCTCTTGTGCCCATTTTTTTTTAAGTAACTCTCAAACAGAATGTTAGGTTGTTTTTCTTTTAATATTTGTTTTTTAACTACACTTTATCTTTTTGTAGTTTGACCTAGCAGTTAGAAGCACTAAGTAAAGAATGAACCCACCAGCCCTTCAAACCAGATAATCCTCAACAAAATACCAGAAGTAACTGGATTACCACCAGCAGTTAAGAAACAACTTACACTTGAACAACTGCCATTTACAAACATAAAGCAGTTATAGCATGGAATATAAATGTAACTTCAGTCCTAGCTTTCCTCCTTTTTAAGTTGCCTTACTCTCAGATTTACAGTTTAACTTGGTTTTAATAGAGTTTTTCAACTTTGAAACTGAAGAACTTAAATGAAAAAAACCAGTTTTTTAAAGATAAAGAAAGTGAAATGGGCAAAAGTTGAAACGCTTGCAATACTTTCAGAATAATATGTAGGCTTCTTCATAGAAAAGGAGTTTTTAGAGAGGCTCTGAAAACCATTCTGTACATTTTGTTGCCTGCTCTGAAGGATTCGATCTTGGGCACTAAGACAAAAATGACTGAGCAGAGAAGCAATTTGCCAGAGAATTGTAACTGGAACTTCTTGCAGACTAATCCATATGGATCACTTATACTGAAAAGCACGTGCTTTCAAAATTGCAAATTACTCCATTAATATTAGTAAGAGTACATATACTGAAGGCTGAAAATTCAAAGGTGGCAATATTAGTATATACTTATAAATGGTTGTCTTCAATATAAAGCCAGTATCTTGTTATAAACTATTCTTTGGTGTACCACTCAAACTGAAAAGAAGTGGATGAGGGTCAAGCTCCAGCTTAACTAGTCCTTATTTAAACTGTGTTCACTTCAACTTAATGTTTTCTCTTCAAGGAGCCCTAACAGTCACCCCAATTAATTTTCCTTCTTAAGAAAACAAATAGCTGATTTCACAGCCGAAAATGCCATTTTGTTTTAATACTTTTTATGCACTTTGTAGGTATCTCAATCCTTACTTTTACATTTTCTTCCTAGAAAGCTTGCTTTATGCTAAATATGTTCTTGGAAATGGAATAATAAGATTGAGATCTGCAAAAATAAGGGAGTTTTTTTGTTCCATTCAAGATTCAGTTCCCTCCCTCCTCCTTGGCTGCAAAAGATGTTAGCTCTGAAATTGCGGCACTGAGTATGCTTCCTGTATTGTTTCCTGTAGGTGGCTCTTTAGGGAGGAATTCCACAGCATTTAACCAAGTGCATGTGACGATTTTCCATGTTGTATCTCCAAAATATAGGCCAAGAAGAGACAAAGACTTTTGCCATGTGTATAAATAACTACAAAAAACCACACCAATGGAATCAAGTTTCTCTCCCATCCGCAAAAATATTAAATGCAGAAATACATTGTGACCAAACTCCAGGGGTTTCTGTTGCCTTCTGTTTTTAATTCATCTAACTGGTTTTCTGCACTGGCTACATGTAAGACTTGACTTTACTGGACACACTTTCTGAGGTCTTTCTGAGAAATCATTTACATCCAGAGACCATGCAAATGCACGCAGTTGAATTTTGCAAGTTTCCTGGTAGACAAGTTTGTTGATGTGTGATCAAAAAACAAGGAAACTTCTGCAATAATCCCTGCAAAACTGAAATTCTACTTTAAAAAGGAAAAACAAAACCAAAAGAAAAAAAGAGGATCTTTTAAATTTAGACATATTACCTTAAGTATTAAGTGTTTCTCATGGAGTTACATTTCATTTTTATCTTGAGAACTCATCTAGTGCTCACCTTGCTTTTTAAATCACTATTATTAAGGTTACCTACATAATAAATGGTGTGTGTGTCGGTATCACTTAGGTGCTTTGCACTTTAACTTTTCAATCATGTTGCCTGGTGGACACAGTTTTACTCCCCTGAGCAAGATAGTCCTGCTTTTTTCCCCTGAACTCCAGCAACAAGCACCCTTCTTCACTTTTCCAGTCATTCAGTTCCCGTAACAATCATACAAAGGTGTTCTCTTTCACGAGGTATTTACCCAGCATGGACACAGCTCTGATAAAAAACACTGGAGAGAAAGGTTCCCCTGACTCTCAGGTATTTGTCTTGACAGTAGCAACTATAAGTGACCCATTTGCACCATCGCGAGGCTCCCCTGACAGAAAAATCTAAGAGTCCACAACACTTCTACTATTAGAGCAGCAAACCCTCAATGGCTAAAATGCCACCAAACCAGTAGGGAAATGCCCATCTTTAAGAAGGGATGCTCAAAACACCTAATTGTGACAAGTGTGCACTTCCACACTGCCACCTATTGGGAGATTTTAAGGAACTTCATAAATTAGAGCAAATCCTAGTGGAAGGTGTTTCCATGAGACAGACCACTCCTGTCCCACGGGAAAAGAACAACTTGTGGATTAAAGGGAAGAGTTTCAAAGCTGTACCACCAGAGCCACCTACCTAATGCCTAAATATATTTCCTCACCTTCACCACGGACCATTGCAGTGCTACCACACTTACGAGGCTACAAATATTAAATCCTTTGAAAGCTGGGTATGTTATTTAGATGCCTAAGTGCAAGGCTGAAATTCACAGCTGAATCACACTGTCCCACAGGAGCTGTTGGGGGCTGTAATCTGCAGTCCTATACTCTACACTGGTGCTACCTAGTGACAGATCCAGAAGGCTGCTTCCCTGTTAAAAATGACCAGAAATAATACAGCATAACATACATTTTTCAGGGATGCAAGCAAGTGAAACAAGTGTTCAGGCTGCGTGGGTATTATATTATTCATAAAAAAGAGACTCGGCCAGAGGCGAGTAAAATATCCTTGCTCTTTTAATTCCCACCACCCATAAATAATCTTCCTGTTTGTGTTTTATTGGAAAACAACTGATTCAAAAGTCACCTAGTGCTATAATCCCCGCTTCACAACTGCCATCTGTCCTGCAGTGGGAGTAACGGACCCTTTCATTCACAAGCAAAGCCAGCGGAATAAAGAGGAAGAGGAGGAGTTGAAGGGGAAGAGAGTGAGAAAGCGAATAAATTCCGTTTGTGCTATTAAAAAAATAGAAAAGTGAACTCAGTGGTTGAAAAGTGAAGATAAAAAGATGAAAACAGTAATCTTGCTACAGAAACCAGAGAATTATGTTCTTGCTCTACCCCTCTTTTTTCTTTTTTTTTTCTTTCACACCGTACAAACTGTAGCACCCTGAACAACTCACTCCCCTGCTATTTCCAGCACTTTAGAGAAACTTTTCAACATTTCTGTTCGACACATATTTTCAGCAGTGAGGTGAAGACAATAAGTAAACAGGTAGTGAAGGGCTATTTAGAGAGCTGGTCAGTCACGGTAATAATAACAACGCAAAAAGAAAAAACCCCACACAGCACAGAACATCTATCCTATGCGCTGTAGCCACAGACAACACATGACCTCTGACAAACAGTTTTCAGAGTAATTTTAATGCTACTCTGGATTTAACTTGACTAACTGGTAGCAATTGAGCACATCTTTTTTTGTGGCAGCAGTTATCTAAAATGCTACAATAACAGCATCAAAAGTAGAATGGTGGAAGATTGGTTTTCCATTGTGCTGCTGAACTGGCATAATGCCCACTTTAAAAGCAATTCGCTGCTCATCACTGAAATCTGGCAGACACGACACTAAATGCCTTGAGGGAAAAAAAAGGGTCTTCAGAAGGGGGAACCACTCCAACCACCAAGCAAGGAAAAAGAAGGAGACTAAAAAAAAAAGGGAAGAAAGAAAGCAAGGAATGATGAATCTATGTAAGAAGAGAAAATTGCAAAAATAAAAAGTTTAGCACTGCATGCAGACTCAACAGGCACTACTTAATTTGCTTGAAGATTTTATCGCAGGCTTGCATTAGTAATATCAGAGCAAAACAAAAGCAAATATATATTTATGTCTGTCTATTGTTCTGATGAAGTGAAAACGTACTGAGTTACGTCAATCATTTGTCAAACACATCTTCCTAGTTTTATTTACCACTAAATATAATGAGTAAATATGTGATAATAAAACTCTTCTTTTTATACGGACATATACAATTTTTTCCCACAACTAAATACAGGTAATGATTTAGAAAGCTTTCAAAATGTCTTTTTACTGTCAATAAAACTAATTCTATTCCCATTTTCATGTTAAAAAAAGGCTTTACAAATGAAAATTCAAATTAAAATTCTGATTATAGTGTAGTGTGACAACACCTGTATTTATAATTTTACTGTCAGCTAGCTCGTAGTGTTTAACAATAGCTTGAAGCAGAAAAGTAATTGGAATTTGTCTGTAACATGCCAGATGACGACACTGGGCACTTTGCTGTGCTAAAGCAAATTTGGTTTGATGACAAAATAACCTTAGAAAGATCGGCCAGCAACCCCCACCCTCCAGAAGGTTAAATAAAGCTATCCCTTACCCAGGGACAAAATCAACTGTGGTAAACCAGAACAGCTGAGCAGCAGCTGCAGGAGCCTGGGTACCCTGGGACCTGGCTGGCCTCTCCTGAACTGGCATCCCTCGAGTCCCTCCCTGCAACATTCACCTCCCAGCAGCTCTGCTAAAATTACTACATTACTCCAGTACCATCATTGATGTCATTCAGACACACAGGAGAGAAAGGAAGCAAAGGACACCAGGTTGGGAAGTGATGCTAACACAGGTTCTGTGGACCTCTGTGGGAATAAAAAAGAAAGCCTACAACAAAAATATGCAATGCCAGCGTGAATTTGGAAGTATCCTGTGCCCTGAGTTTTCCTATCTCTCACACACATACACTCTCATGTACTGACTGGTGCATGCTGACAGGCCAGGTCCAAATTAGGACACAAACACATAAACTTTTAAAGAAAACAGTTTAAAAAAAGGAA
This sequence comes from Origma solitaria, assembly GCA_013397895.1. Taxonomy (NCBI): domain Eukaryota; kingdom Metazoa; phylum Chordata; class Aves; order Passeriformes; family Acanthizidae; genus Origma; species Origma solitaria. The sequence continues at coordinate 747,212 of VZRL01005687.1, read as the reverse complement.
AAGAAAAGAAAAAAAAAAGCTTTTCAATCTGAAGATTTCAAAACTTAAACACATGCCACTCTCCACACACAACTTGTCTTACTGAAGTCGACAAATTAAAAGCCCATGTTTTTCATTATGCTGAAGACAGGAAAAAAATAAAGAAAAGGAAGCCACATAAGAAAGAAAAACAGAATGACAGTGATGTTTTAGTTTACACTAGATATGGCAACACATACAAACTGTCAAAACTATGGAGTGAAAAAAGCTGTTATCAAGCAACTGTCAAGAGAGTCCTCTGAGATTTGGAAATCTTGTGTTTATTGTAACTACTGCACATTACACAAAGAAAGAAACATCCCTCTTCTTACCATTGCTGCTAAATATCATGCAAGAGAACCCAGACTTCTCCCTCACTATTTAGATTAATTTTTTTTCCTGTGCAATTCTGTGCTTGACAGCACAGGGCCCCTCCTTTTTCAGGTTTTTTATTGTTTGGTCAAAGTTCAGAGAGAAACTTGAGGTTATAACAAACATTATTTCATTTCAAGAACTGTCAACACCCATTTTATGTTGTTAACTTGTTGTCCATCATTTAAGAGTAGAACTGTTGACACCAAAATACACAGAGTAAGAATTTCTCTCTTAAAACACGTACATAGAAAGAGCAAAGATAATGGAAACAGCTATTTTACTAGACATACTAACAATTCTTTTCCATGTATTTTAACATAGTGACTAGAAATGAGTCAGTTAACTGGCAGCGGGCTACAATATTCAAAGGTTTCATCTGAATGTATTAATGAAGATTTTAAATTGCACTTTCTGATTTTAAGAAAACAACTACCCCTCAGAGAGAAATCCCAGTATCTACAGGGTTTCAATAGAGCCTTCAAAGTACTGTTTGGAGTGACAGGCTTCTATGATAATTTCTCAACCAGCAGCAACATTCCAACCATGCTGATACCTGGTTAAAAACTTGACACCAAAAAACAGATTGCTTTTGCTCATTACTCACTGTAAAATCACATTTATTATCATTTCTACACTTCATGTTTATGTAAAAATCATCTTTATTCTGAATCACAGGTTTTACAGAACAAACATCTGATGAGGTCTCAAGATTCAGCCTGAAGTTCTTGAGAAACAATGAAGCCTTAAATGTGTTTGTCAATGCATGCTTTTATGGAATTTTTACTGCATCAGTTCTGGGGAGGGAAGTGTCAAACCCAAAACCTCAATAAGGGAAGACTCAAATATTATTTGAGCACAAGAGCAAAGATCGGTTGCCCCTCTGAAGTCAATGTGCCTAGAGAGAGTACAGTAACTCTAAATGCCTCAAAACTGATGTTATCTCATTCTGAATTTGTTAGGGATATCACATCATCTCTGTAAATCTTTGACTTTCTGGGACCGAGCAACAGCTCCTGTTGGAGTTACCCGCAGTGGCCACCACTCTGCAGACACCAAACACCTCCTGGTGTTCCTGTTCCTCATCCCTGAGTACAGTCTGATACAGCCCAACCCAATGGCTCAAACTATGAGGGACATCTTCACATTTTTGCATATAAAGAATTTTTTTCTTTTTTTTTTTTAGTCTTAAGAGCACTTCTTCAAAATGTCATAATATTTATGATCATTAGATGAGAATACTTGAACAAAAATTCAGCCTGACACATTATAGTTCCCACAACTACCATGACCACTTAGGTATAATTTTATCTCCCAATATTGGTTAATCTCACATAATACAATGACTAACATATTATCTCAATGCAAAACATAAAATGATTGAAAAACTTAACAATAATGAATATTTCCCACAAAAACCAGCATTGTTAGCTGCATTATTTCCTAGCTTTGACTCTCAAGTACTTCCTCCTCCTGGATTATAAGAGTTTTGAAGTACCATAACAACTACTGCATAAACAGCTGCAGCTATATGTCCATTTAACACAGTCTTTTGAAAAATATATATTAATACCCTAATATAAGTTTACACACATGCTCACACAAAACGTAAGAAACAAAACAGTGGTCTGATCCTCAGAAATTTAATAATATGAAATAAAGCTATTTTCAAGACTGGCAGCATTGCAACACTGCATAGATATGATCCATATGCTAAAAGTCTATTCAAGTACTTACTGCTCCATAAATAGAAACAGTTCTTGTCAGTGAGCTGCAGGAAAAAAAGAAAGACTGTATGGAAGATGTGGTGCAGAGTATGGGTGAATTGTTGAACTGGTCCTGAGCTTCAATTATGATTAGATTTAGAATTATTAAAGTTTGTAAGACTAATGAAGTTAGCCTGACTCATCAAGGTCTTTTCATCCAATCTAGTCTATCAAATACCCTTTGAAAGTTCATAAAAGCATTCTGAGAGCTGTTTTTAAAAAGTCAAGTCTGACTGAAAAGCTCATCTGCCAAATCCTCTCCTTCTTCATATACACTTCTAAGGGTTACGAGACAGAGAAAAAAAGAGGATGAGAGAAAAAGAGAGGGTCATTATAGCTCAAATTCAACATACTGAAGTTGGCACCATCAAAATAAAGAGCTCCTCCCATTAATCACGAAATTTAGAGTACTGGAAGATCTACCAAACCTATTTTACTGAACAGGAAAATTCAGTACCAGAATATTGTTAAATTGAGTTAGCATTATCAGTGGAAAAAATATGCTCTATTTCCTATTATTTATGAAGCCCTGTTCTTTTCTTTCTTACCAATTACATTCCCTATCATTTCCAAAATATACAAACTGTTTTCAATCAACAGATTTCTTTATTACAGCGTACTGCATGCTTGTTACTGCCTCTTTTCTATATTGAACCCTTGATTGGACAAGCATTTCGAATTTAACATGGACTGTGATTGCACACATCAAACAAATTAAACCTGCCAATCTCTTTTTGGAGAATATCCTTTAGATATACTATCGCTGAAGAGTACCCCGAGTATATTTGCTTAGAAGAAACGGGGAAGGAGGAAATTATTATTATGGCAGAGTCAGAAGACATTTATTTCCCTATGATATGTAACTGGCCCTGCACCCTCTTTTTCCTGTTTTCCAATGAATTATTTTATAACAGAAAAATGTACTAACTGAATTTCTCAGTGCCTGTTTTACAATCATCACTCTATTTTTCCTTTCAGAAAATAGCTAATCATGTTGCAAAAATGAGATGGCAGTAAGAGATGAACAACTCAGAAAGCCTGAAACTGATTTTCCTTAGGTTAAGCAGTTGCAAGCTCAGATTAAACCATTCTTTGTAGAGTAACAGAACTAAAATGCATTGGGTTATGCAAGCCTGTTGAAAATGAGACACAACTTTGCAGAGCTTTTGACTCTGCAAGTAGGCAACCAGGGACAGGATGAGAAGACAGTCTTAAGCTGCACCAGGGGAGGTTTAGATTGGACATTAGGAGGAACTTCTTCATAGAAAAGGTGATTAGACATTGGAACAGGCTGCCCAGGATGCTGGTGGAATCTGGAAGGTGGTGTCTAAGAAATAACTGGATATGGCACTTAGTGCTATGGCTGGCATGGTGGTGCTCAGGCAAAGGTTGGGCTTGATCATCTTGGAGGTCTTTTCCAACCTTAATGATTCTACGACACCACAAAGATGAAAATACTGGAAAGCATTTGCTTGAAAGAGGCAGTTCAGAGATGCATTGGTTCAAAATCAGGGTCAAGTGGGAAGTCTAAAAACAGAAAAGCAAATAAAGAGAAAGCCCCTGCGGTATCAAAAAACCAGAATGGTGCAAATTCAAGACAATTAAGACAAGTCAAGGAATGCACAAAACCCACCTAATAAATTAGAAAAAAAAATTAATTAAGGTATCTGCTAGCAATGCTTGACTAAAAGCATTCACAGTTCTTTGCACTTATTAAAGCTTAATATAAATTTCTCTTCTGCAAATGCTCATTAAACTGATATATATCCTTATCTGGAAGACACTACCAGTTTCCTGTTTTATCTGCTTCACCAGGGAAACATAAAAAGGACAGACTATTCATGTTGCTTTTACAGCTGCTGAGCACTGAATCTTCATTCAGAAGACCAAGGTGCTACACACAGCTTTGCCACCACATTCCAGCATTGTACCAGACCAGCTGCTGAACTGAGGCCTCATTTTTTGTCTGTAGAACAGGTTGGACAGCACCTCCTCCTCTCACCTACTGCTTCTCTTGCAGAACAAATTCTATGTGCAGGAATGGTCTTAAAGATTGCTTATTTGTGGTGCACCAGACCTCTAGATAGAAGCAGAATACAAATAATAACTAGTGATATGAAGCCAGTCTTCTGAGAAAAGAGGTAAATGAGTATAACACATTTCCAATTTTAGTTTCAGAGATGCCTCTGCTGGCATCTGTATTTTTGGTGGAATAAAATACTCTTCAACTGCTGAAGACGGTCAAGTCAGAGTTGCTAGAAGTCACATGAGGCACATCAACAGTTTGAATACTATTTGCATTTGGGCAGTGCTCATTCTCATCAAAAGCTCACAAGTCTTCAAGGGTGAAAGCTCCACTCTTGCCTCTCAGAGAGGGAGGAAAGAATACAACAGAAGACCTGGATCTTGAAAATAAGATCTTATATCTGTAGTTAGAGCAGGTATTCATCTTAATTTTGCTGAAACTGGTAAATTCAATTTTGATAGCAACAATGAAACCAGGTATCTAGTGCATGATAAAAGTCATCTGCACATTTTAAATGAGGTGTGCAAAACCAAGATAAAACCAAAACCAAGATGAAACCAAGATTTCTTAAAAGTTGAATTAAAAAGCTTAAAATTAATGAAGAATCTGCTGCTCTACCTTGCTTTCACTTGACACAGAATGAGAACAATGAAGATCTACTGCAAAAATCTTAAAAGATCTTTAAGCATTCAGCACTATCTTATTTGCTGAGTTACACACAGGTTTCTGCCTACCACGGGCAGTCTTGACGCTCCTCAACCGCACACTGACAGGAGGCTGAACACCATCAGCCACACACCAACAGGGCACTCACTCCTAGAACAAGCCTATCACTCTTTATGGCACAGCCTTCTTCACCACAGGCAGTAAAACCAACCATTAGGAGAATACAGCCATGCTGGATAAGGCCTAACTTGCACACTCAAAAGGTGTGGCTGGAAAGCTCAGTTTGAGGAGAACTGAGATTTTCATTCTGGAAGTTTCCAATACCCACCTTTTACTGCACTTACATCTTCAGTAAGACACTACTTTATAGACAACAAAATGGGCAAGATGCAGCGGGGCACACACAATTAATGTCATCACTCACTACATGGGAAGGAACCTAAGAGTTAGGATGGATATAAAGGTTCAGAGAAGAAATAATTTGTTAGAGATCATCCTTTTAACTCAGTTAGGCTCCGAGGCTTGGAAGATGCAAACATGTCATGCCCAGAGAAACTGTCTCCACTAACACAAATACAGCTTTTTTTCATGAGACTGAAACTGTGAAGGTCTTTTGACAATACCCAGTCCTATTTACAGCTATAATGGTTTTTATAACACATAATCCACACCACCACCACAGGTTCAGGCAACTAAGCATTCAACAATTTAGATAGGAACTGAGCAAGAAAATTAACTTTGGAGCCCACCCCGTCAGACAAATCCATCGCTCTGCAGATGACAGACACCAATATCTTCTTATCAATGCTTTGGATTTATGATACTGACAAAAATAATATTTCTGTGTTTAATTGCAAACTTTATGTGAAGATAACAATTAGAACTTCATCCTCACAGAAAATGACTGTTGCTGAAACTCATCTGAACAGAGGAAATATCAAAATTATTTCAAAACATACAGATATATAGAACCATTGAATTTAGAAACAAACATGAACACTTTGGACCAACGGAGAAGACTCAGAATCAGTGCTGAGAACTGGCTAATATACTAATTTAGATTTTAGTAAATATTATGGCATTAATTTGATATTGGCAACTGCTTCCCCAAATCCACCTTAAGCCTCTAGAAATTCTAAGTATTCTACACAGGGATTCTCAGGTACTGTGCTTACATTATGTTAGTGCAAGACCTATATTCAAAATTATTATTTAGACACCTGAACCACAAAAGTGATTTTGGTCAGAAAAGACACAGACAGAGGGCACACTCCATAAAGACACTCAGCAGTGTGAGGGACACTTTGATCAAGGTTTTGCTCAAGGTATTTAATATACACATTTAAAATGGACATAATTACTTTGTCCTGGGAATACCTTTCTTACACAGAGCTGGATAATTTTATCTTAAGAAATAGCTTACACTCCTGTACTGCTTGTGCCCTTTGCGTTATTAACTCTGTTTCTGTAAATGATTGTAAGTTCATCCAGCTCATCATTTCGACCATTTCTTACAAATTAGACTTTGGGAACCCAAAACAAGATTGCAAAGAAGTCAGTAAACAACATCCAGATATGTCATATATGTCACTGATAAAATTTATTCTGAGAACAAATTTATATGAAATAGCTAAGTAAGATTTTGACTGCAACTAGACTTGAAGTCTGATGACAAAGTCTAAGTTTTAAAATCTATGGAGACAACTGATAGATAACCATAAACCCACTGCAGACACTGAAGTTATTTAGGCGAACTGGAAACATCTTGCACGTGCTGCTGTAGGGACCATACAAAGGCTACAGCTGCTTTGTATACATGTGCAGAAACATGAATGCGAACTGTCTTTGCAAACTACTATTCTATGAAAATCTCTCTTCATTTTTATTTTTTGGTCATGGGTCTCCTAGAGGAGCAAAGCTAAACATTTTTGAGAGTATAACTGTTATCTTTTAGCCACAGAAACCCCTATCTTTTCTTCAAAAGGTATAAAAATGTTTACTTACTCAAGTCAAAAGGAAAATGTTAACTAAAGTTGATTTTAAACTGTTGAGAGTAGGTATGAAACTGATTCTGACCAGGTTATCACAGGAAACATTTGCTTCAGATCCAGCTGGCTACTGGTAAATCAAAGGACCAAGCTAACGGGGTGGAACTCCAGCCTCAGCCAGCGCTGGTGCCATCCACACCCAGACCAAGGGACTGATGCCTTCACTTTTCCCCAGATTAGCAGCTGCTGTCTGGACACTGAGGTGTATTGCTTTCCCAAAAGAATTCAAAAGAGGGAAGCAGTCATACACAGAATGACAAAGCACTGTAAAATATTTTCAAAATGCTGGAATAAGTAATAATTTTTTCTGTGCATAAATTACATTAAAAGCCTATGCAACATTTTTCAAAAATAATACAAGAATCCCTGTTGAAAGCTACTGTGTAAATACTATTCTTTTGCATTAAGCTATGCGCAAACCTGAAAAATTTATTATGGAATGTGAATTCAACCACTTTGCAAACACCAAATATTCACAATGTTAACTTCCAGGACATTTACATATGAGCAAGTGCAGGGAAATCACTGAGATTTATTTTCAAAGATAATGGTGAGGAGAGGGATCCAGGGAGTTTGTGTAAAAATTTATTCTGTCGGCATTTTTACTGACTTTCAACTAGAAGATTCCACCCAGCTTCTCATACATGATAAGAAGGTGCCAGTTAATAAAACAGAGGGAAAAGCTTTAAGAAACATATTTTATTATTGCAAACACTGCAGGAAAATACTGTCATGTGATAACCTGGAAGGAACACCTTCATAAGAACACACTGCCATAGCTGCAAGGCTCATCCCTGAAAGTGTTCAAGGCCAGGCTGGATGGGGCCCTGAGCAATCTGATCAAGTGGGTGGCATCCCTGCCCATGCTGGGCATGGAATGAGGTGATCTTTAAGGTCCCTTCCAACCCAAGCCTTCCTGTGATTCTGTGATAATGTCTAATGTATGCTCCAGTGCCCCAGTATTTCACAATGGACAGTTCCGCTAACTACAGGTAACAATTGACCAATTGCATACAAAGGCTTCAGTGCAGTAGCCTAAACTGACCAGTAAGGACTTGGACAGTATCAGGAACAGCATATCAGGGAAATGACAACAATTTGTTTTTTTGCTCTCCACCTTTAATGTATATGCAACATTGTGGAACTTGCTTTCAGAAATCAGGTATCTAACACTAATAAATTATGCACCGATTACAGATGACCTTTGGAGTCGCTAAAGGTACAGTCACAATCATGCATTTTAAAAAAATCCTGCTTTTCACTATAAAGGGAGAATGTACGAAATTAAATGAGGCTTGCAATATAATCAGCGTGGTTGGCTGCTTTAATACATTCCATTTCAATTTAAAATCACCACAAGCCAAGAGCGACGAATCTAATTTGATCAGTTGTTCACGAAAACACTGAAAAGAGATGTAAGCAGACCTATCAACAGCTGGCAACATGGCCTGCTTTCAAAAGCAATTAATCAGTTTTTACAGAACCAGCAACTCTTAAAATATTCAGAATCAGCTAAAGCACCACACTATTAGGAGAGTGGAAAGGAATTCTTCTAATAAGAGCATCTTACATACCAAGTTATTGCTTAAACCCACAAAAGCCAGAAAGTTCAAACAGAAAGGCCAAATCTCTAATAAAAAGGTGCGGTCAGGTGGTCCACTAACAGCAATAACCCACTGTAACTCAACTTCGTAGGTCTGACTGCTCTTTATGACACTTTTCAATTGCATTTCATATTTTACTGGATTTTATGAGTTCTTGCACATATTAAATATGCACATTTGGCTCCAACAGAATAAGCACCCAGATTACTAGTAACTTGGTATAAAGCCTGTCATATGCAAAGAATACACACTTTCAAAAGCAGAACAAGCTCCCATGTAATTAAAAATATACAGATTCATTACTTCCCACTCAAAAAATACTGAGAGCAATGTTGTCTTACCTATCACATCTGTCATGCTTGCCATGCTCTAACTTTGTGGATTTCAGTCCTGGAGGCCGCACACATTTCTCTGGCTGAGAAAATTTTTCCAGAATCTACTGAAACCAATTCTGATTAATAAGACTGAAACTAACTTACAAATGGAACAGCACCGTACCAGACCACATCCATTCAGTCATTAATTAGCAACTGCATGAGAGGAAATTTTTGAAAGAGTTTCAAATCCAGCAGAATTATCCAAAACACAGCTTTGATTGTAACAGGAGATGACTGGTAGACAAGCCTTTTCTGGAGAATGATGATCTTGTGTATCAGCACATCAGTGCCGTTGGAAGACTTGGAATTCAATTGCCATTTACTTACTCAAATCGTTACCATCACCGATTTGAGGAAATGACTTTTCCATAACCTCAGGCATAAGGACAACATACACAAAAGTAAAACAAGACACCTGAAAGCAAATTGCTCTGTCAAAAACAGTCACTGAAACAGCAGAGATGACAACAGACTAAAGCATCTGCTGCTGGCACAGTAGATCAACTATAAACAAAATAAAAACGCCATTTGTGATCTACTTTAGGATGAAGCACGCGACCAAAATTAAATACTGTTGCTTTACTTTGCTTATGACAAAATTCCACAACCTTGGTAAAAGAACAACCCCCACATTAGACCTTTAATCCAGAAAGGCTTGAAATACAAACAGAAAAATATATATTTAATAAATACTTGCCCAACTTATTCATTACTTTTTGCTCAAGTATTTGATAACAGCTAGCTTTATCCTGATTTAAGCTGCAGACTGCTAGCTACCTATCAGCTTTATAACAGCATTTTTTTTTTTAACTTGAGCTTTTGTTACATTCCTCAAGGTATGAAATCTAACTCACCATTATTTTTCACCTTCACCTACTTTCCACACAATATTTTACATATTGGGAGGCAAAGCAGACCTCCAAATCACCAGAAAAAAAAAAAGCTGAAAGAGAAGCATATCTCCTTTCTATCTGAAAGGGAACCTGTTATACTGAAACACCCCCCCATTTAATGAAATGCTGCTTACCCTAAAGTAAATGCTAATCTCACTGTGAGGAGCAAACAAAAAAAAAATGTATAATTTTTATTGATATACATAATTCCAGAAAAAAAATCCCATAGAACCTGGCTGCTTAGATACATTTCTGGGATGGGTGCCCAACACAGGATTCTTTCAGATCATGTGCAGAGGAGTTTTTCATTATCCTCTAGAAGAACATCAGCAAAAGATGCAGTAGTTGCTTGCAGGGGACCCATAGCTATAGATACATCTAGAGGTAAACAGCATCGATCTGTTTTAAAATGGAGGAAACCACCAACATACTATTCTTCCTGAAAACACCCATGTGCCTTACCAATATAGAAATTAAGAAAAAAAGTTCATTTGCTCTCCTTCTTAAACTTTAAATTTTCTCTTTTTTCTTGTCAGACTAGTCCTACTGTGGATTACAGAGCCAAACCTCCTCAGAAAACAGCTTACTTCTTGAGTTGTTGGTGCTACAGTCACCTGATGTCCATCAGCACTGATTTCTGGGGCCAGGAACATCCAACTCCCTGATGGTTACAGATGTTGGTTTACAAATTCTGTAAGCTACCAGTGATAGGCAAGAACCATCTCAGCACACAGCAAATGAGGGACATCTTTTCTCTGTCACATGACAGAGAGGGACCAGAGTAGAAACACTATCTCTTGTCAAGCTGCTGCATACCAAGAGCAAGAGAAAATTTCCAACTACAATCATCTTCACAGGTATGAGAAACCGGGGAAAATTAAACAATGCCTGTCAAACTTACGTTACTTGTCCCTAATTCAATTAGACTTTATCAAGGATGAAGGAATCCAAGAAATAATTAGTCATTCACAAAACACACATGGAAAGGCACTAAGTAACTGCAGTTCCACTGCTGGCCAAGCTTATACCCTCTTCAGAAAAGCAACTTGGGCCAACTTCCGGAAAGCAATCTTTTCACAGAGTAAATGAGACAAACTACTCCCTGCCAACTTTACCTTGCAATGCTGGGGAAAAGCAGTTGAAAAAATGAAGAATCACCAGGGTTTAGCACCTGGGAACATCACCTCTGCTCTAACCTGGCATACAGTCACATTAAGAAATGCATTACTCCGTTTTAACACATTGGCCAATTTAAAAGGAAAACAAAACACCAAACATTTTTTCTTGAACAATTTTTCTTGTATCTCCCTGTGTGCTCCTCCCAAATCCTCCCAATTCTTCCCAAGACACTAAAGAAGTGCATGAAATACATGCCTGCAGCTATACTGATACAGTGACCAAAATTCCTTCTTTTCAAAGACCCCCACCCACATGGTCTTCAAGAGTCTGTATCCTCTAGAGTCTTTATCCTCTATCCTGCCCTTCAAGAGCACACGAGATGAGCCATTCTGAAACGGAGAGGTCACAGGTTCAGCTGCCAATAATACATCAAGGACACAACAATATCCTCTGCCCCATTGATGCAACCAGCTCCACCACTATGATGCCAATATATTTGTTTTCTTCCCCCCACCCAGGGAAGCATATCTGCTGATCATCTCCTACTTGTGAAGTCAGCAATCCTGAACAGGGAATACAGGAGATACGCATTCAGCAGCACAATGACCGTGAAACAAGGAAGCAGATTACTTGGGTACCACAACATTAAGTACTTTCTGACAAAGACTGCATTAGCAGATGACAGGAGATTGAACACACAGCAAACAAAATGCTTTGTAGGTTTTTCTCTGTGCCTGATGTTGCAGCTGATCTGGAAGAGAATGTGCAGAGTCCCTCAGGCAGAGATAGCCTTTGATCTCAGTGTACTAACTTGATACACTTACAAATCTGTGAGTGCCTTTTGTCTTCTGCCCTCCCTAAAGAGGGTCTACAAGTAAAATAATGGATTATCTGAGGCTGCTCTGCTATAAGAAAATATATTTTAAAGGGCCTTATAAAGTCAACTTTGTAAATGTATATTTTCCTTTTTCATGCTTGACATTCAAGCAGAAAGAAGAAAGATTATGTGCTATGATCTGTAGAATATTAAACTCCTCCCCATGATAACTCTGTCTGGAGTTATCAAAATCCCTGTATTTACTGAATATGAAAAAGCAGAGGTTGATGGAGTTGCTTTTAACTGCTAGAATCTTTTGTGGGTAAAAAATAGCTATTAATAGATAACAACTGTTCACCTTGAAGTTTGCAAATTAATTTTCAAATGACCCAATACAAGAAGTTTAGTCTCTAGATTTGTCCCTTCAAAAAACAGAACTACAACCTCTGCTTCCCTACAAATAACCACAAAACAATAGCCTGCTCTTGTGACAGAAGCCAGAACTCCATTCTGAAAGTGATTTTTAACCTGGAGACAGACTTTTCTGAAGGAGTGGTGGAAGTTACAAAGTTCTGCCTCCTCATGGTTAACCTTCATGACTAGATACCTTCAGCAGACTCTTCACAAGTAGCAATGTACACTTCAGGTTATTCTGAGATCCAGAAACAGTTTCTTTCAGAACACACTTTTCTCATTTTGCTTTAGTCAACAGAGGTTGTAAAGAAAGAAGGATAAAGAAAACTACTCTCATGTTACTCTTATTCTGTGGTGAAAAACTTCAAGGTGACTGGAGTGCTGTACACATCAATGTTTCACATTTGGCATCTAACCTGGTAACATGGCCCTTGTACAATTTTTCCAGTGATACTGCTCTCTAAATCTGAACTAGTCACCACCCTAGATCTCCCTTATAAGCAGAGGAGGCATTTCTCATGTGTGATCCACACCAGCCCAGTACAGATGTGACCAGCTTAGTCATGTCCTAGAACTGCCTACTTCTCCCCTTAATACAAAGGACCACATCCTGACAAACTCACAAATAAAATGCTTGAACTCTGAGACCTTAAAGCCAGCGGTGATGAAGTGCATTCCTTTGTGGGGAATTTTCTCCACCAGTGATATTTGATGTGGAATGCCTGCTTGGCTTTACCTAGAGAGAAAGAGAACAGCAAAGCCCATCTCACACAGTACCTACATACTCAACTACCTACATCCCAAGGTAAGGAGTGTGTACACAACATGAACATAAACCACCAATAGGCAACCGCAGAAAGAAACAAACAGCACTCTGACCTACATCAGCCAGAGCATCACCAGCAGGTCCAGGGATGTGACCCTTCTCCTTTGCTCAGCCCTGGTGAGAAACATCCGGAGTCCTGAGTCCGGTGCTGGCTCTTTTTTATTAAAGGTAATATATATCAGCTGAAAGATAAAAGTGGCTTCTTATTGTATAAAAGGCCTGTCACTGGGGTAATTCATATTATCTTTATAATTGGGATATACTGCTCTACAGAGCTTTGCTTTATAATGAAAAGTTTGTTTGATCTTCAGGCATTCCTTGGGCCTCTCTTAGCAAGGCATAGTTGGAGACCCAAAGTACCCACGTTGTTGGAAAATCTTAAATGTGAAAATTTCTGTGTAAGTTCAACAGTACTTTTTTTCTTGAGTGCTGTTTGTAGTTCCCAGTTTGAAAAGAACTCAATTTTTAAAATCAAAGTATATATACCAATTTGAATTATGCTAAGGACATAGTTTATCATAATAATGGCTTTCAAAAATGTGCTATTCAACAGAAATACTGGCATACTCCAGACATTTCAAAAACATCAGCTTGCAACTGTTGAAGAAACTTCCCAAGAAGGATGTACTCCATCTGTAAAACAGCTGATTTCGGCAAAGAGAGGTTTTTTCCAGATCATATTTTATCTTCAAAGGACGATAAAATAATCCTTCTTTGACACATACTTCTCCAGAGTCCTCACTGTACACATCCAGAACAAGATTATATAAAATTATCTGTTCTCAAACCAAGTCTAGAATTCTTCTAGAGATTACTAATGCCAATTTATGGCCCTTTTCAATAATATATACATACATACAGATCTTATTTAACAATTCCCTAATTGATAAAAACTTCTCACAGGATAACAAGTGTTACAAAATCCACAGCTTAGCTCCTACTGGAAATGTAGGACCTGATTTCAACCACACTGGATTCAAACAACCCATAAAAATAAAGGCTACATTTTGCAATGAATGTCCAGCTGTACTGCAAATTAGTTTCATTTACTCTTGCCTCTATAAAATCCTTCAACATTTCTGTTTCTCAGAGCTCCCTTCTGCATTTTCCATACCAAGAATTTTGGGATTGTTTTTTGTCAAATTTACACATCTGTTCTGTTCTTTTATGTCTTTATTCTTATTTTGCAGTAATGCTCTTCCCTCATGTAGTTCCGAACAAGCATTTCCCATTTTCTTTGCAAAATACAACCTCTTTAACAAAAAATTCCATATGAATCCCTGTGACAACAAAATAAAATGTTACTGTAGTGTTAATATTTTGTTGGGCCCTTAATTACCATACCAACATAGTGCCATGGATTTGGATGGGACAGCTGGAAGTTCTCTACCTGTCTCTTATGAAGCAAAGACCAAAGGAATAACCCACAGCCCTTTCCTTCCCCATGAAAAACAAGTTTACTTTATAATTGCTATGTTACAAAAAATCCTCAACAACTCAAATCCCCTCAAAGTGCAACATAATTTTTGAAGCATAATACTGAACCACCAACACTGCTTCTACAGTCAGGGCAGACGCACACAGAGAAGTAACTGCAAGGCATCCTAACGTATTCAATGTGCAATGTAAAGTTTTACCATGTTAAAATTACCTTATCCTGTGGTAATCTGTAGTTATATCTCACCCTTCTTTCATTTATCCTCATAAAACCTCTAAAGACTGAGTGTATTGTCACCTTCCTTTCATATCTATTTTTTGGTGAAGGATGCTAACCCAACAGCAGCCGAAGGCTTTCATGACAGTAAAGCACAGCACCTCAATGCCCGGAAGGACATGGGTCTAAAATGTGCAGCAGGTGACATTGGATGCTGACAGCAGCAGGAAACTGAAAGCAATTTCCAAGGGATCTCTAAACAGTATTTATTAACTAAAAATGTGAGAAGATAAGGGCTCCTGAAAGCCCAGCATGCCTATCACTTTTCAAGAATCTATCCTGATGATCTATTTCCCTTTAAAAAGCCATTAGTAGACTTAGAAGGAAAACCAGAATGCACTAAAGGGAGCTCACAGGAAAGATGGAGAGAGACTATATACAAGAGTATGCAGTGACAGGACAAGGTGGAACTAAAGGAGGCTCAGACTGAAAGAGGGTAGGTTTAGATTAGGTATTAAGATGAAATTCTTTACTGTGAGGGTGGTGAGGCACTGGCACAGGTTGCCCAGAGAAGCCTGGATGTCTCATCCCTGGAAGTATCCAAGGCTGGGCTGGATGGGGCTCTGAGCCACCTGGTCTTGTGGAAGGTTCCCTGCCCATGGCAGTGAGGCTGGAGCTCAGTGATCTTCAAGACCCCTTCCAACCCAAACCGTTCTATGATTCCATGCTGAAAGAGCTGAGCAAACCCAGGACCTACGTGAGTAGGAGAGTGGTTTTTCCAGGGCAGCAGAGATGCCTGGAAACAGAGAAGCATCGAGAGCAGCAGCCAGAGCTGCCTCATAACCCAGATACCACAGGCAAAAGTGGGTCCCGGAGGGTCAGGTTAAAACAAAGCATATTTGTTGACCCTATGGGTCAGTGCAGTGTTAGTAGTCACTCACAGGACAGAGAATACATGTATGTATCAAAAATCGCTAGTGTTAAACGCCATAAGGGGACGAAAATGATACTTTTTAGTATTTTGTAGAAAATACAGACATGCTCATATGTTAATAGACTAAACACTGAAATAAAATGCATGTTTTGTCTAAACAGGAGCTCCTGACTGAATACTTCTCTTGTTCAAAATTTGCCAGAACAATACAATAAAACCAAAATGAAGCTAAGTCTTCAGATTGTATTCAAAAGTTCAAAAAGGCATAGACACTTCATTGTAATTTCTGAATTTTATCAGAGTGCCTGTTTTTTTGGAAACACTGAAAAATATTTTTAAGCTGTGTCCACCTTTATGGCTACTTGCATCACTGTGGTATCTGAAATAGGGCTTAAACAGGTAAAGAGCTGATAAATCTTTAGAGAATAAAAATGGAAAAAAAAGAAATAGTGGTTTTAAACTTGCATCCAGACTTTCAGAAACCAAACTTTCAAATTAGAACCTCTATTTCTTTCTCCTTTTTGTTTGACTGTGTCCAGATAAGGGTGGCAAAACTGGCAAAGGAACTGGTGCATGACTCTTTAAGAGGAGCAGCTTAGGGAGCTTTAGCCTGGAGGTGTTTAGCCTGGAGAAAAGGAGGCTCAGGGGAAGACCTTTTTGCTCTCTACAACTCCCTGAAAGCAGGCTGTAAACCAGCTGAGGGCTGGCCTCTTCTCCCAGGTAACCAGTGACAAGAAAAGGGGAAATGGCCTCAAGCTGCACCAGTGAAGGTTCAGGTTGAATATTAGGAGAAATTTCTTCACTGAGAGAGTGGTTAAACACTGGAAGAGGCTGCTCAAGGACATGGTGGAGTCACAATCCCTAAGAGTGTTCAAAAAATACATAGCACTTGTTTCCAACCAAGAGCTACACTTTAGATCTCTTAAATTAAGTAATACTTGAAACAACTGAATTATGTCTCAAAAATTATCATGACATTGCATTCATGATAGCCCATATCAAACCCCTTAATTTCTGTACAATACAAAATTTGAAGAATGAAATAATAAAAATATTCCACATCATGTTCCTGGTTTACTATAGCTTACCATTTCTCTTCAAAAACATGGTGGTTAATGCCCTTGGTAAGTATGTTAACTATACTGGTTTTGGTCACTCACCACTATTTTACATTAAGTATGTTTTAGTCTACAGGCTCAGCTCTATTAAAAAAAAAAGTCCCATTAACTCTCCTTTGCTCTCCCCCATGGCTATGTAATGGAATCCCAAAGAAAAATATTAATCTGACAAATGTGCTACTGTTAGTTTATGGAACATAATCACACCAGAAATATAAAACAATACCATAACTAGCTCAATATTTTAATTCCAAGTCTGTACAATTCTATTAATGTCAAATATTATTTGTTTTTATAATATAAATAAACTAGCTTAGGCTGTCACTCACTTCTTTTTATTCATTTTTTGTTTTGTCTTACTGCATGCATCTCTCACAAAGTGAAAAATGTCTATTTAAAGTTAAGTGGAAATACTACAGTACGTAACGTTTTCATGTCAAAATAATTACATTATTATATTCTGAGTTAAATAATATAAGATAGGAAAACATTTTGATATGCATTTAACAGTTGTAACCCTTGCAGCATCAAATCAACTTCTTCCAAACCTATTTCCGCCAGATAAAATCGAAGAGCTCCCTAACCTGACCAGCTGCCCCTCGCACCCATCTCAGTCCCCTCCCAGAAGAGGGACGAGCCAGGACAGAAGAACATCCTGCTGCAATTTTTTTTTTAAGGCTAAACCATGTTTTGGCCTGTCACAGACAACTAATCTGTTCTCAAAAGCCAATTACATTAGACTGAAACATGAAATCTGGTGGTTGGATTGTCAGAATGGGATCAACCTCAAAATAACTACAAAGGTCACAGAACAAGTGTGGCTTTGCTGAGAGAGGGACTTGAAAACTCCAAGTGGAGGGAGGCTCTGCCCACAAGACAAAGAGGTATTTCTTTTCTCAAATATGTACTCCAAACAGTGTCTTGTGCATTCCTTATTTTCAAGGCAGCAACATCCATGGATTCAAGTGCTCAACTGCCCCTGCTCCTCCAGAAATACATCAGTCAGGATTGGTTGACACCACCACAATGTTCTGATGCAGAGATGGCAAAAAGGTAATACTCCTTTATGGAAGGCAGCATTTCTTTTACTTAAATAAACCAAATTTAAGATGCATTTAAACACTTCTTTGTCTCGTGCTGCATTTTTATACATATATGATGCTCCATTTTTGTGTCCCCTATGGAATAAAACAAAAACTTTCCATTATGCTATTCTCTACTTGGTTTACTAGTCCCTAATAAAAAGAAGATATTATCTCCATCTATTTCTTAGAGAAAAGAACATAACTGTATTTTCATAATGTATTTGATAGAAATCCTTTGTTTGTTGAGGATACAGAAAGGTATTTCAAAAGAAATGTCTCCTGTGCAGTTATTATACTTCAGTGAGTACAATAATTAACATAATTTTATTTGCAGCAATGATTTAAATCTTGGAGCTTAAAAAAGGCTCCTGTTTTCACAAATAATGACTCCATGTGCTTCTTTTAATGGTCAATATAATTTAAACTGGTTTGGAGACAAATTCTCTTTAGGACTCACACTTAGGGGATGTGAGTTGAGATAATTACTTTCAACATCAAGAAGATAAGACACATCAACTGCAAACCAAGGCCAAGTTTGGGAGCTAAGAATAGCTTTTGGCAAGTATACAATTAAACAGTTGCCTCCTATAACAAGCACAGAAAAATTACACTCTGATATGTATGCAACACAGTATTAAGACTTGAGGTGTTCCAAAGAAATTTCAGTATTCCAGTTCCCCCTTTCTCCATGCTTCTTTTTCACCATTTCCCTTTTGACACAAATTACAATTTTCTTCATTTTACTAGTATCACAAATAGTGATCACTTTTAAAAATTATCCCTTTCGTATTAATTCTGTTTTCTGTTTCTGCAAGTATTTTTCTTCCTGGTGATTTTAATACAGTGACATAATAAATGATTGCTTGCTGTCAGGATGCATGTGAGAGAAAGCTTTGTATCTCTGATGTCATTTTGATACATCAGTGTTACAGAATGAAAAAAGATCACCATATCTCTACAGTACTCTTTTTATTCGAACTACTAAAGGTAGCACATAATTTATTTAACATATAAAAAACACAGTTGCTACTTCTTTTAAAACAACACCAGGACAAAAGAACTATAGATTGAATATTAATTTTGCTCTTCTATAACACACAGTAAACCATTTTTGATTTCAAACTGCATGATTAGACAAATTTATAATCAAGTATGTGCAACAGTAAGTAATAACACACAGACATAAGTGTATATCAATACAGGAAAACAACTTTTTCAAAAGCAGTTTTACGCAATAAAAGAGATCTTTGGACCATGAGAAAACAGCTGTATTCTTTTTATTTTTTGTGGAGCTAAGGTTTCACTCCACAGATACACGGCCATGAACAAACTTTCTCAAACATCTTTATACCTGACACCAAACACTTGAACCAGACACCCTCAACCAAAATACAAACAATGTCACAAAGGTGTTCACTCAAACCATGCACCTTTCTGCATGTTCAGCTACAGAGTCTTTGAACACACAAGGTATCAATGGCAAAAATTAAGAGGCTCTAAATTTGCAGGCAACACAGTTGAGTTCTCCAACCACATATCAAGGCAAGTCATAATTAAAGACATGGAAGTCCTCCCACAGCCCTGTCACAAACTGTACTGCCCAAAAGGAAGGGGGAAAAAAGAGTGCTGGTATGAAGTACAACACTGCACACCATCTTCAGTAGGTCACTGGTCTTTTAAATAATCTCTAGTGAACAAATAAGATTTCAGAAAGTTTTTAGTAGATAATTACACTTCCTGATTTTGTAATTAGTGGAACTACATGTAATTACATAATAATTATGACGGTAATTACGTAATTAAGATGTATAATTATGTAGTAAAAAACATTATGGAAATAAAAGCCATCAACTGTATAAGCACAATACATTTTTAAAAATAAATTCTGTATCATCTGTTTAAAGCTACCATTTTCCTCAAAATATCAAAGTGATTATCAGCCATCACTGGCAAGTTCTAAAATACATTTCTTATGAGACTTAAAAATCATACAGATAATTGTATCTTTTTAAAAATCTCTTTAAGCCTTAGCTTTACATTATCCTTCTGATGTCTAGGCACACATATACTGGATGCACGTCACAGAGTTAAATTGTTTGCATTTATATTTC
Organism: Origma solitaria; assembly: GCA_013397895.1. NCBI lineage: Eukaryota > Metazoa > Chordata > Aves > Passeriformes > Acanthizidae > Origma > Origma solitaria. The sequence continues at coordinate 727,364 of VZRL01005687.1, read as the reverse complement.
CAATTTGTATTGAAATAATTTTTTTAAAAATAGAATTGATTTCTGGTATCTAAAACACAGTAATTCATTACTTTTTTTCTAGTACAGTCAGATCCATAAAACTTCCGGGTCTTATAAAAGGAAAAACTTGCTAGTCTTGCGTTTTCCACTAGAGAAAAGAGCAAACTGCTGTGAAAAGCAGTAGTCACTAAAATGTTGTCACTTCAGACTTGCAGTGAACAGCAGAAGAACTGACTCCCATCAAAAAAAACAACCCCAAACTTTCTTAAGGAGATGAAACCAGAAAAACAAAGGTCTCTATAATAAAAACATCAGTGTTTCAGATAAAAAAGAATAAATGAAGGAAAAACGGCTTCAGAAATATTTTCTGTTTAGAGAAACTCAAAAGAGAACTGAAAAAGGAGGAGGCAGATGATGTCAGACAGATGATGCCATTGCATGGGTTCGAGGTAACAAGCTGGCCTGCATCTATTCATACTTCAGGAGGAAAAAAATCCTGAAGTGCAAAAGAGAAGATATTTCTGTTCACTATTTTCCACATACAAAAAGCCCCCATGGTCAAATAACCACTTCAGTTTATGAGGAGTCAGAAATTAGTTAAGCCACTACTTCATCCCACCTGCAATATTAATTCAATGTGCAAGGAAATAAAGTCTTCATTAATCAAAACCATTCTACTAGTGGACTGAGCCACAGTAAATGCACTCCTCTCATGCCACAAATTTTCCACATTGTAGACATATTATAACTGTTTCAACTCATTATTTCTACTAATTTCCTTCACAAGCAGAGAAAATAGTAACTCCAAGAGAGGTGTCCCAACCCATTATGTTTTGTGCTCAGGGAAAGTGTTATAGAAATGTACTGTGTTAATGGGGTTTTATTTAGATTTTGTAAGTTTAACAAAAAGACAACATGAACAGAAATAGAATGAAGAACAAGTTACACTAAAGATCTTAAAATTGTCCAAGTGGCAGTAAAAAAGGCATGATCATTAGGGAAGGATAACTCAAGATTTAAAGATAATCTAACTACCCATCCATTACTTCAAAGGCTCAAAAACCCTATTGCAAATAATTTTCAGTAGCTTTTGCTTTCAAAAAAAGTTAGATTTGAAAATACTCAAGGAATAGTGATTCAAATTTTAAAAAAAAGTTCACAAGTCTTCCTCTTCAAAACAACACATTAAGGAAAAATGAACAAGTGCTTTTGAAGAAAGACTCATAGATTAAATTCTTGAAAATTATTATTTTACAGTCTCTTCAAAACAACATGATTGGAAGACAAAGTACTTGACAGCAAATGTGCAGAGGAGCTTTTGTTTGCTTGGATGTAGAGATCACTACAGTGAACTGAAGCCTTAGTGATGGTGTCTGGAGATGTAATGCCATCAGAAATGTTTTGTTTATTGAATTGTGCCCTCTGAAAAGAGATTGGCCAGGTTTCAGCTGCTGCCATCTTACAAATAAATGCACAGACACATATACACCAAGGTAATTTATACAATCTCTCCTTATTGTCCACTGGAATGCACATGTGGAAAACTATACTCTCGTTCTTATTTATTGCAACAAGTACTTTGCTGTAGCCTTCTGACTGAATATTGATAAAAATGTGGCAAGTTGTTCTGATTTACGAAAATTCTTCCATTTAAAAAAAATCACTTCAACCTGCTACTTGACACACCAAGTTATGAACATACTGAGGAAAAATGCTCACCACTGAACTGACAGGATTCACACAAATACTCAGAGCAGATTTTTTTTTTACATCTAGGTCTAACAGCCCAGAAGAATTTCTTTTTTCCCAACATAATTTTTCAGTTTATTCATCCATAAAGTAAACTATGGATTTTTGATGTTTGCATGGAAGGGTGGAGTGAGGTGCACACAAAAAGCTGTAATAAAAGTGTGAAAACATCCTCTGAATATGCATTTGGTTTTATAAAACCGCAGCCTGTAAGTATATGATCAAAACAATTACATTCTATTTCCACAAAGTGGCATATACTTCAAAGATGTAGGTCTTCCTAATACACAGGAATACTTAACTGCTTTTCCCGAAGTTATCTTCCTCCCACCCTCATTTTCTTCTGCTTATCCATTAAGAGAATATGCTAAGACTTTTCAGAATCAAACAGCCATGGGCTCAATAGTTGAATATATTCTGGGAAAGACTCCACCACAGCAGCTTTCCAATTTCTGTCTCTGAAATACTTAAATATCTTGCAAACAACATTTGTGACCTTCCCTCTCTGAGAAATGGGACAGTCAAAGGGCAGTAGCTTCCAGCCTCATTCTACACTACAGAAAAAATCCTGTAACCAGGATCCTACTTCTTCAAAAAGATCACAGCACCATGAACAGCCTCAGTGATACTAACACACTGTGAATAAGGAGACTGCATCATCCTTATCTTCTATCTGATGCCAGGTGGGGAAACTGAACTGGAGACATCTGTGCAAGGCACAGAAGTTGTAGTGACTTTATGGGGGCTCCATTTCTCATCACTTTCAGAGGTTTTCATTTTACAGCAAAAGCAAAATGAGAACAGTAATAGCTTTGAATATTTAACACTACCAGTGTTCGAATGGAACAAGGATATAAAGATTACGACACTCTATTTTGATCTCCTCGTGACATAGCCATAAAAAATACATTGGTTTCCATTCTGCAGTTAAGGCACACAGAGCAAGCATACTCCTGTATTTAAGCCTCAAGTGTTCAAAATCACTGATAGCTGACCTATCCTTTTTCATCTGTATGAAGAGAGGATGCTACTACTTTGCTACTCCTACTGCTTTTTACTGTTCTGCTTGCTCACCTAAGTTGCAATGTCTGATTAAACCCTCGGCTCAGCTTTGAAAAACTCTCAGGAAGTGGTAAAAAGATGTTGAGTATGTTGCTACTCACAATAGAGCATTTTTCCCCTTTTCAGATTAAAAAAATAACTGAGAAGAAACAGCCCTTCTAGTATTACTGGTATCTTAAATTAGGGGTTTGGACAAAGCAATATTAATTAAACTGGTTTCTAACCTAATAGTAACTGTGCAACAGTTCCTAATTTAGAAAGACAGCCAAGAGTTTTCAGAATGTCACTTTTTGTAGTATGACACCTAAGAGCCTTGCACGGTATCACAATGTTAACCTATTAAATTGTATCACCATAACAGACCTTAAACTCCCAGACGAAAGGGAACATTCGTTTAGAGGATAAAGGTTAGTATTAATAGTAGGACAAAAGACCCATAACTACATCATCCAAATACTCCTGGGTGGTATAATTAACAGCTAACTTTACCAGTCACTGAAACAAGAAAACATCACATAGACCAATCAGCTTAATTTTGATTCTTACAGGAAAAGCATAGAACAACAACTATCTAATGATTACAGTAGATCACAAATGAGACATGAGTGAATGATGTTGTTATCACCACACTGGTACAAATAAGCAGAAGAAGAGTGTGCAAAATGTATTCATTAATCCTTCTGCTCTATTCCTCTGTGGTAGACCTGACCTATTGAAGGTCTACAAAAAATGGAAAAAAAACCCCAAAAAACCCACCAAAACAACAACCAAACACACAGAGAAGTGGAAAACTCTCCTGCTTGTCCTCCACAAAACAGGTTAGTAGTTGAAAGAGACTTAGAATATAGCATTGCATGTTTTAAATATGTAAAACTCTCTAAGAAAACAGTGTATTGCCCATCGTGCACAGAAAAAACTTCAGAAAGCAAAGTTAGCCTCAGATATCAAGATCAGCTCTCTACAGTAAGTACAGTGACCACACCAAACACAAGGAATTGGCTGTACAACTTGCCAAGCTGTAGAACCCGCATTGCCTGAGGATTTTTAAATTTAGCCCATCTGTAAAAAGTAGGCTGTGATATTGATCTTCTAGCAGGGAAAGGAAGCAGCTTGGATATCTTTTTGAACTCCCACTGATTTCACAATTATTATTTTAGATTCCATTTCAATAAATAGTATGGGCCTTCAGTATAAATAGCTGAACAAACAAAACCTGCTCTGTAATAAAGGTCCTGTATTTTGAAGAGGCAAGAACAGAAAATGCAAGTGAACTAGTAGTGAAATCTCAAGGTTCTGAATGAGACAAGATATGAATTCTTTTAAACTATTGTGGAAAACACATTTATATCTTCAATCGCTAGCCATCAAAACTTTCTTCTTTTTACAGAAGAATACTCCAAAATAAATAACAACTAAAGATGCTATTAGGAATAAACAGAATTTACAAAAAAAGAAGAAGAACTGGTCTTTAAAAATTCAGGAAAAATGGCAGTAAGATGTAGAAACAGTGAAACCTCATGTAATTTGGGCTTCAAGAAACAATGACCCAAAATAAAGCAAAAAAACTCCCAAAACCAAAATCCAAACAACAGTTAATCAATGGTTTAGTCACATAAAAAGAGGAGACTGAAAACAGCAAAGATGAACAAAACCTACAGTTGAATTTTGCCACCATTTTTAAACGATAAAGACAATAATTCTGATCACAGATCAAAGACAGAATGGCTTGGGAATGATGGCATGGAAACAAAAGCTTTCCAAGGGAAAACAAAGACTAGCTTCATGTTATAAAGGGGAGTTCACTAGATTTCCATTTCAGACCTACAACAAAAATCCTACATGAAAATTATTTAATCCTACACAGTTTAACATGAAGTGTACCAAATCAGTAACATATGTTACTAGAATACAGAGAACACTGGTATCTATAAAAGAAAAAGACGGCACAAATAGCCACAGACCATAATTGTCCAATTCTGCATATACTGTAGAAAGATATCTTCCTCCCAAAAGAGATCTGAAAAATGGGACAGAATTATACATAGGTTTATCATACCCACATAGTCAATTGCTTTGAAGAGAATCAATTGTCAAAGGAAAACTAAGAGATTTAATTTATCTGGCCTTGACACCTGCTGCAACATCAAGACTAAAATCACTGGCTTGCTGCAGAAGATAATACAATAATTTTCAAACAGCTATGAAAAAGAGAAAAATACACCACACTGAAAGGTTAACTGTCCAAGAGAAAAAAAGTCCTTGCAGAGTTCTTACAATTCCTTGAGAATCACTCTGAAAACTAATTTTATTGAACTTAGAGGTCAGGGTCCAAGAAGCATTTTCCCATTAAAGCAGATGGTGGTAAACTATGTGAATTCAGAAGCCACCACATTATTTTTCAGAGAGAATTTATTAACCTTGAAGTTTAATATTACAAATGAGATTAAGCAGTCAAAAATTAATGAAACCAGGAAAATTAAGTAAAACCAGTGGCATGAACCTGAGATATGAATAAACCCATGATTCTGAAATGACAGAAGTAAGAAAAACCTCTCAAACCTCAGGATTTCTATCCTTACTTCACTACAAGTTAATGATATGAACAGCTATGAACAGGACATAGGTGGCTCAAGAAATCATCAGCAAATGTACAGACCCAGCGTACAAGACACTGGAGAGATGCTATCTAAAACACCACATCATTTCTAGTTTCTCATACTCAAAAGATTAATTCAACCTACAAAAGACTGCACACAAAGGTGGTAAGAGGATGAATCATACAGCAGAGACCAATTCTTCTCAAAGGAAACTAAGAGTGTCTTTGCCTTAGTTGCAAAACGAAACAGATGTTACCACTGTTTCCAAAAGCATAGCAGAGAACATCAGGGAAGTAAAATAAATAAACATTTAGTGAATGGCCATAGACTAGCCACAAACCAGTTAGACCATGAAAATTATAGAGAATTTTAAGTCACCACAGATTGACAGGCTGAAACACACTTTGGAATAGCAGCAAAAGGAGAATCACCACACACAGATTTCCAAACGAAGTTCCAGAAACCTGCAGTCCTTAAAAATGCAGCAGAATGCTGTAGCAGGGGATTGGATGTGGTCACTCATGAAGTGTTTTCTACTCTCATGCCCTTATATTAGGTGAGAGTTCTCCACATGATTTGGTTTCAGCCACCAGCAGCATCCACTCTTAACATTCCTCCAGTACCTCTGCAGAGCTGTACCAGACTGACATGGCTACACACTGTGACTTCTTTGGATGTACAAAGAGGTGCAAGCATCAGAGTGAGTTCACTGACTTACAGGGATCCGGAAAGGAAACGAGAACCTCTACAAGAAGAAACGTAAGCACAACAGGCCAAAAGCCAGCCTGTTTATTTGAGTGGTTTTTAGCTAAGAGGTTACACTGTTTTCTTTTCCATATGTGGCTTATCAAAATAACATTTAGAAAGACGGAGTTTTATTCCATCTTTTTACCACCCAGCAAGCTAACTGCAGATGCAGGGCAGTGGTGGGGACAAGTTTGACAGCAGAGCAGCTGTCAGAACACAGTCCTGAGAGCAGCACCTTTTCCTCACAAGCACCTTCAGATCCACAGAGGACACAGCCAAGTGCTCTCTGTGGACAACATGCTTCAGTGGTGGGACCCAAACATGTCTTTTTTCAGAATTCTAAGCATTAGTCCACTCTCAGAAATATTCTTCTGTCAGCTTGAAAATCACTTAGCTGCACAAAACCCATTGATCCATTACAATCAAATGTTTTAGTTCAGAAATTTTATGGTAATTGGGAGAAGAGAAAAAAAATCTTCCTAAGATCAGCTTGATCTGTATTTAAGAGAGCTTTGTAGAAAATTAGCTTTACTGCTTTTCTTGTGCCCTCATTTGTCTCCCTGATAAAAATTGTCTCTTCAATACTAATAGCTGAAGGTACATTTTAATTTTGTACATGTTTTAATTATTCTATTTACTGAAGCTAACATGTCCTTCAAATGAAGAGATTTCTCTAAGGGTGTAACATGTAAGAAAAGCACATTTTCCAAAGCACAGTCACTTCAAAGAAACTAGAAGGGGACATATTATATACTCTTGAAGTGATGAACTCTGACTGAACACATTCCCCCTACAGGGGATTCTTAAATTCATACTTTCTTCTATTTTCTGTTTTAGATGACATCCTCGTAGTCCAGATTGGAAGAGTACAGTAGGTCTACTGTCTAGCATGCAAGTTGCTATTAAACTATACTTAATTAATTAAAAATTTAAACATACCTTTCTCTTCCTCAGTAACCACTTTATCCATCGCATAGTCCACATCAAAAATGTATCGGTAGAAGCAAAGCTGCGTGTACAGGGCCTTATCAGAATACTGGAACGAAAGAAGACAGCAATTAAAAACCCAACTCAAATGTGTGTCTCCCACTTCTAAGTCCACTATTAAAAAGTGATTATGTCTACTTGGTTTTTTCCAACAGCTTGTATGTTCTATTCATGTCAGCTTTTGGAATTATTATTAGTATTATGTTACAAAGTGGTTTTACTATACCTTTTCACTTTTCCTCACAATTTACACCGAGCACTTACATGAATCAAGTAAACTTATACGTTCTTACAGAAACTTAAAATGCATTTATCCATTCTTATAGATACACGTATCATAACAATGCCTTAGCAAGAAAATGAAAGTCATAAGAATGATGGGACAAAGGAATCACTTCAGTGCTTTAGGATATTGTACAATACAATAAACTAAGGAAAAAAATTCATGTATATTTTTTCATGAATACAGGTGTTTGGCTGTATTCCCCTCCTCCCATCCCAGCTATGGTTACATAATTCAGGAATGTGTCATCCAAATAAGAACAGGTGCATATATGCCTTTACAGCAACATTGTCACCTTGCTCTACACATCTGTGAAGGCTACTGCATGTGAGTAATCACACATGTAATTCAAAAATCTGCAGATGTGTACATGGGGAATATGATATTCAATTAAATGCTCTGAAGGCAGGTTATGTCAAGCCTCTGTGCTATTCCTCTAGTTCCAAAGTACACACCTGGATGCTCTCCTATCACTGCCACCATTCTGTACTCTAGAAATTGCTTGAATAGACATGAGATCCATCTTGACCACACTACAACTAAAATCTTTCAAGTTCATGTTCATCTTCCTGCACTCTTGTTCCATAAAACCATGTTTCACTCCCTGCTCTTTAAGATACTTGATTTTAGATATTGGCCAGCAATGGTTTGAAGAGTTGTTAATTAGGAAGAATAAGATCATTTTAACAGCATCAAATTTGGAAGTAGTGTGCATTTTAATATATTGAGTACAGAGGTAGACATATACAAACCCTCAAAGATATTCTTGATAAGCAATAAAACAAATGATGCAGTTAGACCAATGGAAAACTGCCACTCAGCACACCACAAGGAATGATCCCAAAAACGCAGTTGAAGAGCAACTGGTAAACTATCTACTTACAGGAATTCTACTTTAACTTAGCTTTTCAGTCTTCTGCCCAATCAAGCCAAGTTTTGCTACTACATTCAGCTGATTTTACACTTCTATTGACATGCAATACGTATCTATAACTATTAAGCAACTCATGTTGAGACATTTGACAACTATTACTACTGCTTAGTTATTTTTTATATATTTTAACAGTATAGTTTTTTTCCACTTCATGTGAACCTATTTTAAAAAAAGACACAGAGAAGCACATTTTATTCCTTATTAGCTATTCTACGATATGCATCATCATTATACTATTATACACCAGTTATTTTTAGTAAATCCTGATTACTGCTTCCTGAAGAAGAAAAAAGGAGGACGACAGCGATTAAGTTATTTGTTTAGTTTTTTAGATTCAGCTGTAATTGCTGGTACACATCTCCCTGACTGCACACATGAAGCAGGTTGAATAGAACACTGAAATTACCTCCTTCATAATAGTTTGTTTTGATAATGTATTGTGTGTCGAGATGATGAGAAACAGTTGCTGTCAATTTGATTAGCCATTATATTTTTATGTTAATTGCCATTATTGGGTCCATTCTGTTTAGTGTCACCATAGAAGCCATACAATGTTAGCATAAATAACAAATTGGAGTAAATTAGGAAGATATATTTTTGCCAATTCATTTTAATTGCCCCTCAGTCCTTCCGTCGGTTAACGCAGCTGTTGACCCATAATAAGCGCTAGGTCAATATAGCTGCTTGTCAATTCAGAAATGCAAAGTGCTGTGTTGCTGGTAATGGATATACAACAACCTTTGCCAGCCAACTGAAGCAAACGAATGACAACTCACATGAAAGAATAAAGCATCAGCTATAGAGTTTAGTGACCTGATATTAGTAGGCAGGCTAATTGAAAGTCACTGCTTAAATGGATAAAGAAAGTACAAAAATCAGTATGTAAAAATGTATATGTGCACACATAGACAGATATATATACACACACATGAATTTTTTTTACTGATAACATCCTAATATTTCCTTGCCTTTAGCTGCCTGCATCTTACACTTTGGAACTGGTGGAAAACAAAACGTTTGAAGATTTTCATGCAATTAAGTATTAATATCATGGCATACTTATGAATCCAGGGACAAGGCACCTCACATTCGGAAGGGCTTTAAGAATTACTTATCTCGCCACTTCTTGCATTTCCTTAATTTCTGACAACCTGTAGGTTTAAAAAAGGGGGGAAAAAAGCCCAATCCCTAAAACTTCAAACCCAAATAATATTCAATTTTAATGGCCCATTTTTTGCAGAAAGAAAACCCCACACCCCTAGCATTACAGGAAGAATTGGAGCTAAATTTGTATCACCATTTATGCATTTATCTTCCTATGAAAGACTGAATGGTGAGCACATGAAAATAAAACTCTATTTTGAAATCTTTATTTACTCCATGATGTTTGATTCATTTCATTAAGAACAAACTTCTGGAGGTTAAGTCTGCATCTTTCAGAGCTTACACTCAAGAAAAAGAACATTTTGTTCTTTCACACCACCAAACTTTTTTTTTTTAATTGCATTTACAATCACAATAAACAGATGAAGGAACAAAAGGTACATAGTTTTCATTCACAGTTATTCACTTCCTTGACAGAAAAATTAGGCCTCTAATGTAAAAATAACAGCTGCATTAAAAATAAACCATTGTGTTTAGCCAGCAAAATATTAATTTAAATCTAGGTTTTAAATGGTTGTAGAACTGTTTCCTGTAGCATCATGAAGCCAACTGCAAATCCCCAACTGCCTTCCCCGGAAGAATTTAAGATTACACAGATTATGTAGCGGAAACCAATGGCATCTTCTTAACAGAACTGGTGAATTACGAACATTAAAAATGCACATTTTCTCATGACTAAGCGTAAAGCTAGGATACAAAGCACTGAGTCGTGAAAAGAAAATTATCTTGCTCAGCTACCATACCCACCAGAGAATGCCCACCAGGGCACACATCAGGAAAGGAGACTTCACAAGAGCTCCTGAAGGACAGTGGTGCCTCCACACAAGGCTAAGACTACCCTGCTCAAATGCAATGAGAGGCTCAGCATTTGCCTTGTCCCTGCAGCTGGTGGTGGTTGAACAAGACACTAGACTGAAGGGTAGCACCATCTCTTCTCCCATCTCACAAATGCCCAAAAACAGCTCCCAAGCAAGCTGTTCATTTGTGCACTCACTCTAGCCATAAGAGACAGCTCCCTCAGTCCACAACAGTGTAGTCAGTGAGTAAGGATTTTTCTGGAAGAAGCCAACTTCTGTAACAAGATGTGAGGAATGACCTTGGTTTTCTTAATCTGGAAAGGGGAGTGAAAAAATAGCCAGTGTCCACCCTTCCTCCCCTTTTTTAGAAATGCCAAAACTCAACTTCCTGAAAGTAAGCAGCCTTGGAAGATTTAACCATTGGCAGCCATCTTCCTACCCTATACACAGTGCCTGAGAAATTAAGATGTACAATCTCTCCCCAGCTTTTCTGTTTTTTAAGAAAGGCTGGTGGCAGCTGCATTAGGGTGTTGAAATTAGAAGGCTCCTCCCTCAATGCTGGCTGGTTTAAATTATATCCCAAGGAAGCTCATCTGGGATGCCTCACTGCCCTTCCTCCTGTTAACAGGGCATCCACGTGGGAAACACACAGCCTTTAATATCCATTCAGTAGCTAAGGGCAGCACAGCAACCTAGAGAAACAAGGTAAGAATGGACATCAGGTAAGGTAAGAAATCAGGAAAAGAAAGAAAGACAAACTGAAGGAAAAGCTGCTGGAAACTCACAACAGCAAGGTAGCAGAGACTGAACTAGTGATGCTAGTGCTGATGTTTTACTTATCTGGATGCAGTGCTAGTTTACCTTTTTACCAGCACGTAAGACCTCCATATCTTGAAAGCGTAGATTTAAACAGGTCACACAACTAGATGCCCTTACTTAGATTAATTTTAGAATCATAGAACAGTTTGGGTAGGAAGGGACCTTAAAGATCATCTAATTTCAACCTCTCTGCCATGGGCAGGGATAGCTTCCATGAGGTTGCTCAAAGCCCCATCCAACCTGGTCTGCAACACTTCCAAGGGACTGGGGATCCACAGCTTCCCTAGGCAGCCTGTTCCAGTGCCTACAACTCTCCCAGCAAAGGATTTCTTCGGAACACGTAATCTAAATATACCCTCTTCTAATTTAAAATGGTTCCTCCTTGTCCTGTTGTTAGCTGCATGGAACTTCACTGTGAGCTCCTGTATTAACCAAATACATGATGGTCAATGCTTTTACAAAACTCTTTAGATTACCCCCATTCCTCTGCAGTTTTTCATTTACTCTTTGGCATCTCCCAAATTCTTATACTTCTCTATAGTCCCACCACACTCATAACCCCTTAAGTCTTTTCTGCATCCTCACTTTTTCTGCCCTTTTGCTTTCTTCTGCACCTCACTCTCTCCCATTTCTCAAAGCCCTCTCTAAAGTGTATTCTTTGTTTACTGTTGTTTCACCTATGGTTTTAAGGATGATAAAGGCAATAGGAAATTAAATAAAACCCATTAAAAAAAACCCCTTTCAGTTTGCTAACTTTAATAGACTGCTTTGCCGAAGAGATAATTTCCACAGGCTACAGAAGTTATTTGTATTACTTCAATTAATTATAATACAAAACAGTGGCACCACTTCATTAATCAGCTTCTTGAGAGAGTTACTTTTGTGAAAAGCCTTTTTGATAATTTTGATTAAAAAGAACAGTGGCTCTTACTACTGTGATATGATTCAGTATGTCCATCAAACAAATCCTTAATATTTTAAGAACAGGAGAGAAATAAAAGGAAACAGAAAAGAAATCTCTTGGCAGAAAAATGTGTCTTAGGCATTCTTTCAAGGCTTAGATGTAATGGAGCAAAGCGTACAGGAAATACTTCAGTGCTTTGAGAGGCATTTCCTCCCCTCCCCCCCTTAGAAAGATGCAGTAATTAAAACCTAATTATTATCTTCATTTTAAACAAAACCTAAAGTGAATACCAATTAATAACAACATACTAATGAGCATCTGCTGTGATGAAATTGAATATGAATGTGCTGCAAATTTCGGGTAATTTATTTTTTCGGGGAAGTGCCACTGGTCTCAATCTTCTGCTGGAAGATTGTATAGACTGTACACATCTTCCATCATGTCTCTTATGTACAGCAACTTCTATTTTCAAGGAAAGGACATAGTTCAACTTCATGGATGTTTATATATCCAAATACTATCCTTGCTACAATGATTTCAAGGGAATAAACTAGTGCGTCACGTTTTACACACCTCACATATTCTTTTGTGAACCCAGGGCAGCTGCATTGCACACAACCCCTACTCACCAGCAGATTCTGAAGGCAGGCACTCCTGCATGGTAAGAGCTCACAAAGTGTGAATTCATGTTACACTTAACACTCACAATGTGTGTGCCCCTTGCCTCATGCCAGGGCTGATGTATACTGAAGTCTGGTACTTACGCACCACAAAACCACACAGTGCTGGTCTATGTCAAACAGGCTGAAATAAAGTGCACACTAGAAATAACTACTTCAGATAAACCAAAAAGTGAAATAAAAGTACATCTAAATTGCAGCCTTTATGCTTTAGCATACAAACAGTTTTTGAAAACTAACACTCAATTCCATATAAAACAAGAGATGTTTGGTCACCATCTTTCCTGACAGAAGCCTTGGACAAAAAGTAAACAGAGGGATTGAATGTGGTTTTCTTCTTAACCCTCTAAACTGTTCACCTGTTCGGTCAATATTGGGTTTTTTTAGTGATTTTGACTCACAAAGTCCATTAAAGTAGTAAAAGGAAACTGAAACAGGTATAGCAGAATTTAGATGTGATTAAATTTCCCCTAGTAGTTAAGCTAACATGGACTGGATAACAGAAGAAGAGGTCCTGACATGTACATGCAGGGATCAATGAAAAGAAAAAAAGTCCCCAGCAGAAGACTGGATACTCTTAAACATCATGAGATTAATTTTTTTTTCCATTAAGTAATTGAAATTAACAGAGACGTTCCTGTTTAAAGTCCTGTCTAGCAATTAATAAGAGCATTACAAGCCCTGTTCCTCTTCCTTGGAGATATGCTCCTTTTAAACAAAAAGACTGTGTGTCATCTGTGCTTAACAAAGTTTCTCATTTTAGTGGGATGCAACCCTCTCCCCTGATCCTGGCTCTCGTGTGTGCATTACAGCTCAGCTGAGCACATAGTTAAACCACATTCAGATGACTAATCCAGCAAAAATTACTCACCTCTTTTCTAATATGGCAGAAAACTAACCTCCCAAATTCAACTGCCTCCCTGTGTGGTCAACAGCTGGCAAAAGGTGAAACAGAAAACTGCATGGTAGCTGATGTGAACAAGCCAAAATAGCTGCTGCTATTAAGGAAAGACAGGATGTTCCCTGCTTTTAGTTTTGGAGTGGAGCTCTGCCGTGGACCCAGCATTTGAACTCATCTGAGCAGCGCAATTATCACACCTGGCAGTGAAAACAGAAGTCTTAACTAAGAAACACTCTTTTTCTGATGTGTGGGAATCACTTGCCTTGCGTACCTTCAGTATACACTTGTCACTGCAAGTGTTCTTCACTTGGAAATTTTCAGCATCAATATGTTTATGACTAATTTTTGATATTACTAGTATTTAATAAAAATTATACAGGAGACAAGCACATAAAACTTGTGACTGAGACTTCAAGAAGACCAGACACTATCTGCTCCGAAGTATCTTTTTTGGTAACAACATTGTAACAACAAATAATGACTAACAGCAATGACTAATTGTTGGCTGAACCTCCAAGCAACCTGGTTTAGTGAAAGGTGTCCCTGCCTAAGGCAGAGGGGTTGACACAGGATGATCTTTCTCATGTTGTCTCAAAGGCTCTGAACATACACAAAACACAGACAATGGCCAACCACTGACTTACACCTGCAATTTTAAGTTTCTGGTCAGAGGATACTTGTCACTGGTACTGACAGTGCAACAGGAGAAAAAGGTACAATAGTTGGGTTTATCAAATAAGTCAAGGCTTTGCATTCTAAATCAGATGAACAAAATGCATTTTAAAAAATTAATTTCATCTGTAATCTGCCTCACAGATCTGGAAAGCCTCTAGAATATTCATGTTCTCCCTCTGAAAGCAGTGTCATTGTATAACACAGAAATTTGCAGACTAATCAGTCTGAATATCCATCCTACGCTGATGTGCTTTAGGATACAGATTGTACAGAAATTCTCAAGACTATCATCTAGAGGAGAAAGTTAAGATTTGAGTTTTTCCACACCAAACCAAACAAATGAGCCTTTTCTGGACATATTATGAAAGACAGACATGGCTCTGGAACCAGACTGACCCAGCAGCACATACAAGCAAAACTAAGAAACTGTATCCAACCAGATGCACAGAACATTACCCTGGAGAATTACCACATGATCCCAAAATCATCTGTATTTTAAGAGCCTCTGTTCAAGAATATTTGCACACTCCAAATAAATTTCAGCTTGAAATAAGAGATATTCTCCTATAATATATCCTCTCTTTGGTGTACAAGAAAAATATAATTTTAAAAAAAATTCCACATTACCAATTTTAAGGGGAAAACCCCAAGCACTTTCAAAGTAAATCATTCATTTATGGATTTCTGGAATTACCTAACCCTTGATAATCTGAGATAAAAAGAAAAAAACAAAAAAGACTCAGAGAAACAGAATTGCAAACCACCTCTGTAAAGCAAAGTTGTCATTTTGCTTTGGAATTAAAGTACCATGGCCAAGTATTCCCCAATTATCTTAAGTGTTATAGAACAAGCTAGCACAGCTCCAGAGCTCTGTCTCATTCTAGAGAACTGATGGATCTACTTACTGAATAAAGAGCACTCACTTGCAGTTAACTATAGGTCCTCTGCTTATTCAAAAGAGAAAAAAGAAGTACATCTGTAAGAACTCTCATGACTGAACAGAATTCTTTTAGCTTTCAAGTACTTTCATGTACTTCCATTAAAAATTCTAAACTCATGATGCTCTTTGTAACAAACTAGAACTGAACTGTAAATATGCAGGAAACTTACCTTAAAAAACACATGCTACTACAACTGGATGAATCAAACAAACAGGACTCCGCTGAGCTGAAATCTGCATACAAGACCTCTATCCTTACTCATGGAGAATGCAACTCATAATCTCTTGCTCAGGACCCACATTTCTCACAGCTGGAAAACAAATCAAGTGGGGCCCAACCACAAAGATTATATGAAACCACCTTAAGAGGAGTAAATTCTGTCTGTAAGGAAAGAATCTGCCTAAGGTAGACAGGACCATGAACCAACCTCTATCAGCCACAGTCCTCTCCCACAGCAGAGAGAGGCCCTCACTAGAGGTCCCCTGGAGGCCCCTGCAGAGTAGGTACAGAGCTGCTCTTTACCATTTTATGCAATCTGCTGACATGTTCGAGAATGGGTGTATACTGCCAAGGATAAGCAAAAGGTTACTCCTCGTTATCTTATCTGAGGCACATTTTGAATCTTCTGTCTGCTTGCAAAAACAGAGGGTTCTACTCCTTATGTTCAGATGTAGGAAGCTATGGATAACTAAGGAAAAAGCTGGTAGAACAAGTCCTGTCCTCACAATCTAGGCTTTAGTAGAAGTAAAAAGCTACAATTTGGAAGTAAGATACTTCTGTTTACATAAATGAGTTTATTCTAGCTCTATACTTGCAACCTTATTTTTATTTCCTTCATTTAGAAAACAAGTTCTTCCTCACTGACAGATACACTTTACACAAACACTTGGCACTTGTCAGCTATCCAGAAGCATACACTATAAAAGTGCAATCTGGGTAAGCAACTTGCCTTATACATATTTATTTAAATTATTATTTTGCTAGGAAATGGGTAACATTGCATTTCTTTTCCATAAAATAATTTATTAATATTTGTGAAAGCCTTTTTTTAACGGAATCTTGATTATCATTCAACAAGCACAAGTACATCATTTAAAAATGGTTTATTATTAAATAAACAACACTATAAATAGGTTAGATACACAAGCAAATAAGCTTGTCTAAATATGTTTTAGATGTAAAAGCATGCACGTGAAAACAAGAAGTGTATCATTTACAGCAAGAGAACGAAACATACTGTTTTGGATTACTGTATTCCTGTTTTCCAAGACTTCAGGAATCAACTCCCTCAATTCTAGGTACTACCAAGAGACTAAAAAGTTTGGAAAGACAGGTTTTCACCTTCAACTCCTGGCTTCTCATTTTTTAACAAACTATTATTTGAGCTCAAGCAGTTAAATAACCTCAAGCAAGGTTTGGTCTAATGTCTCTGGAGCACCTCATTAGATGCTAATAAAACGGTTCTCTACTAAATGCTAAGGAAAAGTTACACAGATGACAAAGTACAGGACAGCCTCTTTTCTGTGGTGGCACTGAAATGCTAAGATCAGTCATGCACAAAGACACATCTCAGTGACTTTTGAGGCAACTTTATCTGCTACCCAAGGGTCAAATCAGTGACAACCCCTTAGGTACCAGACAACTTCACTAAGATTCCAGCTACTCCTTCCACAGGTAGTCATGTTATGGAGGATTTATCCCCACACACTTTCTTTTCTGGGCAAAATATATGTTATTTGCAATCTCCTTTTGCATAACTCAAAAGGGATTCCTCACCACTGTAACTGGCACTGCCATCAGTTCATGAACTAATCTTGATGTATTTTAGTTTTAAATGCTATCTTCTCTACATACATCTCTGACTTTGCCTACCAGTCTAACAAGGTTCTGGGTGGCACAAGTTTCACCAGATAATGCATGTTTAAAACTCCTTGTCACCTCCATAAACTTTTAGACTGCTTTGAGAAAATGCCAGAGATTCTGTCCTGCCCCGCACCCTTCAATTAGCAAAACCAAACACAAAGAGAAAGACACCAATCCTAAGATTATCCACAAAGAAAAGGAATAAGTCCACCTAAGAACAAGGAAATAATTTAGAACTTTTAGATTTTTATTTTGTCAGTCAACAGGGTGTGTTTATGTGACTACACATAAAAATTGTAGTCAAATTGTTCTGAAGATCAGTGTTTCCCTCAGGGGCTAGAATTAAGTTTGAGTGTTTTTGCCCTGGACATAGACATCTATCTGGGCAGAACTATCTGGTTGTATTAGGAGTTTTGAATGTTCACATTCAACAAGTGAAGAAATCTTAAATTTAATCTTTCAAATTTTACAACAAACTCCTAAAAATAAAAGACAGGAAAACTGCAAGCTTTTTCTTAGATGTGGCACCAAAACACTAAAGCAGGTCAGGTATTCCTTTAAAAATGAAATATGTTATTTTACCAAATACAAATTATACTACTTTACCAAATAAAAAGAAAGACAGAAAGTAATTTGTGCTGTTCCAAACTGGCAAAGCAAGAGATCTCATGGTAACAGGGTTTCCAGACAGAAGTCTGTAGGAAGCTCAGAAGCAGTGTCCAAGTGAGCACGAGCCTCACAGGAGAATCACACATCTACTTTGCAACATTTCTGACTAAATTCTGACCTACAAGCTGAAAGAGGAATGTGGTATAGTTATTATTAGCCTTAGTACCTCCAAGTGCAAGGGATATTTTGTCTCTAGGACAGAAGAAAAGCAGCTGGCTATGACTGGAAGACAGAACACCCCAGTGAAAAACTTCCTTTAGCAGCAGTCTGCTGGTCTGAACAACATTTTTTTTCACAGTCAGAAGAATTTTCTTATTAGACTACTGGCCTTTGTCTCAGAGTAGCAGTCTAACGATTTAGAACTAGTAGCACTTCATTAGAAAGACACTTCCCCTTTCTGATGATAGCAACTAAAATCTAAGAAGTTCAACATCTCTGACAAGAAATTGGATCAAATACTTCAAATATTGGACTCTTTCCCACACGGGAAGTTAAAAAGTGTAATCACTAAATACAACATCTGAGCAAGTATAACATTCTGAAACTTGAGATGCTTTAATGAGAAGTACAACAATACAAGACAAACATTCTTAACATAAAGAAACAATCCTAAGAGTTAAGAAGTCTTACCAGCAACTCTTCCCTGCATTCTAGTGATGAACTAGAGAGAGAGAACATACAGGCACTTCCAGTATAAAGCCACACAAACATTCAAGTATGCTTCAGAGGTGAGAATCCATAGCAGAGAAACTGAGAAAGAAAAGAGTATGGCCTCTGAGTGTACGAAGTCAAGCAGCTTCCTCACAGGACTTCCTCCCCTTTCCCAAACCTGTGACTGCTGCTACAGCACTGCTGCAACAAGACAACCCATAAAAACAGGAGAGAGGAGAAGAGAGAATTTCACTAACAGGACAGACACTTCGGAAGATTTTCAGCAAGAACTAGTGACATCTGAACATGAGTATCAGTGAGACGGTTCTTGATCATGGTGCAACACTTGTAAAAACATTTGCTAAAACTGTTACACTGCTCTCAAAAATACTCATTTCCACTCAAAGAGGTGAACTTCACCAGGTATAACACTCCTAATAGAAGGAGCTGATGTCTACCAAAACTCTAGACAAAAGGAGAAACAGGAGACCTTGTCACATATTGCCAACATTTGCATTAGAATAAACATAACCACCATTTACCTACATACCCACAAAAAGCAGCCCAGTCACAACAGAAAGTATGTTAATTTTTCTAGCAACTTACAAAATTATTTGCAAAGATTCACTCCTCTTCCTCATCTAAGTAGCTTATCTGTGCTCACAATCTCTGCACACTGATTTTCATCCTGTGAGCAACCACATTATTTTTCACCAGATACCAAACAGGCCCCTCTTAAGACTGCACAGTGATGTTCTCTGCCTCTTTTTGAACACACAATTTTAGATGCCAGCTAAATCTGCCTTGTGAAAGAATAAAAGTAGAGAGAGAAGCCAGATTTCAGTAACCCAAAAGAGCAGCTAAGCAGGCTGCCTGCCATGATACATAGTTTAGAGAAATTCATAACTGATCCAACAAAATAAAAGTATTACTAGGCATGATGCTGGCTCTCCTTGGAGCTTGTGCTTCACACACCTCTTAGTGTGTCGATGCTGCAGCAGGGACCCACTAGTGAACTCATGTTACTGCCATCACAGTACTCAGTGCACAGCCATTTTGGCCATTCTACACTCAAATGCATCTCCAGATCTTTCCCATTAAAAAAAGAAGCGTCTTGTACTGTATAGAAAGCTTGTAGGAGGCAAAACACAATGAATGTCACAGGGAACATATATTATGAATAATTAAGACATTTAAATTGTTAAGCTAGTAAAGTCGTATTTCTGAGATTTAAAAGACAGCCAAACAAAAAAATCAACCTGAAATTTAGGACCAGGGAAAATACTCATACATGCATGCAATAAAAATGTCAATCATGTAATTTTAAATTACAGTAGGGCTGGGAAAAAAATGACCTTATCCTTTACAGTATCATGCAGCACCCCAATGCCCAAATTACAGGGAACAAAGAGATGAACAACGAAGAGGACATTCCATTTGAGTAAAGAAAAAACAGACTGCCCAGAGCAGCTGCTCTCAGAGGATTTAGTAACAATACTTTAAAAAAGTAAATTGAAAAATGTATTTAGAAAAAGTAAACTGAAAAACTTCTGGCCTAGAAAAAGTTGGATTGCCTAATTAGCCATCTTTATAAGCTAGACAGAACCACAGGAGCACCTAATAAAATACACTTATTGCAAAATACAGTGTCAATAATCACTTCTATTGTCCTATACTCTTACAACTTTATCCTAACAAAATTATGATTTTAACATTGTTATTCTTAAATCTTACATCATTAAAAGCTCACTCCAATTCTGCACAGCAAGGCGGCTGATTTTCACAGGTATGGCAACCCTGAGTCACAAACACCACCCTGCTCATGTTGAGGGTGGGTCCATAACACTCATGAAGGCAGGGCGCACAGATGTCAAGTACAATATAGCCAAATATAGCCAGTTGGCAAAGTTTAGTATTATCATCAATCTTACAGCTTTTACAGCAGACACTTTTTTCATTGTCTTTTCATTACAGCTTTTCATCCTTATTCACTAAATTTCTATATCCCACTCAATTTTATCTTCATTCCCCTGTATAATTCTGCAATGGAAATTGTCTCTTGAAAGGATGTCATCTTTAATACATTGTTTCTTCACAAGGCTTCAAGACTGTATTATCTACCTTAGGTCATCAATAACTTTTTGTTCAGTGATACACTGAATGTATTCAGTCCAGAACTGTCAATTCTCTTGTTAAGGTTTACATAAGTACAAGGGAAAACTGCAAGTTCAGGGTTGTTTGTTTTTTTTTTTTTTTAAAGGCTGGGTGAGTTGTGGATTTCAAAAAAGTATTTGTGTAGCAAACAATGAGTAACTTTATACATATAGTACAACTAGCCAGAGGAGCTGTCTCAAGAAGAAAATTAATTTTTATAATAGCCAGCTCATTGTTTGGAGCATCTATATGTTTCTACAGTTGGGATAAGGAATGGAGCTGAAATCTGACTGCAAGACACAAATTAGGTTAGATAACAACAACCTTGTGTGGCAGCAGGAAAGCAGGCAAACCTCACACTATTTCTAATCCATGCCAACAGACTGTTTTGTTAGGTGAGGATTTTTGAGTGGTTTTCAGCAAGAGGAAGAGCCTTCCAGCCTTCTCAACCTTACACTGAGCACTCATCTGCATTATGCACTAGCTTGGAACCTCTGAGCTCTCTTAACAAGATCACCCAAGCAAAAATCTAGACAGCAGGACTACAGCACTGATGAACAGTAAAATAAAAAACTGAGAAAATGGCAACACTTTCTTATCGATGTGGAAGTACTGGAAGGTATTCTCTCTGTTTCAGCTGCCTGGGTATTTGGAAGATGAATCAACAAATCATCTAGATCATGAAAACAGAGTAACCAAATGCAGATACATCTCTGCAAGCAAGAAGTTTAACTACTTCTGTCAATACAACCAGCTCACAAGCAACAGACTTTCATATTCTACAGACGATAACCAAGGGAGCAGAAAAGTATTTTGGCTACACGTCTCATCACAGGGTTATCAAAAAACCTAAAGGTTTTCGTAGAGTTGTGCAAATTCTCAAAAGGAGTTTTGGATTTGTGAGACAGAATGTTAATATTTCAGTTTTGTCCACCACCATGTGATTAAACAAGACAGCCTATTCTTCAGGTCAAATTATGCTGGAAGTTTCACATAGAACTATAACTGTTTTATCAAAACCTGTTCAAAACTTCTCCACAAAGAAAAAATAAGACCAAAAAACCCATCTGATGATGAAAACTACTACCATTACAGGTCAGTTCCAAGAAGACAGCTTTAACAAATGTTGCTTCATAGCTCCTGGACCTTTTCGCACTTTCTTATATTCTAGAAGCAATGTCATTAACTGTACCATCAAAATATCAGGAAATCCAAAACGGTGGTGAATTAATTCCTTCACACTTCATGAAACATCCTCCCATGTAACAAACAACTCCATAGGAACTATTCTGATCAGAAATTAATTCTTCTCTACTCGCCATTCTCACTTTGTTCTGTATTTGTTCACTCTTAGACTACAGTTCCAGTCAGTTTCTGCACGAGAGATAAACCAAAATTAAAAGACTCTAGGGAGTTCCTCAGGCTGGACCCATCTCTAGAAGGGAATAAAGCATTATCTTTCAGAGGAAATGAAGGTGACTCACAGCCATTCAAGGTCCTGTGGGCACCTTCTGTTAACTTCTGGTGGTTTATCCTAAGTGTCCCAGACAAATTAACTCTACTGGCGTAAAATTTGCTCAAATGCCTCAAGCTCCCTTTGATACAGTGTTCTTCAGCTCTCACTCTCAGCTGCCACGTGATGTTTCTCTAGGTTGTTAAACAGCTGCTGTGTTCAATCTTTGAGGTAACTGCACTTCAGTGATAAAGTAAGTGAACCTATATATAGTTTGTAAATCCATTTGTTATGTCTAAAGTACTTTGAGATTTAGAAT
>VZRL01005687.1:657515-700015 GCA_013397895.1 Origma solitaria | reverse complement strand
CTGCAGGCCTGGCACACAGGGCCACTCCGGGAAAAACTCATCGGAAGCCGGCGGGTTCGATTCTGGCAAGTTGGCTCCTCGCATATTAACCAACCCTGCAGAAAGGCAGAACATACAAGGAAATAATTATTTACCCTAAATTCAAGTTATAGCTTGCTTTTATTCCACCTAAAAAATTAATCACAGTCAAGGAAGAAAAATATCCCAACTTTAACATCCTCTGTGAATCTGTTACTGTAATATGTATAAAGAGATGATGGTCCTTCTCTAAGGACCTTGTCTAAACACAATTAATGGCAGAGAACAAAGCTGAAGTCTTCTTGCTTCAAAATCCCATTCTGCACACTTCTTTGAAATATACCAAAACCTCTGCTCTTCTCCAGTTACCACAACATTAACATACAACAAGATTATTTTATCCAGCATTGTAGAACAATCAGTGAGACACTCCATAGGCTTGTAATAAATTAAATATTTAAGTAAAGTGCCATTTTCTTGCTTGCACTTTAGAAGGGAGAAACAGTTTCTGATGGCAGCCAGAAGCTTTCCTTTCTTCTTCTAAGTTTTGCGGGTTTTTTTTAGAAGGCTTTCAAGACTTCAATGTAAACTGACTCATTTAGGAAAATCTAACATTTTGCTGAGTGAAAATGAAATAAAATTGGAGTGAACTTGCTCTATGTCAGGTCAGGGAGACAACGCAAAAGGCTTCTCTTAAGAGTATCCAAGAAGGAATGATTGCACGACTAGTAAGGATGTACCTTTTGTGCCAGGTTCAACCATAGGCTAAAAACAATGCCACACCTCATCCCTAAGAGCCACCAACAGAAAATATTTAAGGAAGAGTGTAAGAGAAAGCACACAGTAAAACTCTTCCAAAGATTTTCCTAGCTTCTGGAAATGGCTCAAGGACCACCTGATTCACAGTCTCTGTATTCAGTGGTGGCAGATGCGTTGATGACCCCAATGAACTTCAAGTGTTTTTTGAACCAACGTAAACTTTTAGCATCTGCAACATCCCGCAGAACAATTATAAACTATATGGAAAAGTATATTATTTTTCTTGAACACACACACACACACACACACACACACACACACACACACAATTTCTCTTTTAATGCCTTCTACTTCTTGCATCAGGAAAGACTAGGAAAAATCATTCTGCATTCACCTTCTCCATGCCACTCATGATTCATGATTTTATAGACCTCCATCATATCACCTGCAATCAAAGTCTTTTCCAAACCACAGTCCTAATTTACTTCGTTGTTCCTTGCCTGTAAACCACTCCAAATCTTTGTTGCCCTCCTCTGAATCTCTCCCAGGTCTTTTTGGAAATGAGGGGGTGGGGGGAAAATGGGACAAATGCGGAAGAGATGAAACCAGTATTGCACACTGTATTCAGGATGCCAGATGAACATCAATTAATACAGAAACAAAACTGTATTTACCACCTTGTTCTCTGTTCCTTCGTTTCCTCAATTTCTATCTGCCTAGAGCACTACTGAGCATCTGGGCACTGAGCAGTCATTTCCAGAAAGATATTTATTATTTTTCAAGAATTATAATTTTGTTCTTCCCTACTAAGTCAACACATACATTGGACACAAAATTAAGACTCGGTTTTTAGCATCTGCCTCACTTCACAGTACTTCGCAGAGGATTTAATCTTCCACTGTTAACTTAGAAGTCAACTTAGTCTTCCTGCAACTCTTCTCAAGCAGGTTCTGCTTCTACCACCCTGAGCAGCTGAGCCCTGTCAAACTCTGCATTTCAGACTATTGGCTGGTGATGTCTCTGCTGAGAACAGTGACTGGTTATTTTTGCCTGTTTCCAATATTTGTTGTTCCTGCAAAGAAGCTAAATCTAACCATACATGGATCCCTGGTACTTTGACAGAAATGTTACAAATCAGAGGACAACTCAAAAAGTTACTTGCTTCCATTCTCACTAGCTCTTTGACAAGCTGTCCCAGTGTTATGCTCTGGCAATGACTTCTACCTAATTTCCACTTAGATTTCAACTTAAAAATATATTCTATAATAATTTCAAAAGTGCTCCAATAGTCTTTCTGGTTTTGTTTATCTTTTCAAGTTGAAACCTCAAATCCTTTCCAAATAACTTCATTTGTTCCAGAGACCTCTTCTCTTTCACCATTTCTACAGCCATGTCATATACTCAGTATTATCCCACTTGGTGCCAAGCCCATGAAAACACTTCCTGATGCCCTTGCAGAGCAGAGCTTTTATGCCCATGTGGACAGACCAGAAAAACTGTGTGGAGAACATCATGGCAATAGCAATGCATATAGCACTTCCTAAAATGGGTGCTTAAGTCCATAGTGCAGGAATGGAAAGAGTGTATTTATATATGCGGTTAGATTAATTTCACCCAACTCTGGCATCTAAAAGCCTGATGGCCTCTTAAAGCACCCTACAATTCTTTTACAGTAAATGGAGGAAGAAAAAAGCATCACCAAAAAGCAATTCACCTAATAGATTTTGGGATGAGGTAATCCTCCCTGCTCTAGACCCTCTTCATGAAGTAAGGGGTTTTGGAAACAGTGTGATTAGTGTATCTGACCACTAAGTGTGAACTTCATTGTTACGTAGATCAGTAATGTAAATTATGACATTTAATACTGCACAGTGAGAAAATGTCAAGAATTAAAAAATCTTCTGTGGATTTAATTTGGTCTCTTACACAACTGTTGCCCTAGGCAGTTCTAGTCCCACTTTCTTTGTCATATACAATTTGTTTATGACAAATACTTCAGAACTGACCTTAGAAAGATAAAGCTCACCAATACTGAGCTACTTCATCAGCACATGGTTCACCATGAGAAATTCTAACTTAGGACCTGACCTAACACAGACACCTGACCTGTGTCTTCTGAAGTCAGGCACAAATGAGCCTGAAGTGAAAAAGACAGGCCTTGGCTTTGGTTTTGCAAATGAACATAAGATTTATTTCTAAAAGAGGAAGGTTTTTATCTATTGCCTCACACTGTTTAAATAATGCAGTTTTAACAAACATGGAATAACCTTCTACCAAAAAAAAGCTACTCAAGGATAGCATTGAGATCTTCAGGCACTCACCTATGCGGGTACCAAGATCATTAGAGCCACGGTGAGGGAAAACACAAAAACATTTTTGTAAGGATAACGAATTGTCACAGATCTTCCATTAAGTTAATTTTTAGAGACGAAAGCTATTCTCTGTGTGGAAATTTGTTTATGTCACATGAGCTTATTCTGTGGCATCTCTACCTTCCTATGAAGCATCTGGCAGCAGTCTGACATAAACAGCATCTTAAAATATACATTCAGGCAGGGGGAGGTGTGGAGGGTGTCCTCACCCATTCCAAAACCCTCCTGTTGAAGAGCATAATTGTTTCAGCTGTAACTATGAACAGATTCTGAGTGCACAAAGAGAACATTCATGACTCAAAACGTATTAAATGACTACATTTGAACTTTGAAACAATTTGTTATATTAGAAAAACAAATCATGGAAACTGCCAGATAGTAAGATATTTAGTTAGGGAATGTAAATGCAACTGAAAAAACAAAGCTTGGAATGCGAGCATCATCCCAGCTTCAGCTGAACAGAATACTCAGAAACCATGAAAATAATGTATGATAAAAGTAACTGTGTTTTCTGCCACCTATTGGCCCTTTTAGCTAACAATTATGAAACAAAGGACTACACCACTCACAAGGTACAGCTTCTAGTGTCTTATAAGGAAATGGTCCTCTCAAACTACCACTGAATAATGAAATATGAAGCAAGTTTCTTTATGCAGTTGTTTCAGTCTAATGCAGTCACTGCTGAACAAAGCACCTGGAAGGCTCTACTGGTCACAAAAAATAGGTGAAAAAAGACTGAAACACCCCCCCCCCCATGTTAAAAACCATAGCTTAGGATAAAAATAACCATTTAAATGCTACAGCTTACTACTGCACTTGTTTTCACCTACTAAAAAATAATGATCAAAATATACAAGTTTCACTGTGCAGTACATTTCTCAATAACCTATATTCAAAAAATGAAGATTTAAGTTATTACCTGCAATAAAATGCCCAAATGTGTTGCGTAGATACTAACGAACGAGATGTCCCTTCAATTCATATAGAAAACAGTTACTGTCATTTGTATAGACTTCCTACCAGTTATAATTAACATTAAAGAGGTCTTTTCGTCTTTGTCACCTCTCTATTCAGGCCTTATTTGCGTTTGTTTGTACTTACTATCTGTTAATCTCTCTTAACAAATGACAACAATAACTATTGCTATTATGCATGGAAATTAAACATGTAGATAACTGTGTGAAGGGAGCTATTTTTGAAAAAAGCAGTATCAGAAACATGTAGCTCTTTATGTCTCTTGTTTTGCTTTGATAATTAAGCCATAGCCTTGATTTGTTTTAAACAAAAAACTTTTCCATGGACACGCATGTTGCAATCACATTCAATACATGCATTATGTTCTGATTCAATCTGTTCAAGTGCATTATTGTTAACTCTTATTTGATCCATGCCTGTCATCTTCACTGACCAAACAAAACCAATCCTTCATCGCCCAGCAGCTATCACTGAGTCTGTAAATTAATTTGCAGTAGATCAAACAAAATCATAATAGGAAACCTTCAGCTTTGTTCTGCTTGGTATCTGCAACACTGTGGGAAATGAAATACAAGTTGATAGAGGGAAAAAAAGCAACTAGCGTTTCCAAACATCCTGCCTACAAATGCTTAGCTCATTTTAAAATATAAAAAAGTATGCGGAAAAAGCCCTGAAACACATGCACAATTTAAAAGCAAATCCCTGAAGAGTATTAAGTCCACGAACTGTAGCTAATAGGGAGAAATTTGCAACTCAAAAGTAATTTTGTTTCTTTGTAAGTCTGTTCTTGAGAATTAGCCTCTCCCATTCTAATGATCATCAAGCATTAGAAATATTACCCCAAAATACAGAGGCAAGTGGTTTTGCAACAGCCTTTCAAACAGAAGTTGCAGGGGTCAACAACATACATTTACTGAGCTTTATCTTAATAGTTTTTACAAATTGAATTTGACAATGTAGCTTGGTTGCAGGCTACAGTAGAGGACTGAATGTGCTTCTCTACAACACTTCAGTTCAGCATCTGTTCCTGCCTTCACACAGTCTGGATGCTGAGGCACTACAATGCTTTAAAAGTTCACATGGAATGAAAAAACGAGCTAGTAAAAAGCAGAAAGCTGCAAGCACTGAAAATTATTCAGAAGTTCCTATCAGTTACTTTGGAGTTGCATTTACTTGTAGTTCATGCTTGCTTCTCTGCAGTCTTACTTTACACTGGAAGCAATCTTAATACGGATTTTTGAAAACGGGATCTTGATGGATGATGCCCCATCTCAGATGGCTGGCACATCTGAGCACATTACATCCAAACCCCACGGCTCCAGCACTGCAGAGCTGAAGTTACCACCTTACACCATCAAATCCACCAGAAGGGAAGCGCAGGAACCCAACCTGAACATGCTGTCCTCGTCTGCCAACAAAAGCCCGCTGCCCATGTCACTGAGCAGCAAACCAGCTTTTGGAGGGCTGAATGTGAGAGACAATGCAATGAAGATTTTCCGATCCAGGTACCATTGTGAGTCGCTAATGAGGCCACTTTCACTTCACACTGGCCTTTCTTTCCACACTACTCTTACAAAAGCATATTATTTCCACTCATTCCAAGACCAGAAGCTTCGAAACCTATTTTCCTGCCAACATCCATTATTATGGATAGTATTGCCTAATGGCAAATCTGGCTGAAGCGGCTTGAAATCCTCTGGAAGGATGAGGTTCCACCAATACTGTATTAATGGCTGCACTATCAAATCGATTGATCCCCACAAGCAATATTAAAAGACAGATGATTTCATTAAGTACAATCAGGCAGTTCATTATGGCAAGAGAGGACTTGATTCAGTACTCTGAAAGTTATCAGTTCCAATTGCAGTAACTTGTTCCATACATGTGGTGTGCTCTCCCTGTCCCACCTGTGTCTTCTGTAAATAGGTGAGTGTTTGGGGGAACAGACAGACAAACTTTCCCATTAGTAGACAGCATGTCAGGGACTAGAACCAAAACGTCTGTTTGCATATTCTTTGTCAAATGTTTTGACTATCAGTAGTAGCTACATCTTCTGAGAATTACATCACGATTATATACTTCCAATGTGAAAGTGGTATGAATATTGACTTAGAGAGGAACTATTGCTATAAAGCCAGGAAAAGTTTTTCTGCTGTGTACCAGAAACCAAATTACTTTAAAGTAATTTCAACCTCTAATCTGCTTTCTTGTCTGTTCAGAACAAAGAAATACTCTAGCAATAACACTGACACAATCCAATGCATCTGCACCACCTTGATAAGATACCAGCAGCAACGAAAATCTGAACGACAGTGTGAGAACTAGTGTCATGCAGTGGAATTTCAGCAGACAAAGCAGACTTGAGTGACACCTACCTGCCACTGCTACAATGCCAAGAAGAAATCCTCTCAGGTCAGGAATGTTATCATAAATAGTGAAGTAAGACTCCACCAAAAAACTTTATGTACTTAGTAATGTGAATCATAGAACTACTATGGTTGGAAAAGACCTCTAAGACCAGAGTCAAGCCATTAACCCAGCAACCCAGCAGCCACATCCACACACCTTTGGAACACTTCAAGGGATGGCGATTCTACAACTTCAGTGAAGTTCAGCATAACTTAGGTTCCTCAAGCAGCTCCCCACATTTTCATGGGGAAATGTACCTGATAATAACCTCAGAGGACCCACTTTTACAAAGAAACCGATTTTACTGCTGCCAGACACAAGAAAGTCACAGACTCATTTCACTTCTGAAAGGGTTTTTCAAGATGGAGGACTTGCTGAGGTTAGGACTGGCATAATCAGAAACACACACTTCTATTCTGCAGACACAGTAACTCCCAGCAGTGTCCTGGTGTCTGCCTGCTCTCTACACGTTCTGTAGCTGCTCCATCCTGAATGACCTTCCAGAGCAAGCACAAAGACATCAGAGAGTTGCCTGAATGACTTTATGGATGGAGTAACTGATCTGTGACACTACCAAAGCAGAGTCAGTGTAGAACACTTTGACCAGCAGAGCTCCGCACAGGTGATACCTTAAGACATCTGACTTTGTCAAGCCTGTGTGTCTCCTCACAGCCTGAGCACAAATTGCCATTCCTCTGGAACTCACACCTACTAATGCAAACAACTTGGAGATGAGATTATGTGAATTTATTAAAGACTGGATGAAAATATGAAAGGGACAGCTCATGATGTTTAAAAACCTACCTCTTGGTCACCTGCCTCTTTGAGCACAGGAAAGAAAAGACTAAGTAAATTCTTCATAAAGGCAAAATTTTAACGCAATTTTGTCAGAAAAAAAATTGAGGGAAACAAAAAGAATGTGTTGCCATAAAAGAGCTTAATATATCTGGAAAATGAGCCATCAGGCTTCCCTTCTTCCCTCACCCCCTAGAAAAAAAAAAACACTTTAAGAAATTAAACCTTTTTAAGAAGCATCTTATCTGCTTTGGCATTTTTCCTATCAATGAGTATCCCCTTGATAAGTAATAAACAGGCACACTCTATTTACAAGAATCATCCAAACTAACCCTAGGAAATGGAGTAATGGAGTTAAAAGCAATCACTGATGCAGAATTCTGGGTCAGCAACTTTTTCAGGATCCTACAAAGCTTGATATTCCCGAAGCAAATCAGTTACCAAGCACTAATAAAAACATGAATATGTGACACTTCATTGAGAAGGATCCCCATTTATCTGTGAAGGAGATCTAGGGGACTTGCAAAGCCTCTTCAAATAGTGAGCTTGGATATACTGAGACCTCAAAGTAATATATGGATAGACATTGTTATTAATATACCAGGCATTTCTGCCTTCTTTTCACTTCAACAAAAAACTGATGGAGAAGCTCTCTCCACTTCTTTAATATGTTACTATAAGGAGATCAAATCATACTAAATCAGAAGCCCTGATGTTATGCTCAAGAGATCCCTTGCTAGAGAAGAGACATGTCTGAACTCCATCTGAGAATTTTAAAATGTAAAAGAATTTCACAGCGAAGAGTGTATTTAAGTTCTCTCTGTCAGGCATAACCGAAACTTTTAAGTCAAAAACATCTTAGAACTAAGTTAAAATATTTGTACTGCAATTTAAGTATATAAGACAAAGATGATATTTGAGAATGTTTCAAGGTTTTATACCACTGTCCTAACTGTAACATTTAATCATCTCTGAATAATAAATTCCTTTGATATTTTACAGACTCTTCAAATAAATTGTTTTATAAATGGAACTGGGTCAAGAGTCTACTATTGATG
The DNA here is from genome assembly GCA_013397895.1 of Origma solitaria. Classification (NCBI taxonomy): domain Eukaryota; kingdom Metazoa; phylum Chordata; class Aves; order Passeriformes; family Acanthizidae; genus Origma; species Origma solitaria. The sequence continues at coordinate 691,629 of VZRL01005687.1, read as the reverse complement.
CTGGCTGACTGGAGCTTTTGTCTTTATATTTTAAATGGAATAGGTACCATGTTAAACATGCTGCCAAGCTTGTTGCAGCTGAAAGATATTGCAGCATATGCTTAGAATAGTGATAGTGAAACACCTTAGGTTAACATCAATTCTTTATATATTTACCCTACAGCTTCAATCCCTTACCCAGGGAATTCTAATTCTATACTCTGATATTTGGTAGGGGTTGTGTACATTTTGGCAATGCAAATAGTTTTAGTAACTATTATAATAACAACAACTGAAATTAGTTTGTGTAATTTATGGATAAAGCTAACTATAATGCATTAAGAGACCTGATCACAGATCCAGTGTGGTATATGACTATTCAGATTACAAGAGAAGGACCTATTTTATCAACTCACTCTTGGCCATTGACTTGACATTAATTTTTCTTTTTCTGTACAATAAATATTGTAGCTAGCTCCTCATCCAGAAAAAAATAGGTTACATTTCCCAGTACGAGTGTTTTCAGAGTCTGATGCTACCTGATCATCCAATTTAGGGAAAATGTAAACAGTGACCACAGCATTTCACACTCCATTTCACGCTGCCTCACTTCAATGGAAGTTGGAAGATACGAATTCAATTGCTTTTCTAAGCATTTCCTTATTTTCAGAGCTCCTTGAGTTTTGGCCTATATAACTGATCAGAATTCAGCTGTGGGATGGAGTGGGTAACAAAAACTCTTAAAAAGAAAGGAAATTCCTTTCCTGGATGTTCACTCTGCTCCTCTTGAATTCAGCATTATCCAGGCTGATGAACAGATAGACAGGATATTTTAGGAAAAATACAAAACTGTCTCTTAAATGAAATACGAAATAAGGAAATATGCTTTTCAAAGTGTATTACTTGAAAGCAGTACAGATGCTGGAGAAGACTGGTTCTATATCCAGTATTATTATCACATGAACCACATTAAAGGGTGCTATCAAATTGAAGCATCTTAGCCAGTAACTTACTAGTGGAAGGCGAATGATCGCTTTACCACCCAATGCTGGCAAAAGAGAAGGACACTCACTCCAAAATACTCCTGTTCTCAGAGACACTCATATCTGTTGTCTTGGCTCCCCAGTGGGAAACTGCCACCTCAAAGGCATGTGACGTCAATGGGAACCACACCTTCAAAGGACCAGGCTGAAGGTCCAAAGCAACTACACAAACTCTAAGTGAAGGCAATGTAGTAGCTACACTGACCTGCTACCTTAAAGAAAGCATGAACGAGGCCATAAATACCACCTGAATTTCTCAGAACACAAAATGTCCTTTTATCTTAAAAAAGTTGATGATACTAAAATGGTAAAAGCTCTGATGTAGATTCCAGGTAGCCATTAAGAGAAGTGAAGGTGCCAAGCGCACTGATCTAAAACATCCAAAGTAGACCCCTTTGGATTTTATGGAAAATGGACATAAATTTGAGAGGATTTAGCCCACAACAAAATTCTGTCCCGCAGCATACTTTTTAGGAGTTCCTTCAGTACTTGCATATCTCACAGTCCAATCAGTAATGCATCATTGTTGTGATGCAAAGTCAGCCACAGAACATCAAATGCCTGTTTAAAGGCTACCAAAAATGAAAATCTGTAGAGTTTCAAAAATGATATTTTGTAATTCTGAATATTCCAAAATACTAGAATTAGAATTCCATTCTAATTCATAAATGGAAAAAAATAATAAAATCCCAGACCAAAAGAAAACGCCATTATTTTCACGAAAATATTATTCTTAGCACTATCTGTCACATCAGTTTTACCACCAAAAGTCTTGGAGGTGTGTGTATGTGATCAAAGCAGGAGATAACAAAAAATAGCAAGAAATGCACCCTACCCTTCCCCCCACCCCAAGAAGTCAAATGCTCAAGCTAACATAAAAAATGTTTTAAACAAAATTATCAAACAAGACATAAAAGTTTTACCTGCTATTTAAAATTGATTTTTTTAAAGATGCCTTTAAATGTACAGTCACATGTCATTTCATAGAAGTTATTTGAAACTTATTGATCTCATTTGTGCAAAGACCAGGCTCCATCATCAGCCTGCTGAAAGGATAATAGAGTACTCCAGCCCTTGTGATAGATTTGATGCAAACAGTGGCCCTCGTTTTAGCACATGTAATAGCACCACAAGTGGACAAATTCCAACCTTAGCAGCTGTACATTACAAACTAAATTAGCAAGTACGCTCTGCTTTACTTCACATCAAATCAAATACCTTGGTCTTCTTCACTAAAATAAGGTTCTAGGCACCAAAATACATGCCACAAAAGATTAAAAGGAGTTCCCAGGCTAACATACCACTCACAAAGAGACCCAGCTATTACCAATAATTTTATTTCACTTAAGACAACCTGAAAACAGCTAACCTGGATTTTGAGCAAGCAATTGAGAGAAGACATACTTAAAATGACTACACATGGAAAACTACATCGAGAAAAGGATCAGTGAAAGGCATCTTATGGATTTCTGTACTGAGAGCGAAAACCTCTAGAAGGATATTTAAGTCCATTCTGCCAAAATACTCTCCCTATTCACAAAACTCAAAGGAAGCCATATTCTTAGGCTACAATAGGTCACAAGTAAGTAGAGCACCTTGCTTCAGAAAAAAATTTGCTTTGTCTGTCAACTATCAACAAAGCACAAAGAGCTCATACAGCCCATCCATGTAGCACTTGTCAAAGCATCTAGCAACACACAAACAGTAAGAACTCGAAAGATTTCTTTAAGCTATGCCTCTACTTTGGTTAGAAAGCTAAAAACACTCTACCGCCTCCATTTTTTCCACAATTCTGTTATCTTCCTTTTCCCCTCAAATTTTTGTACAGTCCTTGAATTTTTCAGACTTGTCATGCGGAACTTCCTGCAAGACATCAGATGTAATATAGAACACACAGAAGTTTCGCTCATGTACATGGCAGCAACAGTAAAGTTCATCAACTCTGGTACACATTTCAAGTTGGTAAAGAGACAAAAAGATTGTTTATGTGAAGCATTTATCTTTGCAATGCGGTTATGAACATCTCTGAATACTGAAGGAGTTAACAGAGTTCCAAAACTTTGAAAGTGGTAATGTACATCACATCTATGGGTACGTAAGTTTAGAGGAGCTCAAAAGAGTTAACGGTAATGGCAGAGAAAGTGGTCTCAACAGTCTGGTCACCTTAAACTAGAAAAGTTTAAAGCATCACTAAGCAGTGTTTGTTCATTTAAGTTTAATTATTTTCTCCTTGAGAATGGCACTAATGAAACTGAATATCTTTCATGGTTTCGAAGAGCAGTCTGAATGGTCTGTAAACAGGACTGGGGGCAGACAAGAGAACTGGCTGAGCCAGGGGGTTGCTAGGTGATGCAGAATGTAAACCCACAAACTTGTTCAGGTTTACTTTGCTTTCATGCTGCTCTCACACAAGCTCTCCAAAGTTTTAAGAATTAATTTCCAGGTAGCTAATAAAAAAAACAAAAAGTAGAAATAATTAAAAAACAAAACCCCTTAATCCTCCTCACCTCTTCCCTCCCTTCCCTTGCCACCCCCCAAGAATGAAAACGGAAAGACGAAATTCACAGCATTAAAGCACAGGAAACCATCCCCTCTACATACTTATATGTAATTGTTGAAGGCTGCTAACTATGAAAAACTTCTAATATTTTCTGCTTGACTTTTACTTTTGTAAATGTAAATAAAAATGAACTCTGGAGCAATTTATTAGGCCTTTAAAATATTTAAACTGAATATACAGTCCTATTTACTAACATTTCCACTGCAGATTACAAAAGCAAACTTTTCAGTACAGCCATGTGTTTCTACCTCCATCCTTTCCAGAGCTGTGGTTATTTTTTTTTTCTCCCCTAAAGTATCTGATCAGAAATTGTCCGGTAAGAGCACTTTATTAGATCATCAGTCAGAGGGTTTTACAAGCACCAAGAGCTATGGGCTCAAATGCAGCACATCAGTTTTAATAGCTGAAGGTCTAATAGTAAACTGCAGATACTGCTGAGAACTTTCCATGCACTGAACTCTTGAAAAAGCACCATCTCTCAAGCTTAAATGCAGCTGCCTCTTTCAATGCCGCAAATGGGTAAATTTGACAAAAAAGCCACCATTAAGACTACATGAAAGGCTCAAGACAACATCCTTTCAATGCTTTGTACTTCAGTAATCAGATGTACTTACTCACCCCCTCCCCCAAACCCGATCAAGAACTATTTCTGAATGGTAGGAAATAATTCCACTTTGTACATCTTTTAGTTAATCAAGACTTTCTATTCAGCAATTTGACCTTTTGTTCAAAACAGGATTATCAGTTTTTTCGCCAGTTACCAAGGGCGACTCGCATGGTGAACATAATTGCAATAATTTGCAAAACACCATGGCAACCCACATTACAACTAGGTAAATACTGGTCTTTTGTGCTACATTGTTATTTTCAGAGATGCTGAAGTCAAAGAACGAATGACAAATGAACACAAAATTTATATTTGCTTTGTCTCAAAAGAGAAGAAAATTGATAACAAGAATTGGGGGGAAACCGACTACAGCTGTAATTTCTAACTTGATTAATTAGGATGGTAACAGTCCTTAACAGTATATTCAACAAACAGCCCTGACTTAGTCTCTCCACCCACCTCTCTCTTTCTACACTACTACCACTAACCCCCACCCCAGACAAATTTTTTCAGCTAGGAGAACAAACAACTCCATTTGCTCTTTTCTTCAACTTAATGGAATCCTTAATTACAGAATATTGTTCTCCTGCTCTTCATTACACTGAAAACTGAAAGTGAGAGAGAGAGAAGGAGGAAGACGGTGCCAAGCAGACAGGGTAGCTACAGTCATCCTCTCTGCCTTTGCTTTTTTTGTCCAGAGCAGACCTAAAGATGAGATGGCATTTTTGTGGGTTTTTTTCTTTTTAATATTAGCAGCTGTTGTACAGCAAATAATTAAGTAAACTAGTGCTCAAGTTCTCTCCTGGCAGCATAAATAAGACATGAAAGCTTAAGTCAAGTCATGATTAAAATCCAAATCAGAGAGGAAACAGCTGCTTAAAAAGAAAAAAAAAAAAAAATAATTCTTAAAATTATCAGATTCAATGGCTTCCAACAGAATACCTACTGTATTAAAACATTTCCCAATGAATAGAATTATATACACAACTAATAATTTTAAACTTTATTTCTTTACAATTGTAAGGAACTTATTGTTACAGTATAGGCTTCCAGTAAGACTCAAAAAAATCACACTAAAGCAAAATTTTCAGAAATATGTCAGAAATATAGAGAAATAATTTTGCCTAAGAAAAAAAAATTGCTGGAAATAGCCTAATACATGTTACCAATGGACTTCACATTAAATTTGCTACATATTACTGGAACTCAAGTGCTGAAACATTTATTATGCCACAGTGAGCTGATTGAATGGTTGAGAGCTTAATTTTCATGATATCATTAATAAAAACAAGTTATGTCTTTATACAGACCAAATCCTGTCATCAGATGCATGCATATGTTCCTGGCAAAATGCAATGGCACCCTTTAGCAATAGATTTGCACATACAGAGTGGATGAGAAATACATTAAGCTCAAGAAGCCTGCAATCAGAAGCCAAGGTAATCCTCGTTTCAGTTCCCTGTACGTACAAATCACGTGTCAGTTTAAAGGACCACGTCTACATTTTAATTCTTCTGAAAGTACTGGATTGCCTTTACAATAAAACAGGCTTTCAAAGTGAAAAAGAGCTACTGCTTCATCCCTGTGTACTAGGAACACTGGAGAGTATGTAGTCAAATGAAAGAAATGAAAACAAAGTGCTGAAGTCAACTGAATGTTACCTTAGGGTGCTGAAATGTAGCACTGCCACTACACAGACTCTCCGTGCTGCTGGACAAGTCATTTCCAGTTTATTGAACGGACTCACAGGCACTGATCACCTCAGGAATCCAGTTTAGACCCAAGTGCAACCTGAAAGCTCTTCCTCAGGCAGTTACTCAGTACTACACACTGAAAAAACAAGTCCTTTGATGCATAAATTGGCCACCCAAACTTATGAACACATTCAATGCTCATTCCTCTACGCCTCGTTTCTTTGAGAAATAGAAATAATAATTGACCTGTTGCTTAACACATCTCTTGTAAAGATGTTTTTTCAGAGCCACTTGATCCCACAGTGAAGTGTGCCACAGAAAACTCCATGAGAAAATAAGTCATTCTAGGCAAAGTTTCAGAGAGCACAGTCAATAAGGTAAAGAGCATCCACTATGCAATGGAGAGAAACAAATACAGACCAACTGCTCATCTAACAAGTCCTGTCCCACCTCTACACACTGAAAAAAACCCAGAATGGGATAACACCATACATAAATGACCTGCATTAAACTTAAGTAAGCAGTATTCACTCTATATTTTCAACTTTCAAATGTCCAGCTCTGTAGTATCAGGATCCCTCTTCGATTTTTAAATTTTAAAAAAAAATTCTTCTTCAGAACAGAGTTTAAAGGAATACACAGATATTGTTTCTTGAAATAAAGAGAGTAGCCCATAATAACTTTGTCTTCTCTGAGAGCTATGCATTTTGCCCAGTATTTGCCAATAGCAGAGGCAGGAAAATATTTATGCATTTTCTCATGCTTTTCTTTTTTCTATTAAATCAATCACACTCCAATATAACTGTCTGGTTTTTGTACCCACTTTTCACAGGCAATCTTCACCCACACCTGCCCCCTCATGCTATTTCAAGCCCATCTGCCCAGCCAGGTGCTTATCCAGCAAATACCGTATCTGAATAATATAATTCAACCGACCCCACTCAATTCAGCTTGTTTTTAGTTTCATCTGCATCTACTCAGGGCCAGCTCCAGTCTCATGTGCCATGTTCTAGTCTCTTTTCCTCATCTACAGTCAGTTCTGGCAAGCATTTTTGGGTTGTTTTTTGGTTTTGTGTTTTTATTTTTGGTTTTTAATTACTAGTCATGCTTAGCTCCAGCTGCACACTACAATTTTTTTCTTAAAGGTTACTAAAATTATCAAATCTAGATGGATTTTCTTAGAATGACAAAAGACAACCAACAGAAAGGAAGAAAGAAGGATGAAATCCATACTCTTCCTCATAGTCAATGTTAAAGACTTCAAAGCCATAGCACCTACATTTTGGGTGTGGCAAGGTTACCTGAACAATATTAACACTGCTTTTACTGCAATCTCTTACAATAAGCAAGTGGTTATAATTCAAGCATGCCTGTGGGCTTCAACTGAACTGATTTATTACATCAGATTTCCCCTCTCCCTCAGGACCTCACTAGGCAGATTCATATACCAAGATGTCTACACTTAAACTGCAACTTAAGTTTTTTTAGAACTGTGATTTGGAATAATTAAACCAAATCTGCAGCATACTTAATTCTGAGTTAATAAATATATACTGCCCTACTTAACTCCACCTTAAATGAGACTCTTCTTCCTGCTATTGTTAATTAAACTAAGCATCAAGCAAGACACTTGAAAATCTCAAAAAACCTTTTGCTAAGTATTATGAGATGGTCAGGCTGTCCCCTCTTAGCTTCTCCTCAGGTTTCCATTTTTGTAATTCCTTTCAATACCTGCTCACAACTCTTTCCTACAGTCTCCTTAAGTTGCTCTCAAACTTTGCCTTAGACCAGCCTACTCTTTTTGAAAGAGAGCTCTTGTTCTGCCTCCCTGCTGACTTTGACTTAATTTGCCTTTCCCACTACTGTCAGACTGCATGGTTCTTCACTTCCTCAGAAGGGACAGATGTTCGTATCATCTCCATGTTAAAAACAAATGCCTTCTGAGGAGTATCTCCATACATGGCACACCATGTGGTCCAGATGCAGGCTGGAGATTGAGACAAGAGGTCAAAGGGAAGTGGAATTTTGAGAGAGTTTGTATCCTTTCAATTAATAATTAAGAATTTCAAAGGCTTATAAATTGAGTGTATCTGCTACTTGCCATAAAGAACAGAATTCAAGCAGCCAAGTGAAGTCAAAAAGAAACACCAGCATCTCTGAAGAGCTGTTGTGGATTAGTTTAAGACAAAAACAACACATTCATCTCAAAGAAATGTTAATCCATTTTAGCTTGAAATTTCAGCCAAAACTCACCTTTAGACAAATATGGCATAGAAAATGGCAAAGCAGACACCTAACATGTTGCAATGCTTCAAAACTTTAAAACATAATTTTTCAAAACTTACACCAATGTAATACATGGTAAATTTCATCAAGATCTGCTTTGAGGCTAGTATGAAGAAAATTAGAAGGACAAGGATTCAGAGAGAACAGCAGCAGAAAGTGGGGGGTTTTGTGTGCTGCTTTTTTGAAAATCTCTTAAACTATTCTGGACACCAACTAAAGTAACCAGATGGACCTTTAAAAATTGATGCTTGTGTGTAAGCATTAAAAAAAAAGCCAACTCAACAGAAATAAAGGCCTGTCATAAATCCATTGAACTAAAAAACATGAGAATGGGGAAGAGACTGACTGTCTTCTGTTGCTTCTGGTGACAGACACAGAAAGCAAAATAAACAATACATTTCCGTTGCAGTGATTTTTTTTGTTTGACTTTAACCTACCACTCAAAATTTTTATTTAGTAAATCACATTCTGGAAGAACAAACTGCACAAAATCAGCAGATAAAGTATGATTCTTCAAATACACTATGCTTCTGTTTTTTAGAAAGGTCAGCTGCTACCAAGACTTGTAAGGCCCTTAAAGCTCAATACTGAAATTAGTATGGCCCAGTAGAGCTTTCCAACTGCAACCTCTTGAGAGCAAAACAGGTTACTTGTTACATACCATCTGCTAGAAAAAAAATTTGCAGCTATGGTGTAGCTTCTTTGAGTTTGTGGTAGACATACCCTACATGTTGCCCCAAGTCTCTAGAACTAGTATTTTCTAAAATCTAGAGAATACTTAATTTAGAAAAAAAAATTAAAACAATTTGAATTTCATTATGACACGTAAAGAAAAATTAAATGTCTGGAGTAGAAGACTGACTACTTAGAAACCAGTGTTATGACCTCATTATATTTCATATGGGTAAAAGAACAGTTCCAAACAACTTTAAAGTCCTCTTTCTTAAGGTATGAAAAATTACAAGCAAATTTTAACTTGCATGTATAAAATAAAAACTTAAAAATGGAGACTGGAAGTTGACAGCTGCTGATACAAATCAGAAGTTTTCCAAAGTAGAACACCATTAAGAGAAATTAGATGTTAACTGAGAATGTAGAAACAAAGCAATAATGTGATGGAAACAAAATAGCTTACAGAAGAAGAAAAACAGAAATGTAACTTTTCCCTGTATTTTGGAAAAGGACAGTAACAGCGTAGCAGCAAATAAGGATGAAGAACTGTATTTTGCTTTGCTGGCAAGACCATACTTAACAGGCCCTCAAAATTCAGCATATTCATATAACTAATGCTTGAACTCAACAGCCTTATTAGAACCAAGATCTGTTACTTTCTGAACTTGCCAACCCTTGAAGCTACCTCAAGAGATTGAGACCACGTATCAACTAAAATGACAAATCTCCTTGAAATAGTTACTCAAGCAAATCAGAACAATCCATGTAACTATTTGTATGCATCAGTCTAACATTAACCTGAGGAAAAACAACAGAAACACTGATAAAGACTTTAGGTGATCAAGAATTTAAGAACAGGAATGGAATTAACATCAGTCAAAGTTTTTATACAGAGCAGTCTCACACAAACATGACAGTTCATTTTTTTGTAAGATTACAGGTTTGGTCGAGAAAGGCAGATATACTATAAATAATCTCTTGAGTGACATTTGATTTACTTTCAAAGGACACTGCATTAGAATTAGCATTGCACAGTGTTAATGAAGTACATGTGAAATGGATTAAGAGGTGCAAAGTTGAAGCATCTCAAAAAAATCAATTATCCATGAGACACAAAGTGATGACAGTCAAGGAACCACTTGTCAATATGGAACTCAGAGGGATTGTGCTGGTGTATCACAATGAAAAGGTTACACTCGCTGTTTTTACACCACTGATTAGCAGAAGAGAAGATCAATTCAAACAAAATTTACAGATGACAAAAGCAGAACAGAAATAATGATAACCATGAAGAAACTGTTTTGGTAAACCATGTTCATTTGTCACAAGATACACATTAGTACAGTGAAACAAAAGCGACACGTTAGGAACAGAGACGACAGTTCACACCTACAGAATGGAGATATTGCATGCCAAAAATTACCAGCTCAAAAGGAGTCATAGCAGACAAGTTATTCAACATCAGCTTTAAAGGCAGACCTAGCAGGATGTAGAGGTTGAACTGTGAAGAACGGCGCATCAGTACTGAGCTGAATTTCTTCAAATGCATGGGAGAGAATGGCCCTGGAGAACACACAGTCCTGGTGGCAAGAGTTACAAAGAAAAAAAAACCCGGCTATGCTGAAGGAGCCATAAATAACATCTGAAGGCACTGAAAAAAAAATAGCAACAGACCTTGAAAAACAGTCTCCTACCATTGCAAAAGGGGACTGAGAGGTGATCTGAGAAAAACAAGTAGGTATATTCATGGGAGAAAAGCAACAGGCAACACAGGGTACTTAGATCTAGAGAAGAATAACATGAGCCAGTGCTGGGAAAACCTTGGTGGATTGAAAATTGGTTCAGTGTCTAGGCCCAGAGCATGGTGACCAGTGGAACAGAATCTAGTTGGAGGGCAGTAAATAGCAGTGTAGCCCTGGGGTCCAGTCCCATTCAAGATCTTATACTGATGACCTGGGTGATGAAGCACAGAGCACCCCTGGTGAGTTTGCTGATGGCACACAACTGGTGATCCTGAACTCACCATGAACCAGCAAAATGCTTCTGCTTCTCCTATCTCATCCCACATTATCAGCAGCAAGCCCTTGGGTCTGGCTGGCATGGGTCTGTCTACTAATGTCAAGCAGGGGAATACACAGGTGGTTTTGGTAGAACCTCTCTTCTCACCCTGCATTACAAGAAACACGTAGGTGTCAAGTGCACCTTAGGCCAATGCAGATGTGTACGCACTGCAGGGAAAGGCTGATACACCCTCTGGAGATGCTGATGCATGGCTCAGCGAAGACCATTATCTTTAGAAAGAGTAATCGGCAGCAGAATGAAGACACCTACGCCAATCCCTCATCATCCAGATATTTATTAACCAGAATAATTTACCTTGACTTCTCTGATTAGTTATCTCTGATCTTTTTGAATTAAATCTTCCTCTCCTCAAACACCTATCTCAAAAGGGTTTTTTTCTTTTAAATTAGCTTTAGCACAACTCAGGTGTTATTAACTTAGCAAAACTCGAGAAGACAGCAATAGAGACAAATGAGAGAGGTCAGAGGATGGGAAAGGTGGGCAAATTAAAAGAAAACTAGCAACAATTCAGATTATTTAGCCTATACTTTCAGGGAAAAAAGTATTCCATTTGTTTCCCGAATTCCATCAGATACATAATCAGCATGTGTGTGTATATCTGTATATATGTATGTATGTATTTATATATGTGACACATATCCACAAACACACATATAAAATCAAAATTTCCTTTTTTGGAATGTCCATTGATGGAAATTCAAGGCAGAAAACATATCCTTACAAAAAGAGTGTATAAAACTTTAAGCTGATACTCCAAATAGTTTTGCTTCCTGTGGTATTTTTGGTTTGGTTTCAGTTGGTTTTTTTTCAGTTGGGGCGGTTTTTAAAAATGGAATTAAAGATCACATACACACATAATGTATGGGTGTAATACATAGAGAATACTTTATGTACCTTTTAGAAATATTTAAAGAAATATGCTAAGCTAATAGGCCCCCTCTGTTACTATGGTAATAAGCATTTTGTAAGAGCATATAAACATACAAAAGGTGTTTTTACTTCATATTGATATTAATCCACTCTCTTATGTTATAAAACACATGAAGTAAAAGAAACTGAAAAAAAAAAAAGCTAAGATTCTAATGCTGAATGTGATTCCTTACAAAAAACTTTTTGGAGACTAACAACACATAACTTGCCTTTTTATTCTGATGTTACTGATTTTTAAGGCAGAATTTTCATATAACCCATGCCTGAAAAACATAATTCTGGGCAGACAGCATATAAAAATATTATGGAAATAGTACAACTAGAAGATATACTGTATTCAATATTATAAAGATCTTGGTTTAACTGGCAAAAACAACAACGAAGTTCCCTGAAAGTAGCACTTACAATGAGAACACAACCATTCATAAATATAATTACTAGTCAAACAAAGAAAGTGTATCTTCAGATGAAAGGATCCCAGAAAAGAGAAATGGATATTTCAACCTTCAGACCACACCTGAGGGATCTGCTGGCCTCTCAATCCCTGCAAAGTGCAGTGAATTCAATGCCCAGCTCGCCCATTTGCTACTGCATTTCATGTGAGACTAGTCCTTAATTTGCCACCAAGATAATTCAATCCAGAAATTTCATCTCCTGCCTGGGGATCCAAAATTTTTTTCCATGACCTATAAATCATAATGCATTTATTCTGCAACTCTATCACAGCAGCAAAACAAAGAAAGCAGCGCCTCAATTATATATATAAACTTCAATTGGTTCATTGCAAAAGAAAGATGGTACACTTGGAAGTTTAACAAGACTCTCTAGTCTTATACCAAACTATCAAATTTGATTTTCCTGTTTTCTATCCTTTGTTAATAGATAAAAACTGTGCTGCACAGTTTCTTAATGAAATAATTTTGTCTCATCCCTCTATTTGCATTAAGAAAATACTCAAGACAAAAATTGCAAGATGACAAATCTTAATATGCAGTTTGGTAAAGTTCTAGTCAGTTCCTGAACAACACGTTTATCTATCCAGTAAAGCTTGTGTTAATGCGATGTAAGAGTTTGGCAAATTCAACTCTAATGGAGCATAAAAGTGCTTTTGCTTGAAAGTGAGATCATTTTTAAAAATTCAAAGCATGATCACTTTTCCTTTTTTTTGCAGGAACAATCTGATACAAGCAGCAAAGCTTAAATAAACTAGAAACATTTCAAATGATCCATAAAGGATTAATAAGCACTGCAGGAAGTCCTATAGGCTCAGCGTATACATTTTCCATCTTTTTCTCCTGCGACAGGCATGACGTGAAATTCTAAACAGAACCCAAGTTTCAAAGTCACTGAATGTTAAGGTCTGCAGCTTTGATACCAGGGTAGAGTGGGGTCACCATCTTGGAATATTTAATTTAAATAGATAACAAAATATTGATTTTATTAGCATAATAAAGCCCCCAAATTATGGCCCTTCACAAAATTCTTTTTCTACTTACAAATAGACAAATGGACAAAAGCAAGGCAAAAGGGGTAGTAAGTAAGCTACAGGCCACTAATATAACAAGAACAAAATGACAGCTATTATTTTGGCAGAGATAATCTATGCTGAAACACAAAACACACACGCACACAATTTCTTTCAATACAATTTTCTTGTCTTCCCACTGACTTCTATGATTACCACAGAAAGCAGGGTTCTAAACACATTTCTCAATTGAATCTTCAATCAATAACAGTAAAAATTTGAGAAGGGAGATATGGGAAAACGTATTATAGCATTAGTAAGTGTTTGCAAAACAGACTGAACTTACCAATATGCATAAAAGTTGAAGAGGAAAAAAATAAAATAAAAATATATCAGTAACAATGTACCCTATACCTTTACTTTACTGAAATTAGCAAAAGAAAAAGCTGAAACTCTAAAATTCAATCAGTAGCACAAATTACCCCAAATCTGGTCCAAGTGATCAAATTATACACTTACACTTTGTTTTCCTTATACCACAGTAAAAATAAGTACCAATAAAGTAAAATAAGGAATACTTCTTAATTATCAATAAACCTTCAGGATATGCATAGGTACTTTTTTAAACAGTGGAAAAGGGTGATTATTTAAAGAATTTACAATAAAGTAACAAAACTTATCTAAGTAGAATCTATCTACTGGTGTAAGTAATACGGAATAAAAGAGAAATATTAGAAAAGTAAGACCTATATCCCTGCAGAAATCCAAAATGACAAAACTTCTGGATCTCGGATGGAGGTCAGCTTGACCCGAACAGACTCAATTTGCCAGCAAGAATCCAGACTGTCTTTAACACTGACGTAGGAGAAAAGACAAATAATTCATATCAGAACTGAGAGCTCCTCATATTGAAAGATGGAAAAGTTTAGCCTCCGCTAAGCTTAAAAGGCTGTTTACCACCCAGGCTTTCTGTTCAGAGCCAAAACAATCAACAGTAGAAACTGTTTAGGTGACAGTTACATACAAATTGCAATAACTTCTTGCGGGAGTTGAAAATAGAAAAGATTCAGAAATGCAACAGACAAATAGAAAGTCATAAAAGAGCATAAACATAAAAACCAGCACAGATAATACTGGCCATATTGGGGAGGGGAGGATGGAGAAGAGATGTGAGAATGAGAAATGTTAGCTCACAGTAAGAGACTGATGCTGACAGGCAAAAATTATGCTAAAATAATACATTAATCAAAAGGAAAAGTGAACGAAAAGAAAGATGCAGAGGAAAAAACCGAACAAAGGACTAAAAGAAATCATTTGTCTGTATAAAGGCAGCAGAGAGGCCTTGCTTGAAATGATGTCTACAATTCCGGGCACATTACTAAAACCAGACAGAAGAAACCAGTGTAAAGAACAGCAACAAAACCAGCTCTACAAATAAAAGAAGTATGACAGAGTAAATTTTTCCATGGTTATGAACATAACAGATACAGTGAAATAACATCACTTTCTGCTAAACATTTGAAAATAAGGAAGAGCAGCTGAAGAGGAACCACAAGCATGGCTCAGAGCAAATACAGCATCACAAAAAAGGGCAAATTTTGACAAGTGGAAAGACTTTTATTACAAATTCTCAGGATTAACAGAATAATAGAAGATTAATATCAGAAATTGAAAAATGTTTAATACGATAGCTGCCGTAAGTCTGATCATGTGCAGTGCTAAAAACAATCCACAAGCAATTCTATACTTGAATATTGAGAAAACAGAAGATGAACAGGACTTTGATAAATAGGTATAGCCTTTGTATACTCATGAAAACCATGGCTCACTTAAGAGAACATCAGTGCTTGCTGATATTTACCCACCGCTAACTACCATGGCAAAAGAGGAATAAAAAGAGTGCAAAAGACAGTCCATGAAAACAGAAGCTGACAAAATAAAGCCTACAAATGTGGACAATGCAGTATACAGATAATAAACTTGTTTTGTTTACCTTTCTTTGCAATTCAAAATAGAACTGCAATGAAGCTGAAAAGATGACAAAACCATAGTAGTGAAAAACAGAAGTATTTTCAACTCTCAAATAGCCTTCAGAATTCCTTGACACAAAGTACCAGACAGAAGCTGTATCTGCAGAGACTCACACAGTCACACAGATGAAAACACTTCCGTTTTATCAGAAAAGTCATCTGCTAACTAGGAAGTTGCATCTCTTACTAAAAGTTTTACTGGAAAAATTGTCTTGGAGGAAGTTCCTTCAATCATTAAGCATCCAGCTGATGTTAGAGACCGCTACTACATTGAGCAAATCCCTCCATTACATAAAACTCCTTTGTTCATAGTTTAGTACTTAGCCAGCCTATGTCATTGGCCTGCAATGACCTAACAAACACAAAAAATTTAACCATTTTCTCAGTATTTAAACCAAATCTGAATACTTTATTGCTCACAATGTTGAAACTTGTTTCATCTTCAAAATACATTAGTTTAGGATTGTGGCAGTGCTACAGAAAGCAAGGAGTACTGCTGAAAGAAAGCTATGGCTGCCGCACAGTGTGCAACAGGAGAGAACTGTACTTGCAACACCAAGTAAAAATGTCAGGCAAAACTATGAAATGTGTTATAGGCACGTTTTCCTACCTGCAATCACCCTCACCATTCCTGTCCACATTAACTGCTCATTCAACCTTACAATCCAGGATTATAATATATAAAGAAAATTAATTTTTATTTGCATGGTTTAATTTCATTTAACAATGGAACCTCGTGTTTCCCATTTCGGCCTTTTTTCTCTCCTTTCCTGCAAATTCCTCCATCTTACAGCTACATGACAAACATTTACAATTGACCCAAAGAGAGGCAAGTTTAAAAGGTAAGTGGATGAGGGTGAAGGAAACAGCAACAGAATTCAGGTAGGACAGACTGAATGCCTTAAAAAAACCCCAACTGTTTCAAAAGGTAACTACGACTCAGAAAAAACGGCTCTTCATCACACAGGCTGAGAGTGAAAGAGCGTCTAGAACTACCTTATGAGGAAACAAGTTCTCTGTACATTAATTTATTCATTTATTCAAGGAATGAATGATAATGCATTTATTTGATTTTTACTGTGGAACTTTCACACATAACTGTGGAATATACTTTTATTTCTCAGAGCAGTATCCTTCCCATTACTCAGATAAAATTAATAAGCAATTACAGAGGTGAGGTCTTATTTTTTCCAATAGTTGACCAATCTGGCTGATTCACATAACTAAAAACACAAAGCTGTTAGGTGTTCAAAGCAGAAATGTGTTTTGCCAAAGGCATTATTAACAATTAATAATCATTACAGAGTGCCTTGTTTACCTGACCTTGTGTAAATTCAGCAGCCTTGTAATTAGACCCATATTTTGCATATTTGTATATTTCCATGCATAGAATTTGACTCATTCACTCATCCATTAAAATCTGCTTGACAGACATAGACGGATAACCAGGGTACAATTTGTATTTACTGGATTATAGAAAATTGGCCAAACAACATGTTAAGTTCAATGAAAGCATATTCTTGTCTTTCTCTTATGAAAGACATAAAAGCAATAAAATATCTGAGGCTGACCCCAAGGTTCTCCAAAGAAGTAGCGGAGTTTCATAATCTGGTAGTTTCAATAAAGCTTTGCTCTAAAAAAAGGATGTTGGGTTAAAAAATAGAAGAACTAAGAAGAAACAAGATTAGGCCCAGATTTCCATTTAGGCAATGCAACAAAGAATTCTTGAGTAGAAAGACCTCCTAGAAAAGTTAGCATCTTAGTATCAAACATTACCAAAGTAAGCATCTTGTACTCTGGAAAAAAAAGGAAGATTTTTCTCACATTTAATGACTTTCCAGTACCTTTCTGAGCAGTTGGAAGAATTATCTTAACTATTCGCCTGTTCAAAAAAAGTCTTAAAATGTATTCTTTTAAAGCATTAGCCACAATAATGAAATAATTTTATTAGACATGCTTAATGTTTGAGACTAACAGTAAGGTATGGAAGATCTCGACTGAGCAGTCATTATGGAAAGCAAAAATACTGAACAGGATGGGAAATGAAGGAATTAGTTCATCTCTCTGTGTGTGCAGGTATCTCATAAGGTCAGGCAACATTGTCCCACAAGACATTTTACAGATTTCTGGTGAAGAAACTGATTTTTGCCCAAAAAGTCAAGATAGATGTACTCATTAAATGTATAACACTCAGATTGTTTAACAACTTCTGTGATTCAAAGGAAGCCTCTCCTAAGAGTTCCAAAACATTTAAGGGACATAAAAAGCAAAACTCCTTTTTAGTATCACTATTCAGGCATCGTTGGAATCTCCTAAAAACAACTAATGAAGTGTGCCAGAATTAATCTGAAGAAACTATCAAAGACAATGGGAGAGGTACATCCCTGACAGTGTTCAAGGCCAGGCTGGATGGGGCCTTGAGCAACCTGATCTAGTGGGTGACATCCCTGCCCATGGTGGGGGGCTGGAACTAAATAATCTGTATGGTCCCTTCCAACCCAAGCCTTTTAATGATTCTACGAGCCTGCATATTCTTTCACTAACTTATTTATTTTAAGGATGTTGTGCTGCCTCTGAAGGTCCTTCCTATCAAAACACAGTTTTTAAACAGCCTCCTAGTGCTGTATCATGTTTGATCTGTTCCAGATAGTTCAGTGACTCACCACAAAGAGAAAGCAGGAAACCTTGTCGCTAAAGAGTTACCTACAATTAAAATTAGTGTGAAAAGAATGGGAAGGAAAGAGAACTCTAGAGATGCCTTTTGTCTTAAAAAAACCCCAAAATGGCCAGTAATCACACTGATTCCATCAATATGAGAGATTAAGCCTCAGTTATGACGCTGGCTTCTCATGCACAGATCTGTGTCTGGAAAGACACCAGTTTAATTTATATAGAAACTAAATGTACTCCTCATTATGAAAGCTTGTAATCACTCCCTAGACAATTTTCCTTATTTTCACTATCGTCTCAGATGATCCTCAAATAAGTATTTGCTACTCAAGCCTTTTTCTGAATGACACCTGATTACTGGATGGCACATTGCCACAAGCCTCATGAAGCCCTTCAAAAATGGACACAGAAGAAACATTGAAAATAAGACTGGAGTAATCCCTGACCATTTCTTGGCAGATAATACAACCTTATTTTCTAAATCCTTAGTGTGCTTGACTCACTCTTGTTGGGAAGTCTCCAAAAATGAATCAGAATATACAAAATTTAAATTATGAATGCTCTACAAGGTATTTCAGCACCTTTTACCTGGGGGTTCGGGAAGGGAAAAGGTTTGATCCTAAAACCACCTTATGTTTAATCATACATTAAACTCTCTCAAGTACCGTATTGCAGTTCAGTTTACTCCATTGCCGCTACTTAACTGATAGGGTTAAAAAAAAAAATTACAAAATCCTAACAAGGTGTTCCCCAAAAGATGCCCCATTAAAAGCAAATCAGTATAAATGGTGATCTCTTATCACAAAGAAAAAGAGATGCAAAAAGCAGTAGGAGGGGGGTGGAATTTCATTAATTGCTTCTTTCAAGAAAGCATAAAAACCACATGCAAATACCAAAGAATGGTGTGAGAAAGCATCATCAACACTGCATGGACTACTGGAATACTATCTAATATTTCTAAACAGTTGTACTAACCTTAGTGTTATTATTCATACTCAGATAGGCAAATGGATGCACAGGCAGATACACAGAAAGAGAATTTCTACCAAATCCAAATTCTATATCCAATCTTTTTTCTTGATAGGTGGTCAATAAAAGGTAGCTTGGTATCTGCTAGTTCTATTGCAAGATCATCCAGCATGAATAGCCCCAGTGCAAGAAAAAATATGTTATCCAATAAAAATTATTATAGCAATTACAAACTTCTTGCAGAAATCTAATATTTTATTCTGCAACAGAATCCAGCAGATGCCATTTTCTGTCTCTGTATTTTGGGGGGCCCAGGGGATCTCTGTTTTTAAACAGTTCTGGCCCCTTTGTAGTATAGTCAAATGTTGCTTTGGATATTAAATTGAGAATTTATCTTAAATGGAAACAAACAACTTCGCTAAAAATTAGACATTTATGACTTGCAAATTACAGATACTAATTATTTTCAGTATATACAATTATGATATTCTCAAGAGGTATTAATTTTGGGACAGATGTGCTTTCATCATGTAATTTGGAAATTAAGTTACACACTCACGTATGGGAACTCAGAAGTCTGAATTTGTGTAAAGACAGGATTGATAGAAAGGAATTTTGTCTTGCTAATTTTCTCTCTCTCTCCCCACCCCCCACCTCTTTCTCTCTCTGATGAGAGTGAGTGTGGCCAGCAATCCTCACAGCTGGGTTGCCTTGCACTCAAAGGAATAGGGGCTGACTGCAGAGTTGATGAGGATACACCTCCACTTGACTCCACCTCCTGTTTTGTCCTTTCAGATAATTCTTCCAAATCCACTAAATTCTAAAAATTTAAACAATTAAGACATACCAACTATAAAATCTGCACAATGCTAAATACTTCACATACATGTCAGAGTGCAGAAATAAAGTGCTGCTAATGCAAACATCTTAAAGATATTACAAATACACATAATCCAAATTGAAGGTATTAATACAGGAACTTCCATCAAATGAGGGTAAAAGGAATAATATGGTTAGGCTGACCAAATTTTCATTAGAAAAGGACAGCATATTATTACCAAAATGCTCTCCAACATGTGCATGTATATAATCTTCTAAGACAGGTGGTGATAAGTGATAAATGAAAAAAGAATATAAGAAAAATGCCAGCTACACAAATGTCTGGGATGATACTGAAGTAGAGTGGATGTATTAATTAAATAAATCCATTTGGGGATTCATACTTTCTTACTTTCCACATTTGAACTGCAGACACCAATACAGAAAGGGAAAAGACAAGACAGAGAAGTGTTGTTTCCTGGTCCAATATAAAAAACAAACTGATCTTCAAACATCAGCATTTTGTTTGCACTGTTCCATAGCAGGTGGAAGGTACAGAAGCAAGGCATTCCGAGTATCTGCTACAATTCTGAAACTGAGAATTTTATTTTTAGATGGAATTAGTTCAGTCACTGCACAAACATTCCTATCTGGAGATCTTTACTGATAGTCATGGATTTTTGATGTCTCTTGCAGATGCCACTTACGAAGCTAATGACTTTGTTCAAGGGAAAAGGAAAACATCTACTTGTCAAATACTGCAGAGCCTTAATTTTCATGTAGAAGTCTGGCACACCTTTAGAAGAATTCAGGAATGTTTCTCTCATATATTTATGGATTCAAAGCCCAACACACTCTCCTAGACTGGAGATAGCTGGATAGCTGAAACTCTTCATACAGAAGAAAGTGAACAAGACTGTCATGAAGCTGCTCTAACAGTTTTAGGAGGGCTACAGAGCTTTTTTTTTTGGTCTTGTGTTACAGGACGCTGCAGCTGCAGGCAGACTGAAGACACCATAATCTTAAGCGTGGCATGGAAATGGACTAGGGAGGTTCATCTCTAGCAATGAAAAGGCTTTTTGAACAGTGTGCCATCACAGAATGCACAAGACTAACGCACAGTCAGAGCTGCCTCTTCACCAGGCTCAATTTAAAAAAAAACAGTGCAAAAAACCCATGTTTGATTGAATAAAAGTAATAGATTAACTAATGACCAGTAAAATGTAGAAGTAAAGACCATCAGTACATGTCATATAATGAAATGCAATCTGAAGATCACTCTAGCCAACCTGACTGATAAGCTTCCAGCATTCTTCACAGAGACCAACATAACAGATGCTATATACGGGCCAACAACTGTTTTGAGGCACAGCTTTACTATCTGACTACACATACTGGAATAGGGTTCTGCACTCAAGTCACACTGTCTCCCAAAGCTGGCATACAAAGCAGTTATTTACTTAATGCCTGGGCATTAAATAAAATAATCCATTTCTATGTACCCACTGCAAGAAACACTGGCACTATGCAGAATACAGACCCTGTGCAGCTTGACTTGACTTTAGAACAAGGCATTGAAGCAAATCCAAAACCCTTTTATGAAGCCATGTCTAATGTAACAGTATTTCCTGCAGATGGGAACATTCTCAATTGAAATGAAGTAACATCTCTTTTTAATCTCAAATGACCCAAAACTTCACTGGCTCTTAAAACTATCCCTTTCAAATAAACCTGTAGAACTACAGGTTTCACAAGTCAGGAATTGGAAAAAATGTCAAGTCTAACACAGCACAGGCGGCTAAAACTGACCACGGTGTTTCCTAGGATACAGAATATCTTATAGAAAATTTGTTGCATTATAGCTGGTACTGCTTCTCTTGGCCACCGTAAATGAAAAATTAGTAATTCCCCAGAAGTCTCACCCAGCTCAGGGGTTAGCTTCCCTCTCCCCCTGCACATGAATGAGGACCTGAGGACAAGAGTTTAGCTGAATGGTGCAGCCCAGACTCACCGCTCTGAGGTTTTTTCATATATGTAAACTTAATTCCAGAACCCAAGCTGAAAAGTCTGAAGTACTCCCCACTTGATGTGTTCAATTCTCGAATGCGGATGCACTCACACATTTTCCCTTGCTGCATCAAACACTAAACATCAAGAAGAACTAAACAGCTGCTTACATGAAGTTAAATGAAAGTTTTAAAAATTATCTTCTAACTACAAGGCTTCCTTATGGCAAGATTTTGAACACTGAAATAATTTCTGTTGAGGAACACCTTATTTAATTTTTTTAAGAGTCTTTTATCAAGAAACAGAAGAGTGACTGAACATTGCTAGAATTATTTTTGGCAACAGTAACTGCTTGAAACCAGAAAAAATGAAAATAATTCTTTTAACATCTAGGAGTAGGAGAAAAATAAACACCTGCAAAAGCCATTCCCAATATGCCAAGAGGAAAAGCATTCTAGGGCAAACACAGATGAAGTTTTTCGTGTATGCCCTCCATTGCCTTCCAACCCCATGATTTTCTTATTCAATTATCTCTAGGAATGTGGACCATGAAAGCATCAAACAAAAGTGTTTACAAAAGAAGGCAACTGCATGAAAACCATTTTAGTTTCCCAAATACTGTAAAATTTATTTTAAGCTTACTTTTGAAGCTGAAGGAAAAATTCATGATAAAGACTAAGAAACTTTAGGATAGGTTAACACAGACATACTGCAGTTAAAAAACAATCCATATTTTTTCCTTTTATATGCCCATTCAATTCGGAATTAGCACAGTTGGTGCCACTTTAGGTTTTGGGTTTTTTAAGAAAGGGCTTAAAGCAAGTAACTTTCACTTTCCAAAATCAGCACTGGTCCATGGATTTCTGTATTAATAGTGACCTCTACAAAAACATTTGTGATAAGCACATCACTTTCAGGTCATGAACATCAAGCAACTTTTTCTTATGAAGGGAACTATGTCCAGACAAAACATGGCCTTCTTCACCTTCAGATTTTAACCCTGGTTCTCCTGATGGATGCCAGGTGCTTGTGCACTGTAAGCACTCCTGGTTACACATCAACAGCATCAAGCATTCAAGTCCAACAGACCTTGTGCACTTGTGTAATCTCCTGGCAAGTTGTCTCTGCTAAAAGTTCTGTAGACTATTACAGACTCAGCCTGGTTTGGTACTTCAGTAATTGGTCGGTCCAAGTTATTACAGTATAAGGCATTAACTACATCAGAATTCCATGAGAACTGGTGGTTTTAAGACTTACTTTATTCCTTATTTAGATTACCTGGACTTTTCCTTCTTGTAATGTCTCTAATTATAGACTAGTGGGATAATTTTCCATCAAAATTTGAATTGAACAAAAAAACCTAAAATAATTTAAAATTCTCTCCAAAACTCCTGTAAAAAAGAAAGATTTTCAAGACCAGTGATTTGTTAAAAACTCTCTTGTGATTCATTATTTGTTATTAAAATAGACTCAAAAGCAGCAAATCCTCCAAATTTATATAGTATCTGTAACACTACTGTCAATCCATGGTATCCAAAGGAGGACACAGTGGCTCACTCTCTCTCAAGCACTACCAGTAATGCTATTGCGGCAGATCTCTCCACAGGATGCAGAGATTTGCCCAAGATTTTAAATTCTTGGCTACAGAATCTCCTAACAAATGCTGCTACTGGTACACCAAAGATACACACTTTGTAGTCAGTTTAAAGGCAGATCAGATACACTGAGCTGCAACTGCATCTCTCTACTGCAGCACAAACCTGCTCTCCAAGTGTTGCCGAAATTCATCACTGCTTTGACCGGGGCAACAGATCAGTTCCAACAGAGTCCCTTCAAAGACTGTGCTTTCTGTAATCCTCTGAAGACAGCAACATCTTGTTATTAGATGAGTGATTCAATCACCTAGGTAAACATTACACACTTGGTGGCAATCATAACCACGACCACATTTACCTCTGGGCACACTTCCTGTAACATGGTGTTCACAACACTGCCATTTATAAGCCTAAGCAGACAAATTATTGTGATAATAAGTCCTTACATTCCTGAATTCTACCTACAGAGGAAATTACAAAGTTAGTTTTACTCTATTGGAGCAATCCACATTTCTTAGAACCTGATCCACGTGGTGGCCAGCCTGGGGAGCCTTTTCTACAAAGAGCTGACAGAGATATCTAGTGTCACTGAGCCTTCTCTGGCAAGGTACCAGACTGGGAACTAAGTACAGATTCTGCTTCTTTGCTTATGCTAACTCATTCTCAGTGGCTAAAATTTGGAGTGCAGAGAGTGATCCTCAGCCTCGCTCAACCACCAGTGAGATGGTTGCATGTCTGTCATGGCTGGTAAAATCCATGGAGGAGAGTTAAACCCTTTGTAAAGTACATATCGATCATTACTTTGAAACACTTCACTAAAAATTGTATTGATGCTGGAATCTGAACCAAACAATTCCTTTACAGGGCAGATCATGGAGAAGTTGCAGTAATAGCGAATCGATTCCAGTTAATGGACTCTATGAGTGCTGTGACAAATAACTGCTTACTCATCCCCAAAATGCACTACATACAGTGACCAAAAAGGTTATCTTTTATTATTCAATAAACATATATAATGACAGATACACTACACTTTCATATGATGGAATACTGACTGCCCTGTCCAATAATCAAGACACTTCTAACTTCCTCCTGGTAAACCAAAACTTGATTCCAAACACAACTCATGTGTCATGAGAGAATCACAAGATATTACTATGGAGGGGAAGAGGAACGCCCTGATAATCTGGTGGCAATCCCTCTTCTCTCTCTCAGGTTCCCAGTAAACTGTGAATGGAATCACATTAATATTTTGTCTTTCATTCCAATTGCTCTCAATTCTGCCTTCACTTGGAAGCTTTCAGTACTAAAAATAAACATCTCTGTTTCTGTATGTATAAACCAAAATGACAGTGATACAAGTTCAAACTTGGAAAAGACTCAAAAACCTATTTCCATACATACAGAAAGGACTGAAAATAATCACTGGAGTTAATCTGAAGGCAGAGTCTAGCTCTCTGATTCTGCCTACCACATCAGCTGGTGTCACAATTCTGGCCCTAACAACACTTCATCACATGCCAATATAATTCTAGTACTATTAGCACAGCAATAAATAAAATATTGTACTATTAGCACTACTAGACACCTTTCCTTCAAGCCAAAGAAATTTCTTACCCCTACCCACCCACCAAACAAAAACATTTTCAGTGCATGACTGTTGTGTGAACACGATTACAGAAGTCATCATCAGCATCTACAATCACATTTTCACCTGTTCATGTGGTGTACACCTGTGGGTTCTTGGCAACACACTTCACTGGGGTGTGGGAAATTTCGGGTTCAGAATGAGCCCTGTCATCTCTGTTCTCTTAAGCAAATATGCCATGCAATCCCAAAACCTGTGTGAATGCTATGGCCTCTTATAATGTTATCTTATTTATAAATATTTTACCTTTTTAAGTGCGCAAAATACTAATGCAAATTCCTTGAACATATATACAATAGCCAGAACAGCAATATATATATAAAAAGTAATTCAAAGATCTTGAAGATGCTTTTATACTGCGACCTGATGTGCGAGCAGTAGACCACCCCACCACAGGTAAGAAATGAGAAATTTTGAGGGCTATTGAGCACTGAATTTTCACAGCTGAACAGTATAAAGTTATTTAGCAGTGTTCAATAGCCTTCAAACTCACTTCTGCCTGTGAGTTACAGCAGTCCAGTAGAAAGAGACTGAAACAAAAACCACAATACAGGCTGGGCCAAGATTTTTTCAATATTTTTTAAAAAACCTTTTTAAAGTTCACATCATTTTCTGTGTTTTGAAAAACATACAGAGTTCTACAGATGCCATACACTATTAACCACACAGCACTGAAAGAACATCTACATAAAAGCAGGTTTTAGCCTACAAATATACTAGTAACAATACTACAGATGTATTAAAAAAAGAAGATTAAAAACCTGCTGCTTCAGGGACAACAGCTTCCCAGTCCAACCAGTGCTGTACGAGTTTTGCTACAGCTAAACTGGCATATGCAAGATTTTGAGGGCTTTTATTTAGTTTTTTTAGCTGGCAAAACTAACACTTCAACAGCTGGCTAAGATACGGGATTCATTTTATTGTCATGAGTACTGACTTTGACAGGGCTTTTTAAAAGGGGATCTAAGAGTTGGTATTTGTTTACCAAGCACTCAAAAATGAGCATTTGACTATTCCAGCGGGAAACATAGAACAGGTTCCAACATAATAATTAGATCCCCTCACTATAAATGAAATTATACCCTGCTTAAGCAGAAAAGTTGGTCAGTTTTTCCATTTATGCTTGCATATTTCAGCTTTTACCCATTCCCCAGCATGGATGTTTCATTGATGGCTGAGGGTAACACTTCAAAAATGAACTAGCTAAACAAACTTCCCAGCAGCACTTGACAGAGCTACACCTATTCTTCCCCATTTCCAAAGCAGTACAGAATTAATTACCAGTTCTATGGATCTATTGTAAGTATAATAGACTAAAGAGCTATCACAGACACATTTATTGTAAAAGCACAATCCCAAGAGTGTCTAGTAGAGGGCCAAAACGATTAACACAAATGCTTTGTCAGATCAAAGATAAAACCTGCACCGCCCAATTGAGGAATGAATTAGAACAGTGGGTTATCTTTCAAATTAACCAGGGCAGTTAGTGAGGAAAATTTCATGAAAGTGTAATTCTTAGCCTTTGTGAATCCACACAGCAGGCATTCTGCCAGCTGACAAGATGATGAAATTTTCATGCTTAAAAAAGCCCTCTTCATTTCCCAATTTAGATTAGCTAGCGTTTCTCTCTCTTTTCATCTATTTGCTCTTCTGAAGCAGAATTTAAAAAAAAAAAGCACACAACAGGATCAATCTCCCATGGAATAAATGCATTTCTGAGAAGAAATAAAATCTTTCCATGTCATTTTAAAATATATTTACATTTACGAGTAAGATTATCAAAATTGATATTGTTAATACCATTAAGAAATGTGTAAATACTGGAGCAATGGTAGATATGTTTTGGAAGTCAAATATAAAACATTTCAATGTTTAATGGCAAAAAATGATTGCAGAAGCAGATATTTTCATATAAAGACGAGTAATTTACAAAAACAATGGGATGGTAGCAGGCTTACAAAATTCTATTTATGCACTTACATTTGCATCTTTTTAAAGGAATGTAGTACATCATGATTGTATTTATTTAACACAGTTTCATGTGCCAAAAAGGGCAAGTAGATTTTCTACTTTTAGTTTTTATGGCACTCCCCCCTGCCCCTAAATTTACACAGCCATATATAAAAGCATTTCAAAGACTAAAAGAAGCAACAAGCAACATCTTGAACACTTAAACACTTTAAAAAAAAATCTGATTCAAAGCTCACTGAAGAAAAGTACGCTTATTCATCTCAGTGAGCTGTGGATCAGGCTGAAAGGCTCTTGATAGGGCTCTCTTCATAAAAGGTTGCTCATTATTTACAGGTTAAAAACTACATTTTCGCATTTTATGTTTTTGTATTATGTGCCCTTTGACGAATATACCAACAAAATAATAACTAAAAAAAAAATTAAAAATGGAGTGACAATGTATTTGACCCTTACAAATTGCTATTTCGGTGCCTTTGAGATGCAATTACTACAATAGGAGATTATTAAATAAGAGCCTGAAAGTTTCATTAAATGTTTTGTTCAGACAGTTCTTTGCCATAATACTTCTGAGTGTGTCTTTATAGTTTATAGGATTATATATATTAGTGCAAACACCCATTTGATGAATTTCAACTCCAGCTGTTATACAGTCACTACAAGTACTGGATGAAAGGAATAAACTAAAACTCTCAGCATCTGATTTTCTAGGAACTAAGAGGACAAAAAGCTTACTTGCCCAACTCCATGAAAAGCCCTTTCGTAAAAAGAAAATTAATGTCCAATCTGGAAATTAATCGCACATTTCCAGAGTCCGAATGTATTCCACAGTCAAAAAGTAGTTTTAATCCTTATTATACCTACCTAGGTTAAAAGTAAATTCTCAGTTGTAAAAAATACCCTGAAGCTTTTACTTACATGGACAAATAATTTTCTTTTTAATTATCTTAATTATCCAATATACCATGCAATAAGATATTTAATAGATTTATGTAAGCATAATTATAATGTTCCGTGTTCAAACCTTTCAGTCTGGTTCACAGCTTGGTCTTAGAAGAAGACAAAACAATCAACCAGAATAAAAAAAGAACAGAGCAAAATATTACACCACTTTCTGTTCTTATCAGCAATACGAATTTCTCCTGCTCTTAAATGCATCTTTCTTCACTGAAGTTTACTACTGTGTATCTTATGCACATGTTTTCTAACACTTTATATGCCTGAAATTACTTAGCATGTGGCACTATTATCATAATGTACATAAATTAAATCTAAAAAGCAATTTTCATACAAAAAGAGTTAGTGCAAACATACTACTTAGACCCATTATTTAATAACACTTTAATATAATGATTATTTTTCAGACAGTTGAACTTTGCTATAAAGTAACACAAGATCTCACATTTTGGCGACCTCACCTGCCCAAGTCATCTACATAGTCTAAGAAAGTTTTATGCTCCTTTTGATGCAAAGGTTTTCAAAAGAAGTATTTATACCTTCAAAAATTATTACACTTTCAGAAGAGAGTTTAGAAAACACTCACCAATAATTGCAATAAGAACTAACACAGAAGAAAGATAACACATACAGAAGAAAGGTAACATAAAATGCACGCTTAGTATTAAAACACAATGATAATTCTTAGCATTGTAGCTGCTGTTTGCAAAAGAATTCTGTAATGCTTAAGAAAATACACAACAAATTAGATACATCATTCATGTACAGGCCAAATTTTCAAAAACTATTTACTTTTTTGGGTGTATCAAAAGTTATGAGCACATAAAGCACAAAATTTATGTCCATCCTGCAGCTGTGTAAACAGGCAATGTTGGACAACCACAACAAGCAGGCAGGAAATAGCATGAGATGCTCTGTGAAAATCTTACCAAAATAGCTAGGTGTCAATTCACAAAATATGATGTTTATAGCATATTAGAAAAGCAAAACATATTAATGTAAGTTAAAAACCGTGGTGGGTTTTGTCCTAATGTTGGACAGTGAGAAGACAGGAATTTTAAACACTACTAATTTTTTTCCCTACAATGCCATACAAGGCCAACCACTACCACTGGCACTTTGGATTTCTTGCACTGTCCCTCAAAATAAGAGAATTATATCAAATTAATTAACTACCCATCCCCTTCTCCTCTTTTTTTCCCCTTCCCAAAAATTAAGATTCATAGTATTTCCCTTCCTACTATCCTTCAAAGAATTTTTACAGAGCTACATTTGGGTTTCCTTTTCACAATGTAATACAATATACATCAATTTGAGTTGAAGAAAAAGAATCATATTTCAATTATGTGAGAAATTGATATCTACATATTTGATAGGCCTCACAGATTTTCGTAAAAGCATTGAGATAATGCACTCTGGCTAAAAATCTCGAAAGTAGACAGCTACTACATCTGTAATAATGCTAACACACACAGTTACAAAAATGTAAATATATCTCACTATCTTGACTTGAGACTGAACTGAGAAAATAAACATTCTAAATTAATGCTTTAATTCATTGATTGTTTTATTTTCACAAAGTTGGGGTTTGATGTTGCACACTACTACCTCACACTACACAAAAAAGGTAACATGACCATCACTAAAAACACAGCACTACTTCAAAAATTCATTTCATACAGCAGAGTATTTTCTGCATACTTACACTGTAGTATTTTCTGACGTGGCGTCTGATATCCAACAGTAACTTGTTGTTCATTTGAACCACATAGTGGAAAGGAGGCTCTTCACATTCTGTCTTGCTGCACCTTTGCAAGCTGGGTTCAATAAATCGTCCCTGAAAACAGAAGTGTAAAAACAGCATCATTACAACAAATGATGGTAGCAGACAGATGTTACCACAGGAGTTTAGACATGACACATGTATTTTCAGAAGTAATAGTCTCAAAGGGCCCATAATATCTGGGCCTTCTTTATTACCATCATGGTTGGCCACACCCATAAGAAGATCTCTCTGACCTACAGTTTTTCCATTCTCTTCTTAAGGAAAGCTCTTTTAGAGAACACACCACAAAGTTACTAATTCAAAAAGTGATGCTGAGTAGAAAAAAATTAATCTGTGGGCAAATAATGCTCCCCCATCTCCATCCAAAAAAAAGTTTTATTTGTTTTTATTGTTTTATCATACACAAAATTCTGCCCCAGTTCACTGATCAGAACTTTGAAATCAACCTTATCGATACTAATTATTAAATTACCAACAGGGCTGTGGAGACAAAACTCATTAAACAAGAATCACATGATCACCTTTTCTCAAAGTTCAAAGAACAGCTATTACAGTTTTGCACCACCTCATTCCCTTATTTTCAAAACCTTCTGAACACCTGACATTAACATTTCAGAACCTGGAAGTGTTGTGTGAACAGCTAAAAATAAGTCAGTGGAATTCTCACTAATGCAACAACAGTCTGGTAGGATGGACAGTTACACAGCTTACAGAAAACTTTCTTTCGAGGTAATACTTAGCTGTTGTGAGCCATCTTGGTAAAACCTACTTACAACACTAATTAATTCCAGGTGAAAGACAGGCAATTTTGGGCTTGGTTTCAGGATTTCTTCAGTTATTTGGTGGTGGGGATATATTTTTTTCCAAGAAGTTTGACATCCACTCCTCTCCAGTTAGCCCATCTGCAACTTGTCAAGTCTACATGCAATTAACTGCCTTATTTACAGCTGCAATGAACAAAAGTCAAGGATTCACGAAGTATCACTCGATTTGTGTGTCTTTTCCTCTTACTTGCTTCCAAAGACCGTTTTATTTTGATTCAAAAAATGCAAAACATCTGCTGTTTGTCCAAATTAACTTAAAATAATTACTTTTAATTTAGATAAAAGATTTATTTGCTTTCAGTTTCAAGGTTTTCACTACTCTGAAGCTCGCTAATTTGCCGATGACTAATACATACATAACATGCTGTAGAGTTAAATACTTGGCCCTATTTCAAGCATGATCCAAGGTCAGAGATACATTTTTTGGCAGAACTTCTCAACAACAATGCACCCCCATGACTTTTTATTCAATCCACAAAGACAGAAGGAAAGATAACACAGAAAAATCTTACTGTCAAGAAGGGAGGTGGGATGTAGCAAGATAAACACAAGTTTAAAGAACACTTTGTTCCAATTAATATGATTTAGGATAAGAAACTGCCATTGCTATATGATAGTTTTATTAAATAGAGAACTGAAAGTTACTAAGGTGTTAAGATAAGGACTCCTTTAAAAAGTTACAGCAACAATCATTCACGACTGTGGGCAAACAGATTAATGAAGCCAGATAATCTCGCATGTTCTGCAAGACGACACAGCTGAAATGCAAAAATGGGAGAAATATTTCAGCACTATCCTATCAGCAATTATCTGCTCCAAAGCTATAAATAGCAGGACTGAAACAATATGGTATCTTCTCCTACATCATATGAATCCTATCTGAAAAGCTGTTTTTTACAAGCATTTTTCTCCCTCACCAATGAGCAGAAATGAAACAAACAAAAAAACCAACTAACCGAACCATCAAACACATTGTCATAAATATTTTCTGTTCCGCATTTGAGGCAGCAAAACTTGAATCTTTCACAATTCCTATATTTCTCCTCATCAGTGAGCTGCGCTGGGCCACCAACCAAGGCATCATTCTCCTCATCTTTATGGTAATGGTGATGGACTCTGAATTGGGAGGGATCCAGTCCTATTAATAAGAAACAAAAATTTCAAAAGACGAAGAGGTCAACCATGCAAGCAGGCTTATTTTTCATATGCTTGGTGAAGCAGATTCAAAAGAAAGTTACAAAATGTAAATTCAGAAGCTGAAAATCTCTCCTTAGCAAAACTTCCTCTATAAAACATAAATACATTCTACAATTTTTAACCATGAATAAAGGCTCACGAGACATGAAGAAATCTTCTTACTTATCTTCTTACGCAAGATTGCTTTATAAATAAAACAAGCACACTGCATTATCATGGGAGTATGCAAGAGAACATTTTGTTTCTGAGGAAACCACTCCTAACGGATAGCTTTATTGTTATTTTCTTCTTAAGTTACATTGAAAATATTTCAATAAAAATGTGCATCGTTATTAAGAAACACTCTTTAAATCAAAATGGCACCATTAAAACCAAAAACAGAGAATAAAAACCCCATTAAAGAAGCGCGGGTGCACTGCTATTACCAACTCCTTCAAGTCCGTACACAACTGCCAACTCTGATTTCAATGCAGTGGTCGATTTCATTTTGGCTCAGTGGTTAACAGCATGGAGGTTTCAATCTAATGCAGTGGTTAAAATTCAGCAGCAGCATTTAAAACCGCAGCGCTGGAGACAAAGTGCTTTATTTTTGATTGCCAGAACTCGAGATTTTAAACAAATAAATACACAAAAGAGATCCCAGAAATACTGATTCAGCCACAAATAAGTAAATAAGCAAGCAAACACGAAGTTCACTGTTCTAGGAATAAGACTGCCGAAGTAAATTTAATAAAAATCCTTAAGTTTTGTCATCCTTTGTCATGTGCAACATTTTAAAAGTCCATGCATCTCATTTACAGGGGTTTTTTGTTAACTTTAGGAAAAAGCACATGTGAAATGAGCACGTAGGAGAAAACCTTCAGAAAGCTATGGCTCACTTTATTAGTGAAACAAAAAGATCAGAAAAGCACTTTAAAAATATTTTAACAGACATCAAGGTAAGTAACAGATTACCATGTATTAACCCATATCCTGTATAAATTTCAGTACAAAAATGTAGTAATTCCTATAAAGAATGGAACAAAGATTACAAATAGAAAGTGAAGCTTCACCTTGTTAAAACTGTACCGTGACACTTAAAAGACAATGGTTGGGAACAATATTCAATTAAACTACACAAATATTATTACAATTATAAACCAGTTGTGTTATACAATATAGATTGTCTTTACATAAAACACTTGATTGGCCTGACTTTAATACGACTATTCTGAATATTTATGTGACAGTCTTAAAACAAATTCAAGGACAAGGAAAAATTCCATTGCCAAATACGTTTATTTGGTTCTTGACAGAATATGGGTTTCACTAAAATTTATTCAATCTTCCCAGTTTTGTCAAAAGAAAAAATGTCAATGCATAAGGGTAACAATTCATCCCAGGAGGCTGCTAAACTTTTAATACAGTTCTCTAGTATTCATTAAAAGAGCATATAAAGCAAAATACACTGCTAATAGCATATTTTACACTTTAATACATATGGTATCCCACAAAAAAGACTGTGGGGTATTTTTTCTGTTTTCTCTTTTTGTTTTCTTAATAAAAGGGTTGGTAATATTTTTGCTGTTTCAGAAAACAAGGAGTATTTTCTGCAACACACAAGTAGTAGACGAAAGGTTTAGAAAGGGAACTGGAGTTCAGTATTCAGATTTTGCAAAAAATCAAGTAAGTATGCAGTAGGTTGGATCTAAGGTAGTAATGGTGAAAACAAACAAAAATTCTCAGTTTACTCTGAGTTCAGAAGTAGAATGAAAAAACATCATTGCAACTTCCCAATACAGATACCATTACAGTTCAGCTAGAAATTTATCTTTGGTTGTTTCCCAGAAGGCAAATACAGAGCAAAGTAGCTCACTAAAAAAAGGAGATGAATTCTGGTCTTCAGACAACTAGAGTTTTCCAACATAGAGTCAAAAAATGTGGCACTAAATATTGGCCACTTAATATTAATTTAACAGAAAAAAAAAATTGTGAGAATTTAAACCACACCTATCTCTGAACTTTCTTAGCTGTTCTGGCTGGAAAAAAAAAAGAAAAAATATTGTGCTGAATCAAGCATACATCTAACTTTTGGTGTGCAGAAGTTATCTATGATCTCCTTTCTGGAATAGTTAGTTGGCTCAACTAATCCATTTCAGCACGCTAACTGGTAACCTCTCAGACCAGGTCACACTGGTCACATTATTTTACTTGGTACACAAAACAGCGGCTATCTGATTGAGAGGAGGAAAACAATAATATCCGGTTTTGGTAATTTTAAAATTAATAGGATGAGATTAATCAGTGAACTTTGAACTCTTTTTCTTCCCCCCCCCCACGCCCCCCC
>VZRL01005687.1:578523-657496 GCA_013397895.1 Origma solitaria | reverse complement strand
CGCCCCCATGATATCAAGAAAAAAAATAAAAATCAAAGGGACTCTGACTTATTCTGAAAGGAAAAAGTCTTCAGGGCTATCATTAAATTACCTGCACTGCAGGTAAGCCTTCCCACCTCACCAAAACTACAAGGCTGGATGCAGGACAAAGCACCGCAGCATCACAAACGTGATGGTGAAAGCAGGGTGACAAAAGTAATTAATACAACTAAGTCCTGGGACTCGTTCCTGAATTATTTAATAGAATTATTAAAAGATTTCCTAACTGACAAGCAAAGCAACTCACTCAAGAACCTGAAAAACGGTCAGAGACTTTCACCAAACGCAGTTATTTTAAAAGCAACATTTCTGCGGATCGCTTGTGCGCGGCCTTCCCCCGCACTCCCGCGGGCACAGGAGCGCCACAGCCGCCGGGCAGCCGTGCGGGGGCCGGGGGATGTTCCAGGGGGCTGATCCCGGGATGCCGATCCCGGGGGCTGGTCCCGGGGTGCCGATGCCGGGGTGCCGATCCCGGGGGCTGATCCCGGGGTGCCGCATTGGGGCCGCAGGTGCGCCGCGGGGCGCGGGCAGCTCCGCCCGCACCTCTCCTTGCCCAGGGCCCCGTGAGGGAGGCAGGAAACGGCAGCCGGTGCTGCCACCCCGCGGCCAGCGCCGCGCACTGCAGCGGGGCCGTGGGGCCGGGGCCGCCCGCCCGCCGGGGGCTTCTTTATTCATTCATATCGGTATTCTTTCTTTTATTCATTCATATCGGTATTGCTTCTTGTATTCATTCGTATTTTTACCCTTTCTTTTATTCCTTCAGAACTCCCAACGCGCTTTAGGAATTCTCAGTTTCTGAGCAGGTTTAGAGTAACTCAAAACCAGCCAGCCAGACTACAAACACTGAAGTTCACACACTGTAGCGCTCGCTATCATATTGCCATGAAGTTTCGTCATGACTTTAATCTTAATTTTTATCACTGTCCTTTCACCTCACTCCATAATGTGAGTAAAACAAGAAAAAAGTCAGAATCTGAGGTAAGTTCTGTGTGCCACAAGGAGAACACGACCATCCTGGTTTCTGTCTGGAGCGTCCCCCACGAGCAGCTGCTAAACACTGCATTCAAGGTACTTATTAAATGATTCTCTAATAAGAAGCAAAAAAAGAGACTATATAAATAGACAATATATTTGAGGTGCTGGTGGGTTTCCTTACAAGGAGCAGCTAACATAGACACTGCGTCAAAAAAGGGAACAGTACTGAGAAATACTCTAATGACAAGCCTCATTAGGACCCAGTAACGACTCCCTAAAATCAGACAGCCTTCCTAAGAAATGCCCAAATGCCAAGCAATCTGCAGAGCACCAATGTGCACATCCTCTTGTGAGGCAGCAGCACACATCTCTTTCAGAACATCATGACACAGTCTAGGACAGCAGTCATCAACTTCCATCCTCTGAAGCAAATAATGTTATGCAGTAAGAGCTACAAAAATCCCATGGCCAAATGATTCTGCTTCCATAATGTCTGCGTATTTCTGACAACACACAAATAAGATGGGACTTTTCTTTGAGACAAGGAGCAGTACTTATGTATTAAAAAAAACTGCTTATTTGAAATACAGTAAGAGAATTTCTATGCCATAGAGTTCTTCCAGTTTAAAAGCTATAGATGTCTTAAGGACGAAGTAAGGTCTCCAAGATTTAAGATGATCAGATTTATTAAATGATATAACTAATCAGATTGCACAATTCATTTAGTTTTACAAACCATGATTCTGATCTTGTCACTGCTTTTGCTCAGAAACTTCAAGACAAAGAGTGAATGCAGGAATATGCCCATGAGGTTCTCACTTTTAGAACAATGAACTTCCATCTCTCAAAGGCTAGACATACTTCCTACAATGCCCCAAAACAAAAGGCAGTTTTCAACTTGATTCCATAGCAAATAAATATGACATTTAAGGGGTTCTCTGCGATTTCTAAGTTGCATTGCTTGCTCCTGTTTTTCAGCGTCTAAAATTGTTTAAAATTATTTGCTTTGAGTATAGACAGAACAAAGAATTTTGATCACTTTGATGCGAGCCAAGCAGAGCTCAATTTTATCTACTCAGACTAGCAGAGTGACATGAAACATTCACCTTGTAAACATGCATTGTTATAGATTATGCTAAACATGCAGCAAAGATCTTTTTCCTACAACTACTCTCCCTGTACAGACACATACTGTATGTAACACAATAAATCTGATCAGTGGAGGAAGACACACACAATGAGAATGCAACTAAGTTTTAGTCCACAGATACGAATCTCATATATCCTCCAGAACCCATCTTTCTCCTTCAGAACCGGAAAATGTGCCTTTTCGCAACAAGATGGGAAAAACAATGAGAATTTGGATGTGTATCATGACAAAAATACTAAGCAAAGAAGCCCAACTTAACATCACAGAACAGTAAACGGTTTCCATATTTGTTTGTTTTAGCAAGCTGGACTCAAGTATCTTGTACTCTTTTGTATCTTGCAAAGGATTTTTGATTTCTGCAAAACAAAACCACTTGACTACGTCTCAAGTACTGTTAAAAAAACCCTGTAAGGTAACTTCAACTAGCAATGACTTATGTACAACTCTGATCAAGTGCTGTATATAAAAAACTAAGCAGAGCAGAAGTCTTGGAAAAGACCTGACTTTACTGTCAAGCTCAATTTAAGTATTCCAAAGAAAACAAAGCTAGAGAAGGTGATAACATTTTCACTGCACAGCAACGTCAAACTGAACACACTTCAGATCTAAGACTGTAAAAGATATACACAGGTCTGCAGACTGATAATAGTGGACTCTTAATAAACCCTCAGCTAAATGATGGTACTACAGACCATAAAAGAAATTTTCATCTGGAACATACTACAGCGCAAAAAGCAGCACAGGCGTTGGCAAACAGTAGGTGTTACCTACTGGCACAGAGTTCTTAAGATCTGGGTAGTTAATTTAGGTGTCTGAAGTGAGACAGTCTTTTCTGAAAATCTAACCTGCTGTGAATAAGAGCTCTGAATTTGAGCTTAACTCTACAAGACTAACAATCTTTGCCAAATAAAATAAACTAGCTTCAGAAATCTTTCCTGTCTTTTACCTAATTGAAGTACAAGTTTGCTGTCTATTTTAAACCCCTTCAACCTATCTAAGAGTGCTTGACCTTTTCAGTACGGCATACCACACAGTCGGCTCTGACATCAAGGGAAAGTTGGATACCAAGGCCTTGCCACATAGTAAACAGGATGATTTGTATGGTCAGCCTGCATGTGTGGAGCAGGGCTGACACCTCCTCAAAGCATGGGAGCTGTTGAGGACACATGGCAACACCAAATGCCTCCAAGAAACGCCTTTGCTTACTCAGAAAAAGCAAAATTTCTGTCTCCAACCCCCCCTCAACAACTCAGAAATGGAGATGGAAAAACCTGTATGTTACAAGGACTGTCTTGGGAAATTAAGATCCTTCATTGCACACATTTTAAGAAAAATCTGCAAGCTAATCTGCTGTTACTAAGGGAGCTACGGAGATGCAGTTACACAGGTGAAGGGTCCTGAGGCAACACTATCAGGTGGTTTTAAGTGACCAAATCCTGGACCTTGGCCTTTACCTGAACACCAAACGCTGAGGATTAACCCTTCCTTTGAGCGTTCCAATATTCTGAACAAAATAATTTCTGCAAGTATGAACTTTCTATAGACACGGGCATAGCATAACCAGATTATTAAACTGACACAGTGTAACTCTCCAGGAAGTTCTCCTAGAGAGAAGGCAGTCTTGTCAAGAATCTCATAGCCAGCAAAATTAACAATGTTTTCATGTCCTTTAGTAGCAGTTTTAAAAATAATGAACTACATGCGCAATATAAATCATAAAATTCCTGTTTATCAAGTAGATCAATCAAGTCTGTTGGTTAATCACTTTTAGGGAGGAAACAACACTAGAAGGAATACACACACAGAGCATAGCATTTTCAGGGAAAGAGACCCAATAGAACTGCTAACAAATTTTCAACCTTTCAATTTTTCTAGGTAAGAAGCCTAGGGAATAGAGAAGAAAGAGGCAATCACAGCTGGGCAAAAAAATCTCTAATTCTAATTATTAGACATCCTTTTAAAAGAAAAAACAACTCTAACAAGAGCAATTCCCTGTTGCTCATTTGAATTAAAACTGTTAATTTTGTGGATCATTAACATCAGTTATATTTTTTTGACAGCACTTCTTGGGTTTGGGACCACTTAATTCCTTCATATGGAGCAGTTAATATTGTTACTAAGGCTTCATGTTTCTATTATCCACTAAGTCAGTTCTAGCAATCAAATCTTCACTTATATCATAGTAAAAATTTGTATTCTTTCATTATAATTATGACTATTTATTTCCCTGGGAAGATGCCAGAGATGCCACCATTTCCCTCTGGAAAAATGTTAGTTTTGGATGCACACCCCAGAATTCCTTCAGTAACTTATGAAAATCTCAAAGACATGCAATAGTACTGTCTTTTCTGAAAAGCAGGTTTCTGCAACTCTGAACAAGGATTATAAAATTAAGTTTATGTTAATGAAAACCTTTGAGGAAAAAGTTATTTGGCAGTAGTCATAAATACACTTAAAGTCCACACTGCTTTCTACAGGCTGTGTAACACAAACTATTGTTCAATGTAAAAAGACTATCTGGGGAAGCATTTCTGTTGAGAAACATAGGTTAAAACCTCTCACTTTCAATTTTGCAATTCTTTAAATAAACTTAATTTAGAATACTTACCTAACCATGTTGCAATAAGAACAGAATCAATTCCCTCTATGGGCTCACATATTCTAGCAACTACTGGATGTATTTGCTGTGCCAGGTAGTACTGAGTATCAATTGTAAGATTTTCTTGCTTTTTTAACTGTTCTGGGGCATATGCTCGCTGGTTGGCACTGAGATTTGATCCATCCTATGACAGGAGACACATACGAAACAAAGTGTGAAATATTATGCATTTTTTTAATGCAAAATTGTTACACACTCTTTTGGTTGATTTATTATGCAGTAGTAAAAAAACTGCATTGCTGATGCTGGCATCAACTAGCAAGTTCAAGAATGCAAAACCAGCTTGTATTATTGCAGCCTACACGTGCAAATCAGTACGAGTAGACAGAGTAAACAGTCCCATCTGTCAATTCTGAAATGCACAATGAAAACACATTGTAACCATCAGCCCAGTTAAAAATACACAGAGGGCATGCATTTTGGATTCACTTTGTACTAAACCAGCATTATCATTTTGCACAACAAGCAAATTTTCTAAGTCGTGGATGTCAAAATTTTATCTGTTTTGCTAGGAAATTTATATTCTTTAATTCTATAAAGACACAAATAGAATGAATGGTCAGAGAATGGACCATCACTCATTGGCATATGAATAAATAACAGAGGCAACAGTGTTGATTTGAAAGAAGAAATTCTAAAATATTCAAAAATACTGAAAGAAATGCATGGTGACATCTCAAGCCAAGAGAGAAACACCACTTAGAGATTAAAATATACATTACATTCTTCTCCAACTTGAAAAAGAAAGATAAGGAGAGAATAATTCAAATTGGGAAGGCAATAATTAAACTGAAAACAATATACATGGAGGAATTAAGTATCAACTCTAAGACAACAATACTATTTTGGAAAATGTAACTCAGTTAAATCTGTAGAATTGGATTCCCAGTCCTCAACTGCACTAGGAAATTTAATTTTTAATATGTGTCAAAAATCTTAGAGCAGAACCTAAAGGAGTATTTTGGCAAGATTCCTGAACAGAACATTTATAGGGATGGGACAGGGTGGGGGGATGTACCACAACTGTTTTGGGTTTTTTGCTAAGTACAGTCTCTTTTTTTGGTCTTTTTTTAGCAAAATAAAACAAATGCATTAATACTTGACACCTTCATTTTTTCATTTAAGTTGAGCTACTGGTTTCAATAGGGTCAGCAGCCATGGACTGAAAACCCATCACTGATAAAGACAGACTGCAAGCCATTGGTCCCTCCTACTCCTTTCAGACAACTTAGTATTCAGAACAAAATTAATTTAGGACTATTCAGCTCATCCAGCTGCTTTGCAAAAATAATTACAATGCAACTCCTTCAGCTCCCTTCTTTCAACAAGTATATTCTTCTCTTGCATTGTGCCACTGCTCAGCCGCACCCGTGGCCCAGCTCTCAAAAGTCTTGGCAGCTTCAGGATGTCAGGCTAAGAACTCTCAATTAAGTCAAATACAGTATCTTTCAGTTTTAAAATAATTAAGGAGCTGAAATAGTGGTCCTCTGTAGAAGTCACATTGTAAAGTTCACCAGCAGGGCCTAAGCTCGTTCACCCTTGGTCCACCTAAATCAACCCACACTTTTTTCTTTTTTTAAATTAGCAGAACCAAAGCGGAGTATATATATTTGTGAAATAATGATAAGCATTTAAAGGATAAACACCTGAAACCAAAAAGTGGCTCAAATTTTCTAGTCTATACATCAGAGGAATTACCAGACTATGAACTGAAGAGACACAGGTTGAGACTGGAAATAACAATGACGCTATTTAACCAACAACAACTATTAGCTTTCCACGAATGACAGGTTCTTCACGACCAGAATTTTCTTCTGCTTAAATGAAGGTGGTAGAAAAAAGCCATTTTCTTTAAAGTAAGTTCTAGTTCCAAACATGAATGAATTCAGGGAAATTTTACCAGCCACTATGTGGAAACATGACCATAATGGCTGTATAGAACTAAATTTAGCACAGAAAACCAACTATTTTAAAATATAAGACAACCTCACCACAAAGAAATGCCCAAACATATTTTCCCTCAGGAGCTGAGCTGTTTTTCTTTGTCATATCTTAAACAATACTTTGTATTTAGGTATAAAGAAAGACATTTTTACCTGACAAATGATATATGACACTGTGTCTCCTGCCTTCACCTTTCGGCCTCCATGAGAGTTTATCCACATGGCAACATGCACATGTGGCAAATTTTTTTTGTCAGGGTAATCCTGGGGATCTTTTGTCAATGCCTAAAATATCAAAGGAGAAAAGAGAAACTGTGAGAAAAGTGTATTTCTTCAGAGACAGACAACTCAGAACTTTAAAAGACAAGATTATCAGCAGCTATCTTCATCCTTCTACTATTCACAAGTACATCTGAAACACGAAACAAGAAAGATGAAAAAACTGTAACAAATCTATTTGCCAAATGTTAAGCCCTAGGTACCAGTCCTTCAAACTTTATAAATGTTTTTACAAGTACCATCTGAAAAATGCATTACAGTTCAAAACAATTATGATCATAACACAATTATTTTAAAATTAAACTGAAGATGACAATATTATACAAAATACAAAAATAGAGCTAGAGATTACCCTCTTTCTCCTGCTCCAGGTAAGATCATACAGTAAATCTGAATATCATGTAGGTAAGTGTATTTAACAAGCTCTGTAGCAAGAGGATACAACAGAACTTAAGTATTTCCACATATCTCACACTACTAAGATTCCACAATGAGTTTTTCCTTTAAATAAAATAAAATGCTATGTTTAAATATCTACTGTCATCCCAGTTCTTAGAAACAACTTGTACATTTGACTTAATAGCTAAATACATTTTTTTCTAAAGTAGTAAAAGAGAGGAACTTTAAGAATTTAAAGTGAAAATTTTGCTATATATATCTTTTGCTGGGACACTAAGTGCTCTTAGAGTATTTGCATCAGAACATTATTTTTTAAAGACAACCATAAAATCCAGTGATTTCTTTACACTCATATGACAACCTGAACACATTTCTTAACTGATTAACACAGTCTTACAGAGCAGACAGATGTCCAGCTGGCAAAAGAAAGACTTTGGATAGATATTTGATAAATCTCTTCTATTAGAAGCATAAGAGGGGCATGTAATGCCCAATTCATTGGTGAAACACCCCCCAAACAGGAAAGGGGAGCCTTTGAAGTTAAAAATACAGGTTTTATCATTGAGGATTCACACACACCAAAAAAAAAACCCAAAACCACAATGCCATTGCTAAAATTATTGTAGATAAAGCAGAGTATTCTACTTCTGATTGCAGGAAGTCTTGAATGAGGTCTCAAAATTACTATTAGCCTTTTTCTACAGAGCTTTCTAGAGAAATAAACTAACAATAGTAAGCTTTTACGAGAGTTTTCTAGTAAACAGAAAATTTGATTCTTCAGTTTATGCATTTCAAGCCTGAAATGTAAAACAACAAGTTAGGAGAAAACTTCTCCTGAAAGCATCATGTCATTCTCAAAGTGCAGAATGAGCATGGTGAACAGCAGGATGGGACAAGACACAAAGCTGTTATTCTGGAGCCTCCAGTCCCAGTAGGGTTTTTTCCTCACACTGTAGGATCTTTGCAGCATCTCCTGAGCTATTCAGTCCTGAATAAAACTCCTGCTATTTCACAGCATCAAAGGATTAAAACGATTTTTGTCAGTAGTCAATATATTCAGTTAAGTTTTTCTGAGACAGAAATGAGCTGTGAGATCATTTACCTTGTTTATTTCAAACTGATTTGCTGGGATCTGACCACTGACCACATTTTCTCCAATTTCTATAAGTCTCCTTTGAATATTTTCCACAATTACGTCTCGGGGCTGATCAGAAAGAATTTGACCAATTACATAGCTGCAAAAACAGTACAAAAAAAATAAGAAAAGCTTGACACATGCAAAGCAAAACCATTACAAAAGACACAATCCTCTCTTCCCCCCGGATTATTGCTAGAAATTAAAGAGTCTGAGGATGAAATCTGATGAAAAATTTACACAAATCTGCCAGGATATTTCATGAGGTGTTTTATTTATTCACTTATTTTACTAAAAGCAAATTATCGCAAATAGTTCTAATGCTAAACAGTGATTTGGAATGGTTGAGCACAACTTTCTATTTTCTGCTCCCATATCATTTTTCCATTTATTATTCCATAGCAGGTATCTTCAGATGGGGGAGAAGAGAACATATCAAGTAAGCAAAGTCTTGCCTATTGCTGCAAAATGTGGTTGGAAGATCTGCCAGCTGCAGAAGAGTTAGTCACTAAAGAACACTCTCCAACATTTGTATAGCTTTAATTACTAATACATTCCTAACTTGGAAAAATTTGCTTCTATTATGATGCATCTTTTCTTAGAAAATGCAAGTCTTAAGAACAGTAAGCAAGTGTGTGGTGTATTTTTACAGATGTAAAAAGTATTCATTTTTGGATACATTTGGACCATGAGCTGTTTAAGTTAAGTTTTCAAGAGGCAGTATACCATACCATGTGAGTCAGCACCCAGATGACCACCTCTCCACTCTCTCCCAATTTTATTTCTATGGTGCTAAACGTATTACTTCTACTGAATTAAAGCATTAAAATGCCTGTGCAATGACAATTAATAAATAGTCAATCTAGTATCCATCATACTGAAGTATCAAAGGAGTCTCATTGCAAAAGGAAAGAGAAGCAGTCTTGAGGAAAGGAATCACCTCCTCAGGCTGCATCCAGTGCACTTCCAGCTCTTTTAGAGGGTGCTAAAAGTGCTGACCACCAGCTTCTTTACCCATCTTTGAAAAAACTCATCTTACCTAAAACCAAATGCTGACAGCATCTACCATCTTCACAAGATTTCAGCTCTGGTTTATTAAATGGCATTTACAACATTGTGACAACTCAGAAGCACAGCTTCCACTAAGGATACAAAACCAGATAGTGAAAGGAGGAGACATTTGGACTTGAACAGTTATAACGTGTTACTGATCTCAGAAAGTAACGTTTACCATTTCCTACAAAAATCTAGCCAAGTCCTAACACTGATGTTAGTTACCAATAGGTGCTCCTCATGAAACAGTCACACAGTATCATTTACAAACATGTATTGT
This sequence comes from Origma solitaria, assembly GCA_013397895.1. Lineage (NCBI taxonomy): Eukaryota > Metazoa > Chordata > Aves > Passeriformes > Acanthizidae > Origma > Origma solitaria. Next base: position 647,584 of record VZRL01005687.1, on the reverse strand, counting down.
TTAAAGCAGCAAAGAAGACAATGCCACAAAGAAACTTACTTTCCAGTCTGTTTTGCAAGATCACACCAGTCTCTCCTGACTATATCCAATCCTTTCAGTTCTTGTTTAGTTACATATTTCCCATCTCCTGTTGGTTCCACAGTCAGAGCAGCATATTTCTTCTTCTTTAACAATAGTAAGGACTTGAAAATTCCATCAATATCTATTTCCAACAATTTGTAGAGCTTGTTCACTTCATTTTTGATCTATAAATGCACCGACATTAAAAACAAATGCAACGATTTAACTATGGACAAATTTAACTTCCATCACTAAGTGCATTGTTCTCAAGTTTTAAAACAAGTTACATCGCACACTGTGTGTATGCATACACATTTTAAAGACTGGTCAGATATCATTAACTAATTAATTACACAGTAGTAACTATGAGCTACTACTAAAATTAAAGTCCATCCATTGACTTTTTCAGTATCTGCAGCTTGGTACATCTAACTCCTTAACAAAATTAAACAAGGCAGAGAAATATGGGATTGAAGCAGGCTTGGAGACAACTGACTCCAGCTCATTTTACTAGGACAGCTACTCCATCTAACCTCTCACATAAATTAAGCAAACAAGGGATTTCACAGCAGGGATCTACTTGCCAGACAAAGATAAGAGATGGTCACTTAGACAGAAAATGCAAATAGCCTTAGAGAAAAACTATCTTGCAAAGGCACATTTCTTTCTTCCTACTCTCACCCTAAACCAGGGAGGGGAGAAGAACTATGACTGCAGAACAGAGTTCTGTGTGTGCATGTTCAGGAAAAAAGTGCATAAGAAGGGAAGTGTTTCTTTTACGCTGCCCCACAATATACCCACATCTTCTACAGCCTGATTTCCTTGAGAGGAAAAGGTGCTGTTCTTCTACACACAAGCTATGTTTTACCCATATACAAAAGATTCAAATGGCACTTGATATCTTGTCTTAATACAATACCAAGTATCTCTTACCTCTGTTCTAAGGGGACAGAATTGCAACAGCTCAAATCAGAATGAACCTTCAACAACAAACTTCACCCATCTACTGGCTTGGCTAAAAGTTTCCCACTTGCCTTTTTCTTTCTTCATATGTTTTTACTTTATGTTCTTCAACAGAGTATCTGCATATGCCAGATGTCCTCCTCTATCTTCACATTCCACTCTTTACTTTCTTTCCCCTACAACTTACTTTCCCTGTTGATTTTCAGTATCTCCATATTCACTCTTACTTACACTCTAACCACCAACCATGAACTATCCTCTCCAGGAACTATCCTGATAGCAACTATGAGCTATCCTTTTCTCATGTCTGACTTTAGTTTGATATGGATTCAAGTTCTTTTGCCATCTAACAGATACCCTCACTAAGAACAGTACCCTTCAGAATAATATCTCACTGGTTTTCTATCTAGCTTTGAACACAGATTACCATTTTAACCAAAACTTTCCTTTAAAGCTTTCCATTTATGTGTATACATATATGTGTGCACTTAATTTTTCTCACTTAGATCTCTATTTTTCCTATTGCAGGAATTACCATTACTTTTATATGCCCTGTATATGTCTAAGTTTTGAAGGACATAATAAGGCAAAACCAATTCGCTAAGAGGTTCGTATTTTCCTTGTTAAAACAGTCAAACAATTCCTCTGAATGTTTTTCCGCAGTTTTTAAAGTATTTTCAATTTTTCTCTTTTCACATCACACAAATCAAGTGCTCAAAAAGCAGCAACAGTGCAGTCAGTACTGAATGTACTGGCAAATCTGATTCACAAGGATGCACAGAAAGTGAGAAATAAATTCTGCTGAGTAACAGCTACAAAGGGCATTGATATAAATAATGGAGGGTTAAGGGTGGGAACGAACACACACATTAGATGGGGAAATTCAGAAAGCATGTGAGAGAATTTTCCCCAATAAAAAACCAAAATTATCTCTTGGAGGAATGCTTCACTGCTGAAGACTACCCATAAAATTACACTTTACATCAGAACAGGGGTACACTCACTAACTGCTCTCACTGTAATTATTTGTATTAAATCTGTGTGCCTTCCATACAGTCTGCATTAAAGCAAAAGTATAGTGAAAACAATATAAATATCCCTCTCCTCTGAATGTGAAACTTTGGGAAAGAAATTATTATGCAGTGGAGCAGTGACATTTCTTAAGAGTGTTCTTCATCAAAAGAGACAATTCTTTATCCTAATTTTTTTAATAGGAATTACTCAAAACAAGGAAAATGTAAATGACAGGAATGTTTACAAAAAAAAGCAACTGTCACTTTCTTGAAGAATAAACAAACAATCAAACAAGAAACATGTGAAATGAGACAGATATGAATAACTTTTTTCTGCCACAGAAAGAATATTGAAAGCCACAACTACAATTTTGATGCTAGGTTTGATTGTGCTGGTTTACAGTTATAAGTTTATTCACTTTTACAGGTTTCAAATATTGAGATAATCTCCTGCTACCTTAGGATTGGTAAAAAAATCTTGTTATGCAATGAAATGTTAATTTAATCACTTTTAAAAATGCACAGTCTAGCTACACCTGAAAAAGAACACTGAGATCTTACTACTTAATCGATTCCATACATTGTGAAGTTCTTTCTCATGGCATATTCTCTTCTTATGTCACAGAGTCTGTCAATACCACCTGCTGCAGTCATGGTAACAACACAGACCTATGTAGGAAAGCTTTAAAAAAAAATCCCTTACCTTATTCCCCAGCTTGAAGACCTCATCCAAATTGGTGGTATTAGTGTTTATCATAATAGAATCTGTGTCTCCATAAATCACTTCAAGGTTCATCTAAATGAAAAAAATTGCTTTGAAAAACAAAGGAAAACCACTCTATCTTCTACAAGTCCCACACAATGTTCATGGTTCAAAATTATCATTATCTGTTTATTATCCCTTAAACACTAAAAAGCAGGGAAACAGAAAATAACTTTTTACTGATAAGTCTGTACATTTCATTAAAATATATTTGAATTTAAAGAGAATAAAGAAACTTAAGCCACTGATTGTTAAAAAAAACCACAGTCCAGTTGTATACATAATATAAATAGGTAAAATTTTACTAAACGAATACTAGAAAAGTAAGTCCGTGAACAAGTCTAATCTTGAGAAACAGCAGGAACTCTGATCAGAAAGAACTCTGGACTGCTAAGACACAAGAAGATCACTTCCACTCAAAGACTGCCGGACAAATTCAGACAAGGCATTTAGCCAAAGTGTTTGAAAGGTAATACCACAGTCAGGTATCCCATCCCATTCATAGCCATCACAATACTACTGGGAAAAAAACCGAAAGAGAAAAAATACCTAGATTCTCTATTTCAAACAAATCTAGTGCAAGCAGTGGCTAGCGGATGACAGTAACTGAGAATATCACAGCACTGTCCAGATTAGGCTGCTCTTCTTACACTTTTTCAGATTAGGCAGACGGCTTCATATTTCCATCTTCCCACTCCCATCTTTTAACTTCAGCTGTAATCCAACCACCTGTGCTCATCCTCCCTTGGGCAGATCTTTCAGGGAACACTCCCTTCGGATAAGGAACTGTGACCCACAAGTTTTATCTTCCCAGACTGAACGACTGAACAGTTACATCCAGAGATGAACACAAACATTTACTGAACCCCTTCTCTTTGACTGATGCTCTGCCCTTCACATTGCTTCTGATTCTTGCTACCATTTAAATGCCCTACTTGGAGAAGACTGTTCAAACACCAGCCATATTTCCATAATACTCTGGGATAATGGAGCAAATTCTAGACAAACTGAGGAACAGAAAAAGCCTGAGGTGCATATGAAAGGCATAGCAAGAAAAAAGGTGAAAAGAAAAATTACCAACACCAGTAAATGTCACAACAAAAAAAAACCTGGCAGATGCATCTAATTGCATAATATTAATTTGAAAAAAAAAAAAAGACAACCTGACATTTTCAATGGTGGAAAATCAATGTGGCTGTAAAAACTGCAACATGGCTATGTCCATGTTAAACTCCACAGAGTCAAAAAACCACCCCATGAGAGACTTTAAAGGATGCCAAAAAATAAACCATAATAAACCACTAGAACACATGGTGTAACAGGTCTATGAGTAAACTCTAATTAGCACTGTTGCTAATTTGTTTGAAACAGTCCCACATAGGCTTCAAGCAGGGTCCAGATCATATCTGTGGTAGGAAAAGAAAAAAGCTATAATCCATCACGAAGGATTACATTTGTAAACCAGGCATCCTAAGAAGTGATTTCAGGTCTGTTTGGGTTACAGTTCTCCTGGAATAAAAAAAATTCACCAGGTGTGCTCTTTAAGTGTTGTTGTTTAATGAAAATGCTCAGCATTACCTTCTGCACCATCTCCTTGGTATGCATCAAAATCTGAAATAAAAAAAATAATCAAAGATTAGCGTATGATATAATTACAGGCTAACACATGCAAACATATCCATTAGGTTGCTAACTACAAATGCTCTCACCTTTCAAAACAAAGCAAACCACCTCTCTCCTGGCAACACACAGTCACCTCAATACTCCTATTACATGAGCAAATTCTCGTTTGACCTTGTATTAATGCTATTATTAACTCCCCTAAAACAAGATTAAAACAAATCTCAAAATTGCATGTGCACGCACACATTCTACCTTAGGGAAAAAAGAGCACTGAATCAAACGGCTTTAACACAACCTAATCAGCAAGTGCCAGAATTAAGTCTCTTTCAGTAATTTAGGTCAGTTGTCGCCTTCATATCCATCATCTTATCCCTTGATACCATTGAATTTTTTCCCAAAAACATCCTCTCTTATTCAGTCCAGCCTGGATGGTGCTCACTTAACAAGACTTCGTCAAAAGGTTGATTACCCCTGTAACAATCTCAAAATGGATCATGAAAAAGCAAACTCCTTATGGAAACCAGAACTGGGACAAGGAGCCGGGATAAAGATAGGATACAGATGTTGAATCAATGGGTAAATCTGTGTGTATCCAGGCTCATTTCTCAGCCAAGAGTGTATCCCAAGTTTCCCAAATGCTCTGAATAGCACCTCTCTGAACCTGAGAAGTAGCTATAAAAACCTCATGTAAGTAGGCTCCTGCTTCCATCTCTAATAGTTGTCAGCACAGTGGAGGGCAGGGAGAGCACATCATCTGAAGCCACAGGTAGAGCTGTAGCACAGAAAAGGGACAATCAAACGAGCTTAATAAAAAAAAGGAGTGTAGTTGCAGCAGCAGGAAGAGCTTGGTGAATTCTGCACAGCTGCCTGAGAACCAACATCTGGTCCATGCCTTCAGTCACTTGGCCACGGTTCCACTTAGTCCCCATTTCCTTCTTATCTACATCTGGCACACTGCTCCAGATTCCACTTTCCTGTTTTCAGTCCTTTCCATTGCCACTCAGCATAAACCTCAGTTTTTCTTCAGCTAATCCTACTAGTCATATATATTTATACTTTAAATCTTCTTGAGGATTAATCTGAACCACATGTTACAGCAATGATCAGAGTCTGTTAGCTGAATCCAAACAATTTGGAACTCTAAACATAGTCAGGTAACATACTATTTCAAAAGCTTATATCAAATTTAGTAACCTGGTCTCAGTTTTACTATTTTTCACATGTTAAATTGCCATACTCCTTGGCCATATTTGCCAAAAGGTAGAATTAAGATTTGTAGTCACGAAGCCTGTGACAGGGAGCTGAGCAGTAGAAACTGGCAGGGACGAGGAAAGAAAAGAGATAAACAGGCAAAAGCTGTCCATGCTTAGCAGGATTAAGATCATCTTCAGGGAAATCTCATTACTTCCATAAGGCCATAGAGTTTATAATGAAGCCAAGAGTCTTGACTATTGTGATGCTGACTGTAGCCATCACAGCAAGGAATTCTGAAACAAAGGTGAAATGTCCACCTCTACACAACAGTACACAAACAGGATGACAACACTGTCATTCCTGTAACACTAACGGCAAGTGCCTTCAGTATTTCATAATCTTTATACAACCACAGTGAAAGTAGGATGTTTTTTCAGTTTCTTTTCAATTATGCACTGAAAGCACTTAAGGACAGGTTCAGTTCCAAACTATGATGTAACTTTGACATAGCTGACTCACAACGAATGTCCTTATCAGGGTTATTCCCCAAGCACATATGGATATTCATGGATTTACACTCTCAGGGTCAAGTTCAAAACATCCACTCGATTTAAAGGCCATCCACTGATGCTGCAAACTAGGCACTCAGACAATGTGATACCTGAACTCTGCTGAAGCCCAAAACTGCAGAAAGCTCAGCTGTCCTCAGTCTTCTCTACAGAACAGGAAAATGGTGACTGCAGATTCCTGCTAGGCTGTACCTAGCACTGGAATCAGACGCACACAATCCTATTTTAATTGGAAACTTAAAAAAAGGTATTCCACTCCTATTCATCTCCTAGTGAGTGATTCAGACATTCGACCGCACCACCTTTCTATGGAGTACTGAAATTATTCTAAAGACATATCACTGGTACATGATATCAAATTTCATATAAAGTAGTCAAAATTCCAACATATTCACCACCCCACAACCCTTCCTCTCACTTATTAGCTAACTCCTACAGAGAAAGGTTATACCTCTCTCTTAGTACTCCAAAAGCAAACAGGAGTCCCTGAAACAAAACTGAAAAATTGGACAGGAATTAAGAGTTTACATTGAAAAGAAAGGAAGGCCTATCATTTTTCCTTTGATAATCTCTGGTATTTTCTACTTCATTCTCTGACATAATTCTATTAATAATGAGAAAGATAACTTTTTTTTTTAAGAAAAGGAATACCCCCTACTAAAAAAATTATCTGGCTGTGCGAAACCATTCCTCAGTTGTCCCTGAGGACAGCAGTGGGTGTAGGTAATCACAACAAGAGGGTCACAGACAAGCTGGCTTCATCAAGTGACTGGCATATGCTAGTGCCACCCATTCTGACAGGAGATCACTTGTAAGTGCCAACAGCTACAAAACAGAAGGTTATAAAGTATTGCTAAATTCATTAATAAGGCAGTCAGTAGTTATCTGATTTCACAGCAACACCTGCATATTTATCCTCTCATTACCAATTGGATGATGGAATTTTTTCAAGCACATTTCAAAAATCTGCCAATTTCAAGTGTAGAAAAAAAATAAACTTTGTAGTTAATTTTTCCCTTAACAAAGTACAGCTGTTGAGAATAATTGTTCAAGATCTTACCCTGTAATGTCAACTGCAGCAGAACAAAGAGTATTTAATTAGCAAATCTATCCAGTAATTCAACACCTATTATATAAAATGCCTTCGTGATTTTATTCAGGATAATTTGCTAAGAGGGTTATTACTGACATTCAGATGAAATTTAAAATTCCTACGCAAGTCGAGTCATAATAGCAGTAATGATCCCCCCAATCAGGAGATACTGTGTCACACAAGGTTCTTTAGCAATGCAGCAGCCCATTTCCTGACTTCTTAATTCCTGGGCTCAGCTCAGTGAGAGCCCTTCATGCCAATATTTCAGTCAGCAATACATCCTTAATGGGACTCTATTAAAATACCTAGAATAAAAGTGACCTTTTTTCTTTTTTTTTTTCTTTTTTTTCCTTTTTTTTTTGTTAAAGAGAATGACAGCTCTGCTATCATATCAATCCTGAGCCATTTCTCAGAAATGCACAGCAGAGGAAGGGAGGTGGGAAGACAGAAGAAAGAAGGAAGAGAATAGGAAAAATGGTACTGGGGAGTTTCCTTTTGCAAATAATATTGCACTGCTTATGAGAGCTGGAATGTCTCCTACTGCAGGCAATCCAAGTAGGAAGAATTAATTGCCTGGCAACCCATCTGTACAGCCATGCCCCCTCCCCTCAGCAAACATATACTCCTAAAAACCTGTGAACTTCTCAGCACAGTGAACATCTGTGAAATTCTTTTAACTTTTTTCCTTGTAAAAGCAAGACTAGCAACACACATTCTCTCTCACCCATGAACTGCAAGTCAATACAAACTGAAATACTGTAGACAAGCACTCATCAAACTGCAAAATTCTCCATCCCAATCCTACCCCAACTCACTATATACTTAATTAAATGAGGTTGTAATTTAAGACAGGGAATGATTAAAAATAAATCAATACAAAGAAGAGCATTACTATTATTTATTACATCAAGTATTTTTAAAGATTCCTTATTTAAAAACCTCTAAAGAGTACCTTCTAATGAGAGGATGCTTCTGTGGAAACAAGCTAAGATACCAGAGTTAAAAACCAATGAGACAGGATACAAAACTAATTTGCTGATGCAAAGATTTCTCCTGAAAACACACATTTTATGCAGAATGCAGGGGTCACAGACATGAAGGAACAGAAAAGAAGACTTAAAAGCAGACCGGAAAGAATGAGCACAATCATTACAAAAACATTGTACCAGGGAGGCATACACAAAAAGAAAAAAAAAAAACCAAAACCAAAAAGACCCTACTCCTTGCGTATTCACTCCACACAAGGAGAAAAACAAGCAGCCTTAAGGCCCTGACAAAAACTGTATTTTTGAAAACTATCTGTAGTTATCTAGAGTAGACCTGATATATTTTTCCACCTCATTTGTTTACTTCTGCAATTATATAGTAAGAAAACAATTCTGTCCCCTGCTTTAGTAATTCATATTAGCTACTTCTTCCCATGGCACAGAGGAATAAATAGGCGGGAAAAACTGTTCGAGTAACACCACTCATTAATCTACCTAAGAAGTATTTCTGAACCGCTGTATTTTTGCAACCTATCCATTGGCTTTGCTAGAATTTTGTCTTACATAGACTTTAGCACTGATAAACCACGGCCACGGGATGCTGTAAAAAGATTTTATTAAGGAGGATTTTCAAAAAAGGTTTCTATTGCTGGACAAAAAAGCACATATATGCCTTAAGAATAAGTGAGAGGAAGATGGAGGCCTCGTTTGCCACAAAGAATGAAGAATCACAATTTAGTCTTTTTATCAGACAATGGACTTGATTTAGAAAAGTTTTATCAGATTCAAGTAGTTAACAAGTAAGTTTGTTTCAAAGAGCTTTTACTGAGTATTTGGTGTACTCAGACAATACATTCAAAGTTTCATTTCTTCAAAATGTACACTCTTACGAAATATTAACAGCATCAGAAATACATGCCACACTGCCAAAATTTTCCCTTCTGTATTGTTTCAGTTTTGTTCTTCTTCAGAAATGCTGAAATAAACTGTTCATACTCCACACAGCAAAGTTGGCAGACAATAATACAATTTTCATAGCCTCTGTATATAAAACCAGTGATGGATGAAGCATCAAAATAAAAGGGAGAATGGTTCCAAGGGCTGAAGCAGTGTACACAAAGATCCAGTAACATGTGTTTGCATGCCAACAAAACATAGAATCTTTCACCTCACAAACAACAGAAAACACACAAAAAACCCAGCAACAGAAATGTGCTGAACACAAAAAAGTCATGTGTACCTTTGACACATTTTGACAAGGAATGCAAAGATGACAGTAAAACACAGATGATGATGCGAATCAAATTACAATTTGAAGACAATGATCCCTTGGTGCCAGAAACAATTATATCCTTAAAATTCTACAGTACTTCTATTTCAAGTATTTGTAGTGAGCTTCACTGAAGAGAATGGGAGAACAGGAACTAATTTCTTATTAAGTTGCAAAATTATTGGGTTTTCTACAAAATATGTTACAAACCGTGCTACACTAAAGCAAATTCTGCCTATTTTGGAAAGGGTTATTTTGGTATTAGGAAGAAAGAAAGAACAATGAAACATACTCTTAAAAGCACTGAATCAAAGAAAAACAAAAACAAACACAACCAAACACCAAAACAAAAACAAAAACAACAACAACAACAAAAAAAAAAACACAAAAAAACCCAAACAAAACCTCCACACTAAAAGTTCTGTGTTGGAAACAGAGAAAGGGAATGCTCAACAATGAAGTTGAACACTTGAGTGCATAGAAGGTAACTGACCTGGCTCTGACCCCACTTCCCAGAAGTGTTCTGTGTTCTCAGAAGCAGTGGGAATACAATGTCCATGTGATAACTAGCTGTGAAAAATGTCAGTACAGCCCAGGCATCTCCTAACCCTCCAGAGAAACCAAACACAGCGACAGTTCCTGGAGAAGCACCAGGGCTCACAGCCCACCCATGGAGTTATTTTCTTTCTAACTCGTTCAAAACTGAACACCTAAAACAAGATCCACAGCATCTAAAACCCCTTGAAGAATGCAGTACTGAAATTTTGGCTCATTAACTTTTATGATTTCTTTTTTATTTCAAAGCATTAAATAAATCTATGCTTGTACTTAACTATAAGATGCAAAGGTAGCTTTGCCTAATAAGACATGCTCAACTGTACCAAAAGCTAACTGTATCACAAACCACAAGTAAAACCACTTCTAATTAAGCAAGAATATGACAACCACCACCTACTATTGCCTCATAAAACCAAAACATGTGTTAAGTTATTCAATATTTAAATGCATATAGACAAGTATACTCTCCTCAGAGGAAACAACTGCTTTTGTTTCAGTGGAATGAACAAACATTTAGACAGGAAAGCTTTACTTTGCTTTATTTCCCAAACTGAACAGGTTTAACACATTCAGCAAGAGACATTCAGTCTTTCACTGAAAAAAATGACAAGAACAGTAAATAACTGAAATCAATTACTTGTAAACCAAGGTTTCCTGTTTAGTCAGACAAGTTAGAACCCAGTCAAGGTTTAAACCAGAGCACAGAAATTTTCCTCTGAGTAACAGCTAAATCTCTTCCAAAGTAGCGAAAAATAACTATATCATCCTCCACATAAGGTTTAAAATTACAGCATTAAAAGTTATCTTTCAAATATTATAAGCATGTCTCTTAATCTTGAAATAACAGAAATGGAAGTATTGCCCCGTCTCCAAGAAAAGTTACTCTCATAGCCACATAACTCAAAGCCCTGGAGAAATCAGGAAGTATGTCTCAGAACCAGTAGAGAAGACAGTTTTTCAAAAACATCAAGTACGTCTGTAAATCTGGAAAAGAAATAAAACTAATACTCCAAAGACCAAAACAATTTTTAAGCAGTAGATAAACTCAGCGCACTGAGACGATGACAAACTCCCCGAGAATCAAATTTTCCTCCCACTTTGTTTTTTGTTTTTTGGTTTTTTTCTTTTAAATAAAAAGCAGAAAACAGGACTTAAAACTTTTCTAAGGTTCTCCTGGTCAGCATCTGTTGAGTAATAACCACAACTTGTGCGCTTGGAGAAAAAGGAAGGCCTGGGAGAAGACAAGCAAGTGCTAAAGAGAAAAACAGATGCAGAACACACGTGCTAGCTGGTGAGTATTCTTAAAAGAAAAAGGCCTTCTATTAAACAACACCACCTTTTTCTTGAAGAACCATAGACATTTTGTAATAGCTACATTGAACAGAACAAGGCAATCTCTGACTACATACAGGTAATATCCACTGGAAATGATTCTGACATTTTATAGGAGATGAGAGGACATGCTAGTCTTGGTAATGAATAGATTGTGTGTGGATGTTGTGTCCATCAAAAAATCTTTGTAAGTGGTTAGAACTGCTTTTAAACTGTTCTTTCATTATGACTAAGTGATTGTCTATCAAAGCAACATTTATTCAAATTCAGAAAAGTATTTTAGCCTCTAATTAGCCTCCAAAGAAAGTTCTCTTACCTAATTTCTTAAATGTCATGCAGGATTTCCATAAAGCATATAATTTTGTTTCATTAAATTAGATATATTTAGACAACACGACAGGTGTTTTTATAAAGTTAAACAATACTTATTCATCCTCCATGGTTGCAGCTGGTGTCAGCACCAAGAATTGCTTGGACAAGGAAGGATCCATTTGCCTAAATGGGGCAAAATTACCCATGCCAGAGGCTTCCCAGGCTGGTAAGGAGAGCCTTGAGCCAGGACTGAGAGGGGCAGGAGTGCATGTCCATGATGGCAAGCAAAGGGTGGGGCATGCTGTGAGCAGCAAGGACCATGGAACCAACAAGGGGACCCTCTTCAAGCACATCCATGTGAACGAGGGAGTGCCTCCAGGACAGTGCCACACACAAAGCTCTTGCACTTTCTAGGTCATCTCTCTACTCTGAAGAAAAGGACCCTTCCAAAAGACTCCAAAATAATCTGCTTCAGATCTGACAGACTGTGAGCCTCTCTAAGGAAGGGGAAGTTCCGGTACATTTAGCTTTCCCACCTATACTGGGATGTTCAAGGTTCCACGCAAGCTACTCAAATGCAAAAGATGAGAGAAAAGGTGTACAGGAATGCCTAGAGAGCTCACAACTGTACTTAAAAAAAAATCAACTCCATTTTAATTTTTTGTTTACCTTCAGAATAATAATGAAAAATAATTATACGTTTTCACAATATGTTACTTGCAGGTTATTTTACAAATGTTTACAGACTTCTGTCTGCTGTCAGCATCACTCCCTGCTACTCTGTCTTATATTACATCTAAATCTTTAGACCCACAAGCCTGTGTCTTGTTGGGGTACTTCCTCCAAGCCTTCAGACATAGCTCTGGGTACAGACTTCTCATCTCTTTTAGCACTGTGGTAAAAGCTGCCTTAGGTGGTGCCAGGGACAAAAAAGCCTTATGAGGAGCCACTGACAAAGACCACTTGGTCTGTTCAGCCTGGAGGAGACAGGGGAGACCTCACTGCAGTTACAACTCCCTCATGAGGGGAAGGGGAGAGGCAGGCACTGATCTCTGCCCTGTGGTGACAGTGACAGGACCTGAGGGAATGGCCTGAAGCTGTGTAAGGGAGGTTTAGGTTGGACATCAGGAAACTATTTTTCCCCCAGAGGGTGTTTGGGGACTGGAACAGCTCCCCAGGGCAATGGTCACAGCACCAATGCTGACAGAGCTCAAGAAGCATTCGGGTAATGCTGTCAGGCACAGAGTGCGACTCTCAGGGTGTCCTGCACAGGGCCAGCAGTTGGACTCAATGATCCTGATGGGTCCCTTCCAACTCAGCATTTTCTGGGATTCTTTAAACAGTTTCAGCTCTACATGACACACATAACATTTCCTGCTTCAGGCAGGACCTTATGATTGCTCCAAAGATTTGAAAATATGATGAGGAACATACATGATTAACAGCATGAAGTCTCAGTCATATTTCTGATTTGTTCAGTGTGACCTCTTCACAGCACATGATGAAGCTGGATTGGATACAGATGGAAAGAGCTCCTGACAGACGGTCAGAGTCAGACACAATCTTTTTAGATCATTTCTTAAAAATGACCTTCCTGAATTCCCTAGATATGTCTGACAGAAAAACCAACAACCAACCAAAGCCCAAGACAGAGCTCCTCAGGACATGAAAGACTCTCCTAGAACAAAGTAAGCATTTATAAGGCATGTCAGGAATAAAATCTACTAGCCTACCAAACGATTGCAAGATGTATAATGTAGAAATAACTTTTTTTTTTTTTAAAGGCTCATTTAAGCTTTTTAACTATTTTTAAACTAGCTACAAAAGAAAATTACTAGTTAACAATCCTAAATTGCTCGCTAAATAGGGCTTGCAACTCTGGGAAGAGGAACTGTAGGGTGGGTTGGGGCAAGTTTACCTTCCAGATTTTTCCTGGAGGGATGTACAGGGAAAAAGAGGGTCCATGTCAATGGAAGCTACTGACTATCCACAGACATTCACCGTACCATATATATCATAATCACTTAAAGAGCTAAGGGTGGAACCACATTCGCTGTCAGAGAGCTCCTGCAGAAACAGAAACATGCTCCATTACACAATTTTGGCAGTACTCCAAAAGTACTTTTGAGAAAAGAGGAGCTTCATGTAAAAGCAAATTCCTGAAAGGGACCACCTTGTTATCAGACATTAGGATTTCAGAAGCTAACGGTCACTTGATCAATTACATGAAATTGAGTCTAGGGCATTTTTAATGCCATTTGTAGTCTGTAACCCACAACACTTTTACTGCTTTTAAAAACAAAACAATGTTAGAGGCTTATTAATGTATACAGTTAAACTTCTCAGGACTACGAACTTATGCAAAGAAATTACAATTTCAGAAGTCTCTTTTATGCATTAGTCTGTTGTTAAGCAATTCACGTACAGCCCCCCCATTTCAGTATTTAGAGTTTTGAAATTAACAGCACTATGGCTTCATTACTAATGAAGCCACGTTGCTAGGCTGTCATTGTACAATCCCACAGGACATCGATTTGTTTGTTACTTGTAAAGAATATGGAAATTTGAAGACTAAGAAAACAGACAAATGAATTTAACCTTTCAGCATGACCCTCTAGGAATCCAATCCAAATACTGACTTTTAGCCACATAACAGATTTAAGTAGTGGAGTTTTGCCACTCATTCAATCCACATAATTCACATAAAAAGATACTGCTCAACAGGAATACATTTCTATTCTAATGATGGAAAAACCTTAATTACAAATGCAACTTAAGCATGCTACCTCCATAAATCCATTACTACAAGAGAGGCATGCTGATTATTTTTTAAATCTTTAATTTGTCATTTAGACCTACTGTTATCTCATTTGTAAAGAATTCAAAATACATTTGCACAAAAACTAGATTTCTAAAACATTAACAATGTTTATAAATGTCTCACTTATTTCCCTACAATTTGACAGGATTGATTTCGTTCTACATACTTTAACTCAATCAATCTTCGACACTAGAAATTTTCATTTAAATTCTTCATCCCACAAATTCTGTTAAAGAAAGAACATCACAACCTAAAGGTTTTGTTTAATCTAAAAACATAGCTAATAAGCTTTCCTACTTCTTATTACAGGAGTTTGAATTGTTAATAAAAAACTCAGCTTTCACTCATATGCCAAGGAAACCTTCTTTCAAAGCTCTCTTTTGCTCTCACTTTTCAGCTAAAGTAGAAGGCACCAGCACTGATTTACATTATTGTCACACCAGTCATTCAATATCCTCATTAGAATTATATCTGAAATGAGACCTGCAGGGCCCTGAGTTTTAGTGCCAACATAATAATCCAACCACAAGCGCTGGTGGACAGGGGCTTGATTTTATCCACTGCTATTACAGATACAAATGTTGCTAAGCTCCTTTTTAATACCCTTAGATAACTACAGGTGCCCTAAAATAACAAATAAACAAACCAACCAACCCTCAAAACAGAAGCAAAGATAGGGACATGCTGTAGGAATAAAAATCCCTGTAAGAATTTGCTGATATTCTAAGGCCTGGTTTGAATTAAGAAAAAAAGAAAATAGACTTAATCACAAAACCACAGGCTAGCTGAGATCAGAAGGGACCTCTGGAGGTCACCTGGTCCAGCTTCCCAGGTCAAGCAGGGCCACCTAGAGCTGGATTGTCCAGGGCAATGCCCAGACCTTCGAGTATCTCCAAAGATGGAGACTCCACACATTCTGTGGGTGAGCTGTGCCAGGGTTCAGTCACTCTCACAAGAAAAAAGCTTTTCCTGATGTTCAGATGGATCTTCCTATGCGCCTCAGTAAACAAAGAAAACCAAACCAACTCACACCAAAAAATCTATTATTAAAATGACACCAGTGCCATGAAAAAAATCCCATACATATTCCCTTGAGAGGGCTGAAGAATATTGAGGGCCCACTAAAAAAAAAACAAAACCAAACAGGAATACTGCAATTTTTGCATATTAAAAAATACAAGAACTCTGCTGGGTCAAAAAAAACAAACAAACCAAAACACACCTGCCCACCAACCTCCAAGACACTGAAGAGATATTACTGCTTTCTGAAAAAGGTTATACTGATTTTGGTAAGTCTTGATAAGCTGTGAAACAAGAAACTTCAAAGCATTTTCCCAGGAAATATACATGAAAGATGGCTGATAGGAGACACCTGCTCCCTTCTGCAGGTCATGCTCTTTCTGAGACACAGTACCCTGCAGGTATGCCATATTTACAAACCTGGACACTTATTCTGACCCTGTGTATATGTACAATTATAGGAAGATATACACTTTATTACTCAAAGTCAAGTACCAACCAAAATTTGACCAAGATTAATGAAAATCTTACCCTAAAATATGATCTAGAATGGACTTCACTGCATCCTTCTCAGTCTTACAACCTTATGAGATTGGCAGCTACCATCATAAAAGGCTGACGTGAACCTTGACAGTTCTCTCCTTGGCTATCACTTTATATTTGTTCAGATTAATTCCATTTAATTATAATGGATCAACTGTCCCATCCACCTGAACTACTATGATTTTTTTTCTGTTTAAGTTCTGCCTTTTCCTGAGCACTTGCTCTCCTACAATCCATCATATAAGAAACTGTCAAAAAGCTGAAACACAGCAAATTCAAAGTATTTGAATATTTATTTGATTAAAGTATAGAAGATTATCCTTATTTCGTTAAAGTACAGAAGATTATCCAGTAGAAGAGAAAGATAATTAACATCTAATTTCAAAGCTTTTCAAATGAGCCTCATCCCAACCACAGTAAGAGTTCTACACTAAAGAAATTTCTCATTTTCATTCAAAAAGGCACACCTGGCAGACCAACAGTAACCATAGGAAAGAGAAAACAGAAGACAAAGAGGCATTCAGATCAAGCAAAAAAACATGTTCCCCACTTTCTTCCACATGTGCTTGCAGTCCTATCATCAACTAAGTAACATCTGACTAAATCAGGTACACTCACCCTAACAGAGAGAGGTAATTTAACAGGTTAGATAGAGGAGAAAAGATATTTAAATTGCCTGGAAGCTGAGCAATAAAAACAACTTACAAAGTCAGTAGCATATAGACTTCTAGAGTGGTTTTGAAAACGGTTTGCTGACACTGCTGGTGGTTGAATTTTCAGGCTTTAACACAAATCATTGTGCAGGTAATTTTTCAACAGTGGCAAAGTAAAATCTCCAGGCTAGGCTGGTGATTTACAATGGGCCTGTCTTTCAGCAGGTTACACAGTCCTCAGCACTGACACAACATCATGTGCAGTTGGGACTTCTGCAAAAGATGTTCCATACTTTGAGAGAACATCTGCTGTTTCTGGTACTAAACATTCAATTTCCATATACTTCAAGCATCTTTTTCTCCTAAGGCTTTCCACCGTGCTGCAGAAGACACCATAAACAAAAGAAGATGGGGGGAAGGGGTGGGGGGAAAGACCAAAGACTTCTACAGGATCCTGCAAGGACATGACAAGTTTAACAAGAATCTTGGTAATAAAAGGAAATGGTCCATATATTCCAAGAAAATACCAAAAGTTGTTACCAATACAGAAATTCTAAATTATCAGAGTATAAAAAATACTGGCTTGTAGTGAGTCTTCAAAAACTAGGTAAACTAACATGGACTGAAAATCAGTTTGAGCCTCATGGCTGAGTCAAGCCTACTGAAAAAGCAATGATCCAGGAAAAACATTAAAAACAGCAGTCTTTACTTGTCTTATCAAAGGATGACATTTCACACAAACCACCTCTAATCTCAACAGTGAGCAATATTTGAGGGGCTTATGAGGCAGATCTTCCATAGTAATCCTTCCCTATAAGGAAAACGGAGACAGCTAAATCCAAGAAACATAAATGTCCTATGAATCCAAGTCAGTAGCTCCCAGTGAACACCTGGAAGAAGGAGGTTACATTTTAANCCCCCCCCCCCCCCCGCCAAAATGACAGATATATCTTGGAGCAGAAGCAGCTTCAGAAAAATACTCCAATTGCTGCTCCTGCTGCGGAGACAGGAATTTATGATGGGCTACAGGAAGCACCCCACTGGCCTCAACTCTGAAACACCAATGAGGGCTGCACTGCAAAGGACTTACACACTGTGAGGGACTGCCAAGGATACCATAAAGCAAGAACATCAAATTACAATCTTAATCTTGCTTCCAAGCCCTGTATTTTCAGCCCTCAGCATAGATGGTTTTTTCCCCGCACAGAAAGCATTAGATGTCAAAAGGTTCATAGACTTGGTTCACTGATTGATTCCTAGTCTAACTGATTTGTAAGGCTAATTAAGACATGGCCAAACTGTGTCCATGTCTTACTTAACATTGGTGTTCAAGCAAGTATCACACAATCTGATTAAAATTGACTAAAATGTCTTACTTCAGTAATCACTTAGACAGAATGAATTTTACATTAGCAGGATCAAGCACACGTCAGGCCTCAGTGGAAATGAAAAGGGCTTATAGTAATAGGATTTATAAATCCACCACATTAGGTTAATGGCTAAATGATTTACATGTAACTTTTCCCCCTCCTCCTCACCCTTCAACTCACACACAAAAAAAAGAACCTATATTTGGCACTTTTAACGACGAGTGTCAAGGCAAAAACAGACGTTCTTTTTAATTAGCTGAAAATTAAAAGCCACAAGTGATACTTCATTAACTCTTTCATTGCAGAAATAATGAATTAGATTTTTTATAAAGCCAGAATTCTTGAAGACCCTAATGAACCTTTTCAAACAACCACAACGAGTTATCTACATGCGCATAATGAGCCTCAAATGGTTTGAGCCAATAAATATGCAACTGATAAAGTAAGATCCTTATCCCTTATAAAATTGTCAGTAATGGGAGTTCTTCATGTGACTATTTTCAATTGCAGAGAAGACTCTAAAAGCCCTTGCTCTTTCTCAGCCAGTAATTCAATCCAACAGTTAGCAGCAGTTACTAATGACACTGGAATATAGATGGCTTAAAGCCAATCCTCCCTCTTTGCAAGTGCTGGAATGTCCTACACCATGTGGTAAACCAGGTGCTTTGTTTTGTTCTTTTGGCAGCTGAAGCTTTCATTTTCTGGAAATCTGAAAACAGTCACTCAGCTGAGGCCCTGCTGCAGCAGTCACTTGCATCTGCTTCATTCACTGGATATAAGCACGGAATAAGTTCATCTGCAAGTCCTACCTGTCCGCCGCCACTCAAAAGCTAACATGAGGTCAGGTGGGAAGAGTGAAAGTTCAAGCTAAATGCATACCGCCCTTATTTTCAGCAAAAATTAATTAAAAATTGTCAGTTAACAAGGTCAAAATTTCTCAATGATACATTGCTTTGCATTTTCAGGTCACTGTACAGACATTAATAAATTAATCTAACACTAGGATTAAGGTTAACTGCCAAGACCATATGTTTTAACATAATTTATCAAGCATCTACCTATTGTAACCAAGCACAATTACATTATCACCACCTGACTTTCGTTCTATGGCATCAAGAGGCCTGACAGCCAGTGGACCAGCAGCCCTCCTCTCCTTTATAGCCCAGGTTAGGAACACAGTGCCTCCCCACATCTGGGGTACCAAAAAGTCTGGGTTTATGGACATCAGCCTGCTTCTCTTGGGAAATTAATACAAGTTGTTTTTGTTCCAAACCAGGACTGCATTAGATGAAAGCCCCTCAGAAGGAAGCTGCCTGTTTTCCAGCCCTGGCCTGGTGGCACGACAATAGCAGCAGCAGAGCCTGTCCCCAGTCCTCTCCTCTCCCTTGGCCGTCGGGGTATCAGGTTCACATTCTTTCCCCACTTGTCCCGTGTCACACAAAAGAGTGACCAACAAACCTGATACAGGGCCGTTAAATTCAGACAGCAAGGCACCACACAATGACCTTTACAAGAACGATATTAACAGGTGGCTGGTGTCTAATACAAATAATTATATTACACTTTAGCAGCATAGACCAAAGTAGAAACACATTGTCTTGTCATCAGCAATTGAATAAGCTGAAGTACTGTTACCAGAATACCCTTTTAACACTCCTCTGTTACCTCCCCAAATACAGAGAACACCTCCTGTGGCAGAGCATGGCTGATGAGTTCCCAAATATGTCACAAGGTACTTAATTTAAAAATTTCACCAGTGTGTCTGATGTTTCTCTCTCTAAGAAAAACAGGCATGTCCCTGCCAGCCTTTGGAGATCACACAAGTAAATTCAAACACTGATTATGAATTTACCCTGTCTTTCCTCTTGGAAGCAGTCCACTGAAAATACATCCCCAGTTCTATGAAAAAGAACCTGATAAAAGAAGCTCAGCAAAGTCCTTCAAAAGCAGTAAGAGAAACCAGTACCAATGATCAAATTAATTGCCCCTGTTCACTAATTAGTTTTCCAACATCAATCATCTCAAGTTAGCAAGTTTTCATCAACCTTTAACCCTGAGACCGGTCACTGTTTTGACAGCACAGGCAGCTGCGGCAAACAGCCGCAACATTTTGGGACAGAGCGACTTCTAACCACATCTACAGCCAAACTGCACCTTGCAGGGTGCAGAGGGGACAGAGGGGACCCTCGGCACGACCCCCTGGCCCTGGCAGAGCTCGCACAGCCCAGCACATGCCACTGGCAGCCCCGGCTGCAGCGGGGCCAAGCACCAGATCAGTTTCCTGTCAGCTGCAACACCGCCGACACTTAAGCTGCTTAAAGGCTTCTCATTCTTCACTTTAGAAACGGGAGGGCAGGTTCAAGGACACTCCAGCCTGTCTAGAGTAGCGTAGGGAGAACGCTAGGAAATCACACCTCAAAACAACAGGGTAAGTGGTAACATACAGCTCAAACATCTACACACGGATGGTGAAAGTACTTGGAGAATTTAAAAACGTGCCTACAGAGAAATACATTGAAGAAAGACACTACTTAATCTTCCATGTAGTGGTGCAAGTCCCGTCAGCTCCCACGGAACAAATCATAAACAGTGCCTGCATTAGGGAGCTGCCAGCAAACTCCTCAGGTGAGCTGGAAGAGCAGTGCGGGGAAGAATAAATGGAGCACTGGCACAGGACATGCAAACAACTCCATGTGGCCAGAGCATCCTGACAGACCCTGAACAACATCCCTCCCCTTCCTCCCTCCCAGGGAAAAGCAGGTGATTGCTCCCCACACAAAACAGGCCCTTCCATTTGGTCTAGCCGGAACATGAGCCAGAGTATGGGCAGCAAATCCTACTTTTGTATTCACAGAAGACAGTTTGGAAGGGCCAGGTGGATGCTGCTGGCTGGCACCCGCATCACTCTGGTGTTCAGCAGCAGCCTCTTCTCCCCTCCTGCATCCCCTCCTCACCCACCCCACACCCCAAACACCTCACTTTAGGTCAAACAGATGGGAGAGTTGACTTCTACTCAACAGCTTTGGTTAACTCCAGGCTCCCACCTTTAACTACAACCAACATAGTATTCAACTGGAAAGCCTAAAAAATTTGGAGCAGTGGTAATGGCAAATTTGGGAAGTAACAAGAAACATAAAATGTGGGTGCTTTGGCAGTGAAGACACTTTGGGGAGAAGGGAGAAGAAGGAGAAGGAAGAAGAAAAAGAGACATTAAATAACAGAATTTACAAGGAAGGCAAGTCAGCAAGAGACAAAAATCCAGTTGTACAATGCATCTCCGGTGCTCTTATAAGTGTAAAAGCACATAAGCCCTGGTCCAAAATGCTTTCCTTCACCACAAAAAATCTCACCCTATAGAGTCATAGACTGGCTTTGGTTGGAAGGGACCTTGAAGATCATTTAGGTCCAACCCCAAGGGTAAAGCAGCATCCAGAATACCATATACTACAGTGGCATGACTAAATTAATAATTGTTAATGAATATAACAATATGCTTACACATATGAGTCAATGCATCATTTCAAGAGTTAATTCTTGGTATGGTAAGGTAAAAGAAAAGGAAGGATGTGGAAAGAGGAAAACAAATATAATTAGAACAACTTGTTTTCTTCCTTGGGGTAACAGGGCCCTTTGTCTTCTTTTTTTTCTGAGCTGGGCTCAGGCATTCAGGCCTGGTACAATCCACCCAGGCCACTCTTAGGTTTTAACTAGCTGGGACCTTCTTATGGGTTCAGGCACTGGTATTAACAATGCTTTGTTGCACATCAGGAAATGTCTCTGACAAATCACTACATCCAGGGCAGCTGTGCCCACCACATTGGGACAACACAGTCCTTAGTAATAGCACAGCATTCAGCCACCAGTGCCACAGGGTCCCCTTCAATCAATTCACCATCTTCACACATCTGCTATCCAAAAAACCTCGGACCATTCCAGTAGCTCTCAAGTCTCCAATGTATACTTCAGAAACGTTTCCCAGCTTGTACAGGAAATCTCATCTAAAAAGGCTGCAGTCCACTGTCCCTCTGGGTCCCAACCTCCTATTTCACCCAAGAGCCTGAGAAACAGGCAACTCGCAGTAAGCATTAAAATGATAAAAGCTGCAGGAAGTACTGATATAAGGATACTTCTGTTTACTACATTAGGAATTTTTCTGTTTAAAATTTCCATTAAAAATTCATGACACAAGGTACTATCCAGAAACAAGAAAACAAAAGCACACAAAATTTATTCGCATATTCAGAGGTGAATTATAGCACAGGTAATTTGATCCCTCCTAAGCATAAGTATGATCTGAGGAAAGAGACAAACTAATGATCAGTTATAACTATACAATAAGCAAACACTTCAAGATTGAACTAAGACAACGGAAACATCATTTTTGCCTTGCAAAATGCTTTACACAGACGTAGAATATAGCAAAGCAAACTCAAGATACCAGATCATCAACACATGGGTAGGAATTACAAGAAGTCTCTTACAAACATTTAGTACATTTTAAAAAAAACCACTGCATTAAACAAGGAAAATAATGAAAGATGCAAATTAATTACTGAATGCTAATTTTTAAGTACAAATATTTTTATGCTGTGCCAAATGAGTAATATATGGTTTCTCTCTTGCCAACCACACATGACTTCTTATAACTACATAGAATTACCTTTATGAAAGGCATCCAATTCATTAAAATTTTATCCAAAACATGTCACATAAATTACAATATTCCAGTGTGGCAGAACTCATTGACCTTCCTCCATCACACATGGGCCATAAAATTTTATTAAATAGTCTCTACTTCAAGCCTGTAACTTCAGGTTGAGTGATAGCACAATTTTTTGAAGCAGGGCATGGGACCTTGGTCTAACACAAATGATGGGAAATCCACCACCTCCTCTATGCAACTTTGCAACTTCTTTGCCTTGAAGTTAATAAAGAACTGAAACCTGCCTCATTTATGCTGCCAACTGCAGTGCCTCTGACTCTGCACCAACAAACACTGATCATACAGGAGGATTTGTACCACAGTGAGGAGGAAAGAGGAGGAAGAGATACATTAGAGATTCCAAACTGATTCACTCATATTTGGAACATCAGACATCTACAAAATTTAGGTTCTTGGCTCCTCTGACTGGCAATGATCTCTGTCACAGCAGGAAGCCCAAACAACACAACTGCTTCAAGACTTTATGGAGCAAAACTGAAACAGCCTGCAGACTGCAGCATGGCAGAATGGTCTAAGAAATCCAGCCCAGCCCCCTAAAACATACACTGTATAATCCTGCTCATAAGGATCAGTATCTGGCTATTTTTTAAATAAGGTGAAGTTGGGTTATGTTGGGTTTTGGGAGTTTTTTTTCACTTCACTGGCCATGACAGACAATTTAAGATAGATACTTGTTGCTCACTGAGTCTCATTTCAGGGCACTTCTCACTACTGCCTAAGTAAGTTATAATAAGCAGTATTGTCACCATGGCTGCTCGATTATTCCCTTGAGGTAGACAGACTAAGTAGGAGGCTTTATCATTATTCAAGCAGATGGGTTATTAGACACATGACACCAACAATTTTAGTAGATTCAAACACAGAAACTTGGTTTCAAGGCTAAAATATCAAAATTAATCCAGGGCTGAGGAGCCCTCTATGTTACCAAATAGGCACACTTGACAGATACCTTTAGAATCTTTAGAATACCTTTAGTGCAATGATTTAACACAGCATTCTTATTTTTCCTTCCTTACAGAAAAAAGTAGAACAAATGAAACAGCCACATAAGGTTTCTCTGTATCTTCACAGGTTGCACATAAATGAAGCTGCAGTGTGCCCTGTACTTCCATATTTTTAACCCCTTGCCTGAAGAGTAATAGTTTTGAAAAAGTCACAAGGATTGTTTTTCTGCACTCCTCACCTTTTTGATTCTGGGTGACTACAATCTCAAAAAAGAGAGAATTAAATGTCATAATTGTAAATACTAAAGAATAGAACAACAACCAAAAAATCCCTAAAAATAGGTTTAACACCTTATCTTAAAATATCCAAAATTAATTCCTATCTCCAGGACTATTCCTATGAAGGTGATTCAATGTATGTTCGTCAGTGTTTAAAGTCTTTATAATGTCTCCGCATACTCAAGATTCTGACTTGTAAATTGATATGACTCAAAAAAGGCGAAATCACTAGAGCTACAAAGAATCATCCACCAGTAAAATACCACAGATGCTTCCAAAAAAACAATACTAAACAGCCTCCCATTCAAAGTAGTTATCCACCTTTATCACTTGAAATACAGTAACATCTTTAAAATTCACATGAGGCATGTCCATTCACAAACACACTCCTGAATCTGCTTAACTTCTCCATCTCTAAGTAAATAAGTGACAGAGAAAATTAAGGAGATGTAGTTGTTACCCTCTTTCATTCCTGGAAACAGCAGTTTCCTGGGATGGAATAAATACCTGACCTGCTGTGTGCAGTAGCTCAAAGATGGTCCTAAATAAAGATTTACATGCTGGCTGTAAAGAGGGACTTAGAATAGTATCAGAACTCAGATCAAGACACTTAAAATATGGAGATTCAGATGAACCTTCTACTGAAAGCATTTTTGAGAGCAACCAACAAGAGGTGCACATTGGCACTGCTCAATCATACTATTCCACAGTTTCACCACTGTAATTTTTCCTTTCTCCCCTCAGGAAAGTCTTCTGCATTTGTAATTAATTTCTGATATAAACTCTACCATCTTAACTATGTGCTTAGGAATTAAATAGTTATTAATTAATAATGAGTTATACTTACTAGGTAATATTAATCTCCTGAATTTATTATTTCTTCTATCAGATGCTTGGAGGCTGATATAAGCCACGCTATGCCTGTGGTGCACAATACATTAACAACTTAGAGGTGAAATTCCTATGGAATCCAAAAACTCCCACTACTCTATATTTTCATTTTTACAAAATCACAACTTGTGCTCAAAACCAGAAAAGTTTAATCAGTATGTATGCTAGGTATTCAATCTATTCTAGGAAAATGAGAGATGACCTTCACTCTAGTAGCAACTGGCTTACACTGTCCAGCTATACATACAAAGGCATTCTGTGTTTGCTTTGATGGCCTGCACATGCCAGGGGTTGATGTCATTGATAGACTGACATTGCTGTGTTCTCACACAAAAACTTTATTAGCATAACAGAAGATCTGAAAGTGTGCTATCCCACTTTCTAAATATCTTCCCCATCTGCTGCTGGGTGACATATGTAGATCTCCTTCCCTTGTCTATTTGCTAGAACACTGCAGAACTCCACAGGAAGGGTCTGGTCGCATCTGTCTTGGGAGCAAGGCTATTGTTTGTGAGATAATTACGCTGTCCTTGTTGACTTGCAGCAATAATTGAGAACAAAATCACCTAATAAGCCAAGTTACCTAGTAATATAGCACATTATAACAGCAATGATTGCATATAAACTTTGAACCCCCTTTAGTGCCAATTAATTTCAAGAGCATTAGCACCAACAGTAAACGAATACGAAGCAGTTTAACTAATTAAAGCTTACTACGTAATAAGCTTGTAGCTTCAATTATCATTTTTCATGTTAGTCATCTGAAACTGTAATGATATGTACCAGCTGGAAAACATGTGCCTAGTCCCACAGCAACAGGTAAATGGAGCAGTTTTTGAAACTATGTCATGCACTTTCCTAGGAAAGTGCTAACTAAGCCTTATCAACAGAGACAAACAGCAGATGGCAACAAATGTGCCAAGAGACATTTCATCCTCCAGGAAGAGTTCAACACAAGGCATCAGCAAAAAAGGAGCAGAGTTGGAATCACAACTCCCACAGATCTTACCCAGCTGCTCTCTTTTGTAGGAAAAAGAATGAAGAAAAAACACCCCAAACACAAAACCAAAACCCAAACCTAGTTAAGCAGTGATTCTCATCCCAATGTACAGACTTCATGTGAATCCATCTACATTTCTTTCCCAGAAAGTCCAGTATCAGGTGCAGCTCAGCAAACCAGCTGAAGCCCTTTTCCCCCATGAGAAGCTTCCTTCTCAGCTCCCAGTGAACAAGAGTTTGTTTAAATCCTGACATAGACTCTCAAGTTTGGCTTAAAGAGTTCAATAATTTTTTGCTATTTTAATTGTATGTACAGAAGAGAACTAATTATCCAATTTTTTTTTACTTCTTGCACACTTTTAAACTCGATGGAAACACAAAGTTGCTTGTCTTTTAGTGTGATGTAGTATTTCCCTTTAACAGTTCTGAGCATCCTGTGTTTCCAGGTTATTTTTGTGGCTTGAAGACCCATAGCTCACTTCTCTAAATCATTTTATTTTATTCTTGACATTTAACTTCTTGACACACTGGCTGAACTAAGCACTGAAGTAAAATCAGTTTTCATGTTTTCATGTTCACGTTTTAACTTCTAGACACTGCAGTTACCAGAGAAGCATCTAGCATTTTTGGACAACTAATCTCCTCTTGAACTATTCTATCAACAATTCCCCTTCTTTTTGTTCCATCCCCACCCCCAAGTAAGCACACACCAAGAGGCACATTCAAGTACTAGTTTGGGAAGTAAACACGGAGAACAGGAAAGAGGAAAACAGAAATACAATAACAAAAAGAAAACTAACTACTTGCCATATAAGAAAATCTATTTTCAGGTCATGCTACCTTTTTTTCCAAACACTAAGTACAGCCAACTTAATATTTAAGGACCTATGCCCATTTCATTTAAAAAGAAGTTTAAAGCAAAACATGTAAAGGAGTTCTTTCATTACGAGTATGCATATTGGCTTGGGTTTTCCCAAACTCCATCTCTCCCAACATTCACTGTAACAGCTCAGAAACATCAAAGAGCACCAAGTCTGCCTTCCAGGAAACAAGTATAACTGCTCTCTTCATGGGGATAACTCTAGTCCTAAAACAATTACCGGCCACGATACAAATACCAAAATTAAAGACAAAACCCAACAACTCTACGTTATACAAAGCACACAAAAAGTTGGTTGGGTTTTTTTTTAAAGTTAAGGAAAACTTATTGAGCCATAAAAAATTAATTAATTAAACTTATTGAGCCATTAACAAATAAATTAATTTAAAAAACCCATTAATAACCTGCTTCCAACACTGTCTGTCCAAAGAGATTAAATGGTGAAAGGAGCATTTTATTTACATAAAATTGCGAAAAGACCCCTTTATGCTGAGGAACTATATAGCAAGTCTGTGATGGTCAAAGTACAACACAAACTATTAATAAACTGCTAACCACAGATCCTCTCAGAGAGAGGGGCTGACAGACAGTCACAGAACAGACTTTCCTTAAGTTAAGATGGAAAAGGCCAGGGACAAATATTAAGTCAGTACTGATACTTGATAATTGTGATAATCTACTACCACACATGCCTTACATGCTCTTCAAAGCAAAGAGGAGTTGCTTGGCTTAGCAGGGAGGCTATCCCCTATTATGCAGACCAGCTGAGCCAAAAGCTATGCAGTGCTGTATGGAATAACAGAAGGATCATTTCTGGAATAGTCAAATAAATGCCACTTTATACTGGTTTACCATCAGATCTCCTCTGGAAGATCTAGTTCTTTTTCCATTTTAACCAAAAAAAAAAAAAAAAAGGGAGAAAAGTAAAGCAAGATCTATGTGGGGAAGGAAATAGGTGACTTTAAATATGCTAACAGAATAAACATCAGACAACAAAAATTTATTCCTAGAGCGAAAATTAATAAAAAGGAAATTGGGACAGCTGCACAGTCCAAAATTGGCACTGATTTTCAGAGAAGCAATAGGATCCCTGAAACTCTTACTAAATGGCTCAGGAATCCTTGGCAAAAAATCAAACAGTTTCTTAAAAAAAATTGCTGTAATTTAACACAGTATTTATAACAGAGCAAAGTGACACAAGCTTATACTCCGGGCTGAAAACTGAGACACACAAACAAAAGGCACAGTTAATTAATCTTTCCTTGGACAGCATGTCAGAAGCCCATCCTTCTGAAAAAAAACCAAAACTACATGTTTGCTCATATAAGAAAGATGAGAAACTTTTATAATTATTTTCTTTGAATTCAAGATCTACCACCAAAATATGGGATGGCAAAAGGTCGGCACACTGAAGAAAGGTGGGAGGGAACGGAAGGGAATTTTTATTTGAATGGAATAAAAAAAAAAATTTCTGTGGCTCTCTTCCAGAGAAACCTAAGAGCATCAAAATCATTATAAATGCCATTAGATCCCTATAAAATGCAACTGTCTCTGGGCCATGGAAGGAACCACTTGCATTAAGAAATTACTAGGAAGTAAAAGGAAAGCATCTGCCCTGCACCCCATTAGGCATAAATTCAAAATATTCCAAGACCAGCTGAAGAGCTAGCATGCAAATTGAGAGGAAAATTTCATGTGTGTCAGCTTTTCCTTAAAATTTTAGAATCAGTGGGAAGTTTTTCACTGTAGGAGTATCACAGCTAATTCAATTTATACATATACATATGTTAGCATAATACACTTTTAAAAAGTGGCAGCTTTCATAATCTACCCTTGATTCAGCAAGACATTTTTATTCCAGGATGAAGTGTTTCAGTTCCCTAAATTCAGCCCAATCTTGTTACAAGTCAAAAGTATTGTTCCGTGATTTACATAAAAGCATTTCCA
This sequence comes from Origma solitaria, assembly GCA_013397895.1. Lineage (NCBI taxonomy): Eukaryota > Metazoa > Chordata > Aves > Passeriformes > Acanthizidae > Origma > Origma solitaria. The sequence continues at coordinate 618,778 of VZRL01005687.1, read as the reverse complement.
CTGAACTAAGCAGCAAGTGACAGATCGGGTAAATGGGTTCCAGATAACATTTAAATAGCTGTGCTAATTACACCACACAGAGATAGGAACATGATCCCTTACTCAAATCCTCAGAGTAACCATCCAGAACACTGAACAGAAGAGGAAAAAAAATAATAGCGCAAGTCATAAGACAGCATGTAAAGGAATTAAAAAAAACCCAAACATTCTGCATTAAGGAGGTAATCTCAACTAATTAGATGCCATAATGATCTTCTCACAATCTGTTAGAAGAGAGTAGTAGTTAATAACTTCACAGATTTCCTCCAATCCTTTCACCAGGAAGGAATCGCAGTTTCTAAGTCATTACTGCTCTGTCATCCTGGACCACTGCCAAGAATGTAGAACTTCAGGACACCTGTCAATTAATACATTCCTGCTGAAGGCAGGCTCGTCTTCCAAATCTATTAAAAATTAGTGATCGCAAAAAGCACTCAGATCAAAAAACACAGCAAAATTAAAATTAGAAGTGCCTTCTTGAAGGACAGCAGCCTTCAACAACAACAAAAATTATCAAGAGTTGTGTCTCTGCTGAAGTAACTAAATACATACTTGGGAAGATGAACTACATGATGTAACAGACCTTTTTCCATCCCTACCATCTGTGGTACAGTAGTACATACCAAAATGACTGGCTACCTGATGGACAATTGTGTGTGAGAGTCAGATCTAAAGCTTTTCTCTAATCAAAGCTTTCTGCAGGGGTTCTCAGTCTAAGTACGGGCTTCTCATCGATTTTCCTTTATCCCCAGGATGACTACTTCTAACTTGAAGTTGAAAAATATGAAGCTATGCATTGAACCAAGAAACCCAGGTATGATATGTATTAAAACATCAAGGCAGAGGTGCAATTAGAATTTAAAGAAACCAAAAGATTTCTGAGCAAAAATGGTATTTACCTAAGTTCAAAGATGATAGTGAGTTCTGAGAGAGATGGGGGGGAAAGGGGAGAAATTAAGGAATGAAAACCAAAATATCAGCTGTCATTGACTTAAATCTGGTTTGTTCAAAAATCAAAGAGTACAGCCAAGGAAGTTCTAGATTCAACAAGTAAAATTCCAACCAGAGCAAAACCAACCAGAAGGCTGCAATACACTCGAGCACAGGACTGAGACATTCCTATGGTTTTATGTCAGTCTTTCACCTGCTAATTCCAAATTAGTATGCAAAGCTTGCGACAGTTTAATATTCCAGAAAAAATTAAAAGCATCAAGGAAGAAAACTCAAGCTCACATTGAAGATATTTTTTGCACTGAAGTCAGAGAAAACAGGAGAGAAATTATTAGTGTGCAAACTGTGGTATTGCCTAATAAAATGACACTGCACACAGAACAAGTCAGAGAACCAAACTGAAGGGCAAAGCAGCCCATATGTACAGCCCTTACTTTAGCATGGCTGCCCTTCTCCCCAGCAACTGTTCTGCAGATTTGTGCTCCTTGGATTTAAAAAAAAAAAAAAAGTATTTGTACCTTGAGGTCTCATCTATGCTTACCCAGTCATTTCAGGAAATATGACCCTGAACTTCATCCAAGCATTGTCCTGCTTTTCTGGTAACTTCCAATAGTTTAAACATGCCAATTTCTGCTCTGTTTCATGAACGAGGCAAGTAATTAGAAAGAAAGCATTAATGCTTTTTACCTTTTTTTTTTTTTTAACCAAGGTTTATCAACCATTACTATCCAAACTCTAAAAGTTTCTCCAGTCTCACATAACTACCAAGACTAGGGACCAAACCCTGCAGTAAGGGTCAAATGACATCCCATTATTCCACATTTTTGATGAGCACTGCTTGATAAGCGAATTATTTCAGTGACACAAGTGGGAACTACTTCCCACCCCCAACAACCCAAAAACTATTTCTTGCTCTTTCTAAAGGCGGCCAGTTAGAACGTATGAAGACATAGAAGGATTAACATGAAAGGTGAAGGGAAATGGGTATTTTATTTTTAATTTTTTTTAACGAATCCAGGTGTTGAAATAGGATTTCATAGAGCAACTATTCCTAGTGGTTCAAATCTGCAAACATGAGTATCAAATTGTAAAGCAGATATCAACAGATATAATTTAATCCTACTCCCTGAAACACTACCCATATTTGATAACAGGAACAGTCTGAAGCTAAAGACAAACATCAGCAACACCTCCTGTATATCATGTATAACTGCTGGAAGGAGAGCAAACAGAGCAAGCATAATGCTGATGTCTCTCACTGACCAAGCTCAAAATTTGGGGGATTTACTTCATCCAGCTTTGACACTGCCCTCTTTCTACTACAAAGGTAGTCAGAACAAATTACCTTCGGCTGTGTGCCTGACTTACAGGCAGCCTTGCTTATGTTAAGAGATCTGCATCAGGTACACCCCAGCTTGTTAAACTACATCTACTTCTCAAGAGCCCTTTCTTTCCAAGCAGAGCATTCTTGATGCTGCCCACCAAGATCTCCTATATCCTTACAAGGTATTGTACCTGCAGCAGTAGAGACGGTCCATCTTTCACAGAAAAATAAAGGTCTTAAAAAACCCTTTCATCTGTCTCATAAGTATATTTCGCTGCTGAAAATAGCATAAGCTGCTCATGCTTGTCTTCTAAATTAAGCCAATGAATCTTGGCACAGGCCCAGTGGAAGGACATAACATCCAAGAGACCACACGAGCTGATCTATACAGCAAAACCTGCATTTGAAGTACTCAAACTTTTTTTTTTAGCTCTGAAACCAAAACAGCCCGGTAAGAACAAGTATCACTGCTGAAATATCTTCACTCTTCCAGTTTTCTTCCCTTCAAATGACAGGTTTCATCTGCTGGATCTTGCTGACCTTGGTGATAAATCTCAGTGTGAATTAAAGGAACTTCTAAACTGACCGTCACAAACCCAATCTGGTTTGAAGGAATCACTGGACATCTCAGGACTAGACCTGCCTGGTGCAAGGCTGTGGGAAGAGTCTGGCTTCTTCAAGACAGCCCCCATTAAGCTGTTGAAGACCATAATTAATTCCATCCTCAAACAATATTTTCCAGAGGGAAGGAACCCAGCTTTCAGCCTCTCCCTATATGTCAAAGTAGGATCATCACCATCCTGAAACCACTACCTGAAAATAACAGACCTAAGTAGGCTCAAATGAGTATTTATCCAAGAGGAAAAAGAACAAATCATCTCATCGTGGATGGAGCTAAAAGCTTCTAATAGAATTTGTGGTGAAAAAGTCAGTGGGCAACATTCCCAGGAAATATATGAAAACTTCTGATTATGAGATCAAGGTGTCATATCTTTGAAGGACAGTATGAATATTTATTTAAGTCTCGTGGGAGACAGACACTTCAGTTAGACTGTTTTTCTATCCTCTTAGGAATAGTGCTTGAAAATGAAAATTATTTTTAACTCCTATTTGAAGTATCTTTTATTTCAAAAACTTTATTACCATCTAGGTATCCAAACTCAGAGTTTCTAGAACAAGCCAACATCCAATTTAAGATAAATGCATGACGCAAATGAGTGAGGCAATAAGATCCTAAAGAACAACTTCAGCAGAACTCTCAAAACCCAAAGTCTTTTTTGGCAAGCTACTAATGAACTAAGAAAATATGTACTGGAAAGACATGTAGTGCTAACAAATATACAGGCTGAAGAAAAACATTAAAGCATCAGTTGGCATTTGTATTCTTCTAACCTTAACAGCAAGTTTTGGAAAACAAATTTGTTTGAAAACAGAACCAAGGGAGTGATTACAATGGTGTGATGCTGCTGAAGCTCTCAACCTTCATGGTGAAGCACCTATGCTATGTATATCCCTTTTATTATAAGGCACCTCTAGGAGACAACCATGAAAGATCTGCGTTGATCCCTACAGTATTCTACTAGACAGGTTTAAATTATTTCTTTAGTAATTCTGAAGCCCAAGCATGGGAAACTTTGGAGGGTGCAGGATTCAAGTGCATTCCCCAATACTTTCGTGAACACCTGAGAGTCTTCCCTGTTACCACTGGATGTGGAGAGGCTTTTCTACCTCTCCTAATCTTGAGCTATCAGCTCTTTACCCAACATACACCACTTCCAAAAGGGGACATACTGTTACAGAGTGTTATTGATACAGAGAATGTTCCAGAGTCTTGTTCTTCCCAGTACTCTGATTCTCAGTTTTACCACAGTTCTGGGTGAGGAATATTCTGTTGTTACCTAGTCAGCCAGGTTAAGATATGACGCAAGCAAAAATCTGTATCTTTCAGCAGGACAGAAAAAAAAATACAAGATAAGAAACCATAAGAAAAAAATCGAAAGTACGGAAGAAAGAAAACAATAATCAAAGAAAACACCCACGTGTTATCCTATTAACAGTAACCCCACAGTTTCACAGTCAGGTACGAGCTGAAAAATGGCTGGACATGCCTGACCCCTTACATCCCACACTGGGCCTGCCCCCACTTTCCAACCTCCTCCTTTTCACCAGCGCTCAGAGCATGCAGTGACTCACGGAGTCATTGATCCAACTGAAATCAATTTGGTTTTCCTCGGAGTTAGTTTTCAACTCAGATCACCAAGCTGATCCAACTCACCATGGGGCCACGCAATTGCTATAACCCATCCACAGAAATCAGCAGTCAAGAAGTGAGAGGCACCACACCTCTTGTAATAGCACAATCTTAAAATAAGCAGTAAAAAAAAAAGAGTCTTTCTATTCATCTGACTTGCTGTACAATCAGTCTGAATCTGATCAATCTTCCTAAACATTTCTTAGTGAACACCCGTTAAATAAAACCCTTCTGTCCAGAGGGGAAAAAAAACTCAACATGCCATCCAAAATAAAATAAAATAAAATAAATTTTTTCTCTTCTCACTAATTTCCTGCTCACCCAAAATATTCTGGCCATTCTTCTTAATTGAAATGTTTCATTTCCTCTCCTTGGAGATGCAAATGTCTGCATTAGACCAGATGTCATCTCCTACACTTCACTACCAATAATAATATTACAACAAATGGTAAGATGCTCCATAGTTTTTCTACTACTTGGTACTCAGTTCACATTTCCAGTTCGTACACAGCCTCTCCTTGTCTACTCTCACTCATTTTGGATATCAGCATGCAGAGTAACATACATAGCTTTCTCACAGGCTCACAATTGCACACGTAATGATAAATTTAACAACAGTGGCAAATGGTTTAACCCCAACAGTTCCCATTTAGGGACAATGCAGCCATTCAGCACTATTTCTCCCAAGATTTCAGTCTGCCATTTTTGTATTTAAAAGCAATTAGAAATTCTTTGCCTAGCCTTTTGCCACCAAGTTCCATGTCTTCCAAAATTATTACATTGACGTTGCATTCCCAGTTTAAATACAGATGGCATGCTTATAACAAGATATTAGAAGGCTCCTTTCCCTCTTTTAGCAATCTCCTTTCTCCTATAGTACAACATGGAAGAAACCAGGAGTCTGCCAATTGCCCCATTCACGTGACAACTCTTGCAGACTGCATAACTAATGCTTCAGATGCAATTAACAGAAAGCAGCTGATGATCATTTTCCCTGGATGAAGAAGACTTTTAAAAAGATTTTTAAAAAAAAGAAATGCCTGGATTTCTTTACAGATCATAATTACAGTAGACGGCCATTAACCTGCTTACCTACCCTTAATTTTTTTTAAATGAGCTCATCTTTCTCCACTTCATTTTTCTCCTCCCTCATCCATTCTTTTCCCAGACTGTAGCAATAACATGCTTTTATTCTTTCCTTTTGATTGCCAAGGCCTTAAACTAATTATTAATTGAGAATGTATCTAAAGGATCTGAATGAGAAAGTTGGAATTAACCCAATTGCTTCTTTCCCCCTTTTATTTTGCATATTTGAACACTAGGTCTACCTGGTAGCACTGCTGAAAACAGCAAATGCGTTGTTTTCCTTTCAAGGGCAAGTTTGCTTAGGCGAAAATATGCAACAGTGAAAAACAAAATGGGAAAAAAAGCAAGTACCCTGGAAAAGGCCTCAGCTTTGAGTGAAAGCCATTAGCAAGCAAGCTGCCTACAGCCTAATTCTCTCAGCAACTTTGCTGTCCTGGAGGAGAATCCTGCAGCAAACAGCATCCTGCATTTAGGAAACCAGACAACTGACACTTCATCAAAAGGCTTGTCCTTTAGAGAGGCTAGAACGGCATGACCTGACACTGCCTGCTGGTGCAGAGCTGGCTGGTTGTACAGCTCCGACTCGTTTCCAGTTGTTAAATTACATTAACATTAAAGGACAGCTAAAAATATATTAAATATTTTCCTATTACTTTTCCATGCAAGCAACTGCTACAGTTACAACAAGAGCAATGTCCAGGCAAACCCTTAGTAACATGGCGGGGGTGGAGGGGAAAGTCCAGGGATCCCTCTAACACATTCCTCATCAATAATGCAACATTCGGATTGCAAATGTAGAAAGAATTTTATTTTTATTTCATTGAACTGATGCATTTCTTATGGTCAAAACAGGAAAATATTTGTATTTGCCAAAATGGTCAAACAGTTCTCAGCTATAGTTTTAACTCACTTCCACCATAAATTTTTGCCTTTTTTTTTCTTCCAAAACACACCGGAACTTAGCAGTCTACCTGTGCCACACTATACACTAAACCCTGACAAATTCACACAGTTAAAGATTAGCCACAAATTAAAAACAAGGAAGACCCGTTCGAAAAACCCGATAATCAACGTTTAAACACGTTGACAAAAATGAGTCTTAATTAATTAAGGATGTCAAGGTCTCTATCGCCATCTAGCGAAAACCGCCCGTCATTGCCGCCCTGTCCCCTTAAACGTGTTCCCTGGAATGACACACGCCAAGAGCTGCTGGATCCAGCCTGCCCATGGCCGGGGATGAAAGGCTCTGCCTAATTTCTGTTCCCTGTCTGAAGCAAAATAAAGATCAAGCCCCTATCTCGCTAAGGCTGACCAAAGAGAACTGAGCTTTTATGGATTACACTGTCACAGAATCATAGAATGGTTTGGGTTGGGGACCTTCAAGATCTATAGTTCTGTGATCCGGCTTTTTATGAGTGGCCTTTTCACATCATATTTTATACTTCTGCCATCAAAATGAAGTGTACATGTCAGGCTCTGCTAATATAGTTCACAAGTTCACTAATATCATCACACACAAGTTTTTTTAAATGGCAATGTGTAATTACAGGTAATTTTAGTCACCGTAAGGAACCCCATGGCAGCTCCACTATTTTTAGGGTACCACCATCTACAAACCACAAAGAGAAGTTAAGTGTCCAGGAGAGGTGGTACTCAGCACTTGGCATCAGCTGCCTGAATCTTCCCACAGCTTCAGTGGAAAGGTTGTCAGTCACAGAGTTGAAAAGCACCAATTTACAGGACTCATCAAAACTCATTCTCGGCTACATTAAAACTTAATGCTAGGATGAGCTTTAACAACTTCAACATGAAATACATATTTCCCACTTTCAATTATTCTGCTAAGACTTACAATTGAACTGTAATTGTGTTAGTGCAAATATTAAGTTCAGTTTTCATCCCACACAGTATTTTTCCCACTTAGACTTCCACAAGCCTACCTGCATTTACTCAGGTGCCCTTGACAACAGTAAAAAAAAAAAAAGTATTAATTGCAGATCATCAGAAAAGGCCATTTAAATTTAGACCATAAATTTTCCATAATAGTTACTTTTTAATTAACCTTTTCCCATAGAGAACCCAAACCTCCTGATACTTAGCATTTACCTCTTTTATATTAGAACTAAGTGGTAAAAGGAAACCTGTGAATAGAAAGACTAATACAAAAATTTAAAGTAACGTTTCTCTAGATTAGATATTTCAACTTAAAAAAAACAAACAACCAAAACACAACAGAAAACTAAGGTGTCCTCATGTAATCTTCTGTGGCAAAAACTCAAATGCCTGCAAAGACTTGGCAGAAGTCAGCACAGGTCTAGCATCACCAGAATTTAAGAGGTAAGAAATCCTTCCCAACCAAAAATCAACCATGTAAGAGAAACAATCTCTAATTACTCCCTAGCACATTCTGTAGCATCTATTTAGGATTTCACCATTTCACCATCATTCTGGAATATAATGCAGGAACACCAGAATCTCATGCAGTTATCTCATAACTGATACATTACAGACAAATGAAAATAAACTCTGTGTGCAAACAAAAAGTATTTCCCCATCTCAGCAGAGGCCAGAAGCTTAAGTATCCATAGAATACCAAGTTTGTGGCAGGTGCTCCATGGGACAAATGGAGATCATTTGAAAACAAACAAACAAAAAAGTAGAATTCATTACTTTTAAAATACTACTGGAAAATACAAAGCTGTGATACTCAGCTTTGCGGGCCAACCTCATAGAAAAACACATCAGAATCTTACAACACAATACCTTATTAAAGGAAACATCAACTTTTGAATTTACATGGCTGCATGGCACATTTGCAGTCACCAAACTGGTAAATTATTTCTGAGTTAAACACGCAACTGGTTACATAAATTGGGAAGACAGCAAATGTGATGCTCTCACTAGAGAACTGTTTAGATACGAAGATTTTTAAAAACAAACATGTGTTACCAGAAATAAAACACCCCTACGCAGTTGAAATGGGGATTGTAAATTGGGTGTGCCCTCGCATCACAGGGAGGATGTGCCTGTCTACAGGGATGTGACCTCATCCATCTCCCTGACCAACTAAAAGGCTGGCCAGACATCCTAACACAATTGCTCTTGGCACCTCTGCAGACTTCTGCTTGGTATTCTCTTCCGTAATGAATTAACAGGGAACATCATTATATTTTAAGATAATGTATATCAGTGGTATGTATTGGATCATTAAAGATTATTTTTCCCACAGGGACAAAACTGATGTGGTCTGCACTGAGCTACCATCCTAACCAACAGCAAGAGTAATTTTGCCTGTAAAATCAACTGCAACTTTTACAATAAAATCTGAGGCTAATGAGAGACTTCATTTTAAGGAACAGTTTCTGAAAACAAGCACTGATACATAATCCATTGCCTCCATGATTAATTAGCCCTATCATAAACTTCAGGGTTTCAGGAACTCACCATACCAGGCTACAGGACAGCCTGGCTAAAAAAGCAAGCTCATCCAAAGCATGCCACCAAATCAAAGACTAACCCATTGAGCAGAACTGGAAATTCATGGAAAACGTGAAAGCAGCCTTGATTTTTTTTTTGGCACCACAGACTGGCCCACTGAAACCAAACAGTTCCACAGTACAAGAAAGAAAATCGTAGAGTTCTGAAACCAAAAGCAGGTTCAAGTATTCAATGAAAAAAAGAAAGTGGCTTAAATTCAGGCTTTTTACATGTGTGTGTAACCTGTTTAATGACTTACCTCTCTCCCCTTATGTGTCACCAAAGCAGCCAAAGGCTTGGCATAGAATCTGCTGTAGGAAAATCCCAGGCAGCCATACATGCTGTTAGCAGTGAGTTTCAAAGCTTTCTGTCTGATATCATACTGAAAAGAAACACAACCAGCAAAAATGATCCAACCACAGCCATCAGAGAACAGAACTTAATGCTCACAATTACATTCACAGCTTTTTTATAGTCTGCAGCAGTGATGGGCTACAAATAAAGCACATTACAATCACTGCTCACTACTAATCATCCCTATTCTACAAGGCTGATCAGGGCACTTAAGGGGAATGGGAGGAAAAAATCAAAGGAGTTCTATAAAACACACCTGTAAATAGAGGTCAGGATTTAAATCTGGCTGTTTCATTAACTGCTTAACTTGGCGTCTTCTCTCCACCAGCTTCCTGATTTCTTTAGGCAAAATTCCCATTTCCAGAGATGGGTCTGGAAGCTCTGGAATTTCTTCCTCTTCTTCAACCTGTCAAATGATCACCACGGCTTATCATTTTATTGCTTGAAGATTAGATTTTAATGCATTAAGTGAAAAGCTTGGAGGGGAAAAAACCAAAACCACACAGCTTTTGCCAATTCCTGCAGAGCACCCAAAGCACAGTTTAGAACAAGAATGAGAGGCTTTTTGCAGTGTTTAACTGTATTACTTTGCTCCTGCTGGGGGACAGGGCCTAAGTCTGTTACACTGTGGGAAAAACACAAAGTAGGCATGGACCAGTAGCAGGAAGGCTTTGTTTTTTTGTTTTTTTTTTTAATTTTTATTTTTATTAGAGTGTGTGTGCGTGTGTGTTATATATTTATGTACATACACATATATAAATCCAGATAAGTAACACACACACATTATCACTCTTAGGTATATATAGATAGATACAAAAATATAAAGAAAAGTACACACACAGCAATTCTTTCCATGCTGAAAAATCCATGCCTTTTTTATCATCATGTAAGTACTTCTGGTGGTCAGACCTGTCAAAAGGAGCACATGCTCTGTGGAACTGACACTTTGAATCATACAACTGAAATATTAAAGCGACCACAGCAACGAAACAAAAACTTCACCCCAAGCAACTCTTGATTATAGTAAAACAACATAGCAGAAAGCACACCTTCTTAGCATGACTGAAGAAATAGTTGATCAGCAAAAATGGAAAGACATTTCAAGCACAATGAAAGCGACAGAAATGTACAAAGGAAGGGCAATAGAGACACTGTGAAGTTGGCAAGTTTAGTAAAGCAGTCTGGGGAGAACAGCAATAAGAAATTACACCAAAGCCTGATTAAACATCATACAGTGAGGGAAATCAAAATGAGCTGCTTCAGGTAGAAGCACACTTCAGAAAGCATGGAAAATCCAAAGGCAGCTTGGAGGAACTTACTGACAGAACTCCACATACTCATCTCCACATTTCTGCTATTGTGTTGATATCTCAGTTGTTACAGCACTAACTAATTCCAACCTGTGAGCTGATACCAGTGGAAAATAAAAGCCTCAGGTTCAACCTTTAGACCTGACCAGCTCAATGCTTCAGTTCACAACACAGTTCCACCAACAAGTGTTACAGCACATTTGAGGATATGAGAATCTCTAGCCATGGATAAACCAAAAGCCAACACCGCTGCTTATAGAAAATACATGGAACTGCACCTTCAGGAGGTTTTTCTGTTGTAATATAGTTTAAACAGCATGTTTTTTTGTGAAATTGGTCCCACAGCTGACACAGTTACAACACCACCCTCCCAAGACACACACGTAGTTTTCCTGATGTCTAATTAGGCTTGAGCTCATAATCATATTCTTTCCTGTAGAAAGCATGAGACTTTTGCCTACCTCCTTCAGGTATATTTGCATGAATTCTGTAGCAACTTAACTTCAGAACGCCTCTATCAAGACAGGATGAAACGAGTAAAGGGGCTCAGAAATTGCTAAGGAGGATGCGTGGCTGAAAAGAGTGTGGCTGAAAACGGCCACAGAGCCTCAGTACAAATCTTGTTTCATGAGGATACCAAGATTAGATGGGAGAGAACTTATCAAGATTCTGCAAGAGTATTACAGAAAGGAAGGTGACAGACACAAAATATTCAAAAAAGTCCCAACCCAAAACTCAATATGGTACATCTTTAAACAAGAACCACTTTCTATGTGTGAGAGAGGACAAAAAAATTAAACAGTGGAAAAGAACAGTTTCTTTAAAAGCTAATTCAGAGAAAACACTCTGAAGTTAAGATAGTGCAACTTAGGCCACAAGTTAAAGCACACAAACCTCGGCCCTTTTCTGTGCTTCTGAAGACAGTCGCTGCACTGTGGTAAAGCAGATGTTGAACTCCTGAATAATCGATGGGTACAAGCTGTTGAAGTCGAGAAGCAAAATAAACTTGTCATAAAAACCTAAAACAGAGTTTAAAACAAAAGTCATAATTACTCAAGTCTACAAAGGGACTTCATATAACTACACAATTAATATTTAAGTGACAGTAATACACTGTACCACATTTTCATAATCTAAATCCCCTAAAGCAGCTATTGAGATGCACCAATGCCCTTTACAGAAAGCTGTCAGAAGTGGAACGATCCAACCCCATTAACTCACCAGAGTTGAACAGATAGCTTCTGTGTTACTATAGGACACTTGTACAGTTTTCCCCACATAGAGGAGAAACTGAAAGAAAACTTACGTGTCCATCAGAAAATTATACATAGATATACGGTCCTAATTCCTCAAAAGAAGCAATTCCATAATCAATGTTGAGAATTTTGTTGTGTGCAACAACACTCCCCTCACAATGACAACACCAAACTCCCACAAACACCAATTCCCCACTGCAATCTCTCTGCATTTATGTAACCTACCTGTCTTTAACTTCATAGAAAAAAGAAAATTGCCACATCTTACCGACTTTGGGATCCAAGACTAAGCCCCCAACATATGCTGCTTTCTTTTTCCCTATCTTTGATTTATTCTGATCTTCAAAATCTTCATCTTCATCCACCTACATTTGGTATTTAAAAAAGTCATTATCTAGTCTCTAAGATTTCTGTAATGTTAGAGGAGTTATTTTTGGCAAGTCAAATACAAATTTGGGAGCCAGTGCAGAATTCCTTTTAAAATATATGCAAAGCATGGTGTTTTCATCATGATCCTTACAAAGCTCTCTACATGTCAAAACAGCATTCAAACCAACTCTGATAGGAAAAAACTGCTAACGAGATTACAAAGACCTTAAAGGATTGTCATCATTCAACATAGCACTAGAATGCCTTTTCCAACTGCCTGTAAAAGTCCATCCACACTACGAAAACAATCAACTCATGACCCAGAAGTGGTATGATTGCCCAATTAAGATGCTGGGTTCGGAAACAGAATGGCTGGGCTTGAATAAAACAAATAAAAACATTACTACTGACCTAAAGAATACTCTGGTATTTGTTATGTTGTAGTAAGAATTCTTCTCCCAATTGTTCAATTCTATTCTGAATCATTTAGAATTCTAGCACTATTCTGATGCAACAATACAATCAACAGAATTTATTGCTTTCAAGTTTGCTGCTGAACTTATTTCAAGCTAAAAAGCAAAATATAATGAAACAGAAATACTTTCTCAAATTTTAATTTGTTCACTAACAAACAACTGGATATTTCTATGAATATTATTTACACTGGTATTACACAAAGGAATTTTTTAGTACCTTTGGATATTTCACCCATATAACAAATTATACCTGAAATACTGAAGATATCAAAATAATTGTAAGTGCATCTATTAAACTACACAGATAATCTTCTTTACTGTTCCCTACACAGAAAAGTACTAAGTTTATTTTAATTTTCAACTTACAGAACAACTGAGATTCTACAGATCTGTGACACAGTGGAAAAGCTGTTACACTGTCCTGCTCTCATTATCAACTCCACACACACAAAAAACTTTAATTAAGCATATGTTGTGCCATTAAGTTATAGCTAAGTTAAGTTTGGAGCTGTGCTCCCCCAGAATATTAACACACAAAAGACAGAAGAGAGTGTTTGTTCCTTTTTTAAAAAAAAAATCTTGGAAAGAGAAAAACTGGACCCACCAGCTTCTGTGGAGGTTTTTTGAAAACTTGTTTGTCTGGCACTATGTAGTCCTTCTCATGAAAGGCATGAAGCAGGAGGAACTCGTTACGTTCAGACCGTCCGCCCATCATTGTCCTCGACTAAAGAGGGGGTGAAAAGAGAACTCAAAGCAAAGCACCGAAAACACTGACAGCAGAACAGACTAAGCAACGTCCTCCAACTATTTAAGTTCACTTAGCATTACTATTATTCTGTATCATCGCCATGCATAAAACTCAGAAGTGAGATTTTAAAGGAAGTTTTACATTATTAAGTGATTAGAACATTGAACTCTCCCACTCGCAAAAAATTTACAGCATCGTGCATTCTAAATTAGTGTTTAGAAATAAAAGCCAGCAAATCAAACACAGAAACCACAGAACTGTTTGGGGGGGGGGGTGTGGAAAATAATAAAAATGTACCATGACATTCCCAGAGATGTTTGTTATCTGAAGAGCCAGCGGCAGAACATTCAGCTCACACATGATCTGGAGAATGAACTTGGCATCCATCCAGGTGTTTTCCAGCATGAAAACTAAGCGAGGAGAATCACTGGGAAAAGAAAGGGCAATGTCAAATCAATTTCCTTTGCACTCTGTAGCAGTTTAGACCTATGTGCTGTATGGAACATAGTGGTATCTGTAGTACACCACTGCTGAATTTTATAGCAAGTTTTCGTAATTGAAAAACCACCCCAAAACTCAGGCTTGTATTTCCTGTTAGTGTGTCTACACCAAAGCTCCCACAAATCAATTTGCCTCACACATAATAAGCCTCCAGTAGCCACTACAAGTAGCTTAAAACACTATTTTATAATGTTAAGATAGTATTTAACTTTTCAAATATCAGTATGCTAAGTCAGCACCCCCATGACAAATCAAGAAAGCAAATGTAAAACTTTATGTCAGGGAACCAGCTCCTGTGCTTTCCAGAGAAGGATTAAAACTCTCAATCAGCAACATACCTGTACATATTTCGAATTTCCTCTGGTAGAATTGTCACCTTCTCTGTTTTCAAAATCTGATGGACCAGTTCAGACAAATGGTAACTTTTGCAACGAATTAGTTCTTTAGCAGAAATTTCTACATCACAGATCATTCGACCGCAGGCAGCATTCCTTTCAGCAAACCCTCCTCGACCCTTCATCATATCACACAAGGACAGAAAACCCAAACAAAATGAAACATACACACATTAACAAAAAATATCTATCCATAATATATGCTTATAGGACTCAGGCAAGTAACTTGGTCATTAAGTACTCAAATACTCTATTAAATACCAGTAATACTCCAGACTTGTAATTATGCCCTAAAGGAATCCATGTTTCCTTTCATTGTATGTGGCTATTAAGAAATAGATAGTTAACTCTCACTACTAGTGAGAGTTTACTACTCAAACTATCATGCTTTTTTTTTTTTTCTCCAACCTTTAGAACAGCCCCAACAAGAACCTGGGTATGGATTTTGTCTTTCCTCCAAGGATA
The DNA here is from genome assembly GCA_013397895.1 of Origma solitaria. NCBI lineage: Eukaryota > Metazoa > Chordata > Aves > Passeriformes > Acanthizidae > Origma > Origma solitaria. The sequence continues at coordinate 603,776 of VZRL01005687.1, read as the reverse complement.
CTTTTTGTAATAACAGCAGGATGAAAAAGTCACAGAGCCACACAGAAATAATCATCTCGGCCTCTAGGAAGGACAGGCACAGGCCAGAACACAGCCATGTTCAGCACTTCAATACTCCAAGCTTCACACATTGTCCTCTGAACAAATATGCCATAAGAACTACAGAATTATTAGCTTAGCAGCTCTCTATGGAATGATTCACCCATCAATCTAAATTGCTTTTTCTCATTTTACAGTTACAGCAGACAAAGACTGTTACAGTAAAGACTATTGCAATTAATCTGTCATTACTATCATCTAGCTGAGATAAGTAAACTAAATTAGCCTAACTTGATAATCAGTTTATCCTATTACTGCAATAAAAGTCATATAAACACTTGTAATTTCTGATCTGGGACCCACAAAATTCAGCATGACCAACAGTCAAAATACATCAGTGTCACATTTACAATTCCTTGGAAAAACTAATTCATTTTTAATCACATGCAACATAAAGGGGCTTAAAAGTCTAAGCAATCTTATTACCCCAAGCTTTGGCATATTAGACCTCCTCAGTCGACCTATCTTGGACCAGTGAGGGACTTTGCACAAATTAATTCTTTGAAGCAGCACTTCCAGATCAAATCCATAAATATTATGACCCTTGAAGCAGAAAAAATAACAAAAAAGGTTACAACAAATGCAAATTGAAAGACTTACTTTCACATATTCAGTATTCCTTTGCCCTTTGTGATTTTTTCCAACTAATTGATGGCATTATCTCTCTTGTAGAAAGCACTTTCTAAGAGAACATTCATCAACAGTACTCATTAGTCTTAACACTAACAATGCTGCTCAGTAGAATACCAAAATCAGCTCTATAACTGGCTCATAGCATACACAATACAGCTTCATCCTTTGATACCAGAGATTAGGATTTAAAGCTTTCTAGAAAAAACCCGCAACACTGTTCATAGAGCATATAAACTTCAGCTAAGAGTAATTCCTTTTCTCTCCATCTGTGGAAGTCACAATAGCAACATCAAAATACTGTCATTTTTTTTCCTCTGATACTACAACAGGAACAGCTGTTAAATCTGGGTAGCAACACCTTGCAAGCAATATTTACATATCAAAGCACTCCAGCAATATTTTAAACAGTGCTAAGCACATTGATGACACTGGTCTGTAACCTCAGCTGAAAGCAAACTGCTACCCTGAGGAACCTGAGTCACTCACCAAGAGCTGCAGGTCCACTCTAGCAGGTGCCTCTGTGCAGTGCAAGACTGTGCTATAAAAGCAGCTTCTTAAAATGGGCAGCAGCATTTCAACAGCCCTAATTAAACCAGGTGCAAATTAAACTGCACTAACACAGCTCTGCTGTTTTCAGGATAGGAGCTCTCACACCCCTGCCTATTGGCATCTTCAATTTTAAACTATTGGCTGCAACATTCTGATTCCTTCCCATAGCCAGGAGGGAGCTTAGGTCATAGGGCAAATACTGGATACCAGCTGCAGTGAGCTGAAAACCTCAGGAATTGACTGCTCATTTCATCCTACTCCCATCAGTTATTTGTATTTACCTACAGAAGAAAAACAAGTTGTAACTAACCTCAGACTTAAAACCAACATCGAATTGTCTTCAAAATTTTATTACGTGAAAGTAACAACTGCACATTAATTAAACATAACAGAAAAATAAAATGAGTAATTATAATAAATCCTCAACTGCCAATACAGTAGAAAATGAAAGAATGCTTATTACAGAACTTTGCTCAGATCCTGTGGACTTGTATAGGTTGTTTTTTTTATTTACAGCATAAACACAAATTAAATGAGCATCTGAACTGCAACAGAATCTTAAGTATACCAAGAGCCCATTTTTCTAGAAAATATTCAGGTTTTTGTTATGTTTTGTCCTTCTTAGTATAGTAAAAAAAATTTGTTTCAGGTATTGTGGAAATACTGCCTATTTTAGCTATTACTGGAAATAATAGTATGTATAAAATGCTGTCAGGGAAAATTCCGTATCATCTTTGTACCAAAATGTACCTGCTGTCTTATAAGCAAACTCAATTCATAAGGCAGTCTAAGACAAGCATTAAAAAGCTTGTAAGGGGACAAAAGAAAAAGAACAAAGCTGACCAACCGACAATATGCTTTAATTTAACTCTCAAAGTCTCAGAACTACTCACCACAACAACGTCTGGGTCAATTTTGTGAATCTTCGCAAGGAAAAATCCCAGCAGTGTTCTCTCTGTTGCAGCAATTTCTATTTTGGCATTCTAAAAGGAGCAAGAGAGCACCTGATTTCAATGACCCAGTAAGTTTAAAATGGAAGTATCTCCTCTCCCCTACTAGTTACAAGACAATAACAAAGCACCACGGAGTTCTGCTTTTCCTTCTGTAATTCAAGGATTTTTTTCTCACTCCCATACACATGGAAAGCTTTTCTCAGAGGCTTTTTTCCATTCTGCTTTTGAATGCAGGTGTCTAGTGATATTTTAAGAGCCTCCTAAGAATCAAGCACACCAGGAAAATGCTCCATATGCATCCTTCACTCACAGACTTAGGATCACACAGAAATAGAGAAAAAAACAAAAATAGGTTACTTTATTATTCTGTCAGCTCTCCCACCCTCCTTTGGAAAGGATGCCTTCTAAATTTTGACAGACTTTACTCTCCAAAAAAGAAGAAACAAATTCTCCCAGTTTACTACGAGTACACAGTCAGTTATAATGTAAATTAATCACAATTTTAGCCTCTTTGCAAAACCTCTCCTGTCTAACACCCCCTCTATTTTAAGGGTACAATTAGCAACAGTACTGAATCACACACAGCACACACCACTGCTTTTATAAGCAATACAGAATAAATACCTGGATTTAAGTTTGCAGAGTGGAAAATTAATTATATGATCATGCCATTTCTTTGACTATTTCTCTTCACCACTTACCAAAAGCACCATGAAGTTCATATTCTATAAGGTACTGCAACCAGAAGGGTAACAAAATGAAAATACCTTCTTTTTAACGGCTTCTTTGAAGTCATAAGGAAAAATGCAATCACTCGGTTTGGAAACAGCTGCAAAAAGTGATATTTGTACTTACACACAAGTTCTTAATTGTACCCTCCCCATAAGCACCATTCACAACAAAGTGATCTGAAGAAAACTGACCTCTAATTCTAAAACACCAGCTTTAAGTGAACACTGTCTTTAAGATAACCAAGTAATTACTAAAGCATTAAACTATCTGAATCAGTCATATTTGAGGTTATCAATGAACACTAAAATATGGTCCACAGCTCCTGAAGAACTTCCTCTCACAAGTATTCAACACTTCATCACTTCCAATCAGGGTCTGAATCTCAAGGTTTAGCTGATATTGACAGTGCTGCAAGACCTTTTTTTTTCCTAAGAAAACTTGTTTATAAATAATTCTGTTTAGAAGAACTGAACAGAAAAATAAGTAAGTGACAGTAAATAAATGATCTAAATTAATGGGCAGGGAAAGATGGAGTAAAACCAACAAAATTACAGGAAACTATATAGAGCAAGGTTACTTGGCATTGTCTCAAACTAAGATTTTTTTCACTTAATTCTTTGATAAAAAGTCAGTAACCACTGAAGTTAAAAAGGGGGAGACAAGCCTGTCCAGGAGTAGAAATTTTGTCAGTTGTCTATTTAAAGCCATTATTGCTGGAGTGACAGAATGAAGTAAAAATTAAAATAAATAAATAAATAATATAACCCACCCCACAACCAGAAAAACCAAAACATTATTAATTCTGAGGTTTTTCTTTTTTTTAAATTTTTCTACCCACAAACTGTTTCAAGTACTTACCACAGAAGTGTGTTTGAAAAGGAGGCTGAGGTGGAGCCTTATCCAAAGGAAATCTCTGATGAACCAGAGCTGCAAGAGCCACAACCTATACCAAGGAGACACAGAACACACAACTTCATAAGCATGACAAATCAATACTCATTTCTTCCCTCCTTTTTTTTTTTTTTTAAAGAGTTCCTAATCTCTTTTCTCTTTTTTCTACAACAGATCTTTCTTAAATTAATTCCAACTGCAAATAGTCAAAAAGAAGAAAAAAGTTATCAATTGATCTCAAGGAAAATAAAATAGTACTTGCTCCTAAATAATTATGTATTAAATTTGAGAGGAAAAATAATTCATTTTGGAAAACTTCTACTTTTATCAGTTTTTGTTCTGAGTCTGACCAGACCCCTCAATTTAAAGGATTCCCTATGGAGTGCAGGGGAGATGTGAGCAAGGCAAAGAAGCCTTGCCTCAGGAAGGGCTGTCTCTAAGCAAGCAGCCAACACTGCCAAGAAGCCAAGAGGATTTAGTGTTTGGAAGTTAGTAGCTTTACTGATGCTTTTGACTACTTTGCTGGCAGGATGGCCTGGCTCCCCAGACACTGGTCAGGAAAACCCAACAGAAAACAAAGCAGACAGACTTTAAAGCATCTTGGCAAGCAGAGTCCTGTTAGTACCTTGTGTATGCGTCTTTATGTTGGTCAGAAAACACAAATTTCCCATACTTCCACCAAAAAACTTCACCAAGAGGAATAATACTGTTTGAAAAATTTGCCAACCTATTAGCCTTCAATTCAATTAGCCAGAAACAACTATCATATCCTATTTGTGAATACTAAACCTCTTCCAAGGTTAATGAGAGCTACATTTAAAAAAAAAGAAGTGCCTCAGTACATGTCGTGGTCTGCAGTCCACAACCGAGAGTGGCCACCTAGCTCTCTCCACCTTTCTGAGGAAAGATCTTGTATTAGATTAGCAGGTGCTCTAAGATCAAGACCAATTTCTCATTTTAAAGTGAGTTTTACAAGCAGAAAAGCCTGGTCATTTTACCTATAACCTGTGATTAGCTCTTGCTAAATAAATAAATAAATAATTTTAAAATAATCTATTAACAGCTGTTCTGAGGCAATCTCATTTATAACTATGAGGCACAACAGACAAAATAGAAGGTCTGAAAACACACACAGGATCCATTGTCACAGTAAACATTCTCACCAAGCAGGCCCCTAACCCAGAGTTCCCATGCTGGTGAAACCCCAATAAAAATTTCTTTGAAAAGCCCGGAGTAGAGAAACATTTTTCAGCAGTAAATATATCTAAACATATTTTATGAGGCTGTTCCAAGGCTTAGAAAATGTTTAGTATATGTCAAAGAACAAAACCAAACCAAAATGAGAGCAGATTACTTACCTCATTCTGGTGAGTCTTTGGGTTCTGAATGGTCTTCATGCTGAAGGACATGACCACCAGAGGAGGCGGAGGAGAAAGATCTTTAACCACATTCACCAAGCCAGGCTTCACGGCCACAGCCTCCACTTTACACCAGCTGACTGGCTGATTTGAAGGCTCTGAGGAAACAACACAAACCACCTCCATTCTTCTGAAGTTATGAAAAGCAGAAAGATGAGTCATTTTCAAGTCACGTAAGTTTAGCTCAGTATACATGGCATTAGGGTATGCATCAAAAAGCAGCTGCTAGGCACTGCACAGTTCCCTCTGACAGCCATTAAAAGTTATAATCTCATCTGTGCAGTGCAAAACTTTATATGGATAGCCATCACTCAAAAAAGGAAGAATAAGAAGAATAAGTTACAATTTGTACTAGATAATGAAAATTAAACCAGTAAGTTGCAAGGCTAATGTACAAAATGTTAATTCATCCATACAATTTAAATTTCCCCTCCTCCCTCCGATCTATAATTATGTGTGTTTCCTAGTAACCAGGTATTTCACATGCAAACCACCATACGTGGATTTTTTATTTCCAGCCAGCAGGGTCCTTTGATCTTCTGATTCATCAAGAGAAGCTCCAGGCTAGAGGTGTTAGTTCCAAACACATGTGAAAACGTTTGTCCCTTCAGATCTTGGGGAAGCCGAGGGTATTCAGCCTAACAAGTAACAGAGAGCAGTGAGTCATTTCACCCCACAGAAGTCTTCAAGGTTGACAGACCATATTCAGACAGCACCTTAACAAAACTATACAGTACCTGAAATCACCATCATTCCCCCACAAGCAAAGCCCTAACTCATAATACCTTACAGTAATTGAGGAAATCACACTAGAGGCTCCACTTAAAAATCAGGACAGTAAGGTAAAAAAACACTGAAGTTACAGCTCTGCATCCATATTGGATACATCAGTCAAGACTACAACAATATTCAATGACCATTTTAATACAGAAACTGCTCACATTGTAAACTTAATTAGATAGGGAAGCAAGTCATGGTGCTTTGTCAGATTAATTATACTCACCGAATATTTAACTTCTAGGTATTCAGATTTTGCTGGTACATCTGGAATTTCAAAAGCGTAGTATTTTTCCACTTTCTATATAAAACAAAGGTATTATATTTTCATTATCTCCCAACTGAATATTCATTCTGTCCAATAAGAAAGCTAAAGAAAAAAAGGTCAGCCAAAATATACATTTCAAATATCATGGACTTGATCACATATTACCGATTCTGCAATTCATTATAACCAGTTGAAGATGGTAAGAATATTTCAGTCCCTGTTCTTAATCTCTGTATGTTTTCTGAGCATGAAGAGTTTCTATAGAATTGACTTGCAAGTATACTAACCACTACCAAAAAAACACCTGGCACTTAAGCAATCTCAGAAATATTCTTTAAATTCACAGCTTTCAGACATACTCTTGAGCATTGGTGGCTGCAGACCACTGCAAAATCCCAAAATGGCTGAGATGGAAAGGGATCTCCAAGGACTGTCTAGTCCAGCTGCCTGCCCAGAGCTGGGTCAGTTACAGTGGGTTACTCAGGGCTCTCTCCAGCCAAATTTAAATATCCCCAAGGATGGAGACTCCACAGCCTCTCTGAGCAACCTGTCTTTGATCTCCCTTACAGTAAAGCAGTAGTTTATGTACTGATAACTTTCATTTGTTTCAAATGGTATCCATTGCTCTTGCCCTCCATTGGGCACCAACAAGAGCCAGCCAGAGTCATCTATACTCATGCTACTCAAATGTTTATAAACAATGAAAAGATTCGCACCGCCAATCCCTCACCCTGAACCTTCTCTTCTGCAGGCTGAGCAGTCCCAGGTTTCTCAGCCTCTCCTCAACATGACAGATGCTCCAGGCCCTGTAATTATCTTTGCGGTCCTATTCTGGATTTGTTCCACTAGCACACATTCACACAGGGGAGCTCAGCCAAACACTGCACTCCACAGGTGCTCACCAGGGCTGCAAAGGGGAAAGGACCAACTCCTGACACTTCCTGATAATGCCTGGGGCAGTCTTTTCTCCAACGGTACCTGAGATTATTCCAGTCTTCATACAAGACCATTTCCTTTTTTTTTTAATTTGATGGGATCCCTGTAGGTCATAAGATCTATCTGGCTCGTAAAAACTCTTTTAACAGCACATCCATCTGGTATATCAACATCTTTTGGTTTTGTACTGCCTGCGGACTTGCTGTGTGCTCTATGCCATCATCCAAACCGTTAACACAGATGCTAAGCAGGATTGAATGAAGGATCAACCCTTGGGGTGCACCACTAGGGACAGGCCTCCACCTCGATTTTGTGCCAGTGATCACAACATTTTGAGCCCAGCAGAGCAGCTGGTTTTCAGTCCATCTCACTGCCAACTTCACTACCCCACACTTTATCAGTTTCTCCGTGAGGATGCTATGGTAGGCAGTGTTGACAGGCTTCCTAAACTCAAGAGAAACAACAGTCACTGCTCTCCTCTTGTCCACCAAATCAGTCCATCTCTTCCCAGAAGGCTAACAGCCTGGTGAAGCATCATTTCCCCTCTGCAAATCCACACCAAACACTCCCACACACCTTCTGACATTGGCCAGCTCCCTCCACAACTCAGGGTGCATCCCATCAGATCCCACATGCCTTTATCTGTCCAATTTGTTTTACTGTGCCCTAACCTGATCCTCCTCCTCTGAGGACAGGTCTTCTTTGCTTCAGGCTTTCCTTCTGGTCTCTTGGGCATCAGAGATTGCTAAAGGCTGGATTTAGCAGTAAAGACCAAGGTGAAGAAGACATGCAGTATTGCAGCTTTTTCTTTGACCTCTGTCACCACATCTCCTGTCCCTTTCAGCATCACTTTTCTCCTAGTCTGCCTGTGTCTGCAGAAGCCCTTCCTACTGGTCTATGTCTCTCTCACCAGATCCAGCTCCAGGTGGGCTTTGGCTTTCCTTTACCCACCATGATGTCCCTTCCATTAGTCCATCCTCTAATCCTGACCAGCTCCCTGCCCACCTTCAGGCAGGGCTCCATGCATTCTCTGATACACAAAAGGATCTCCCCCTCCTTGGCATCCCAGCCTGTCTTAACCACATCCCATCCCACCACATGTCTGTGATCCCAGCCAGACTGTATCCCTGTAACTGCTGCACACAACTCCTCCTTTTACACTGAACGCTTTTGTGTACCAGCACTTCAGACAGGAACCCAAGAGAGATGATTTCCCAACCATCTGCCGGCTTTTATTACATGCTTACAGCAGATCATTTCTGTGACACTACTGTATACTTCATTTTAAGTGACTTGGGTTTTACTAGAAAGTAGTCAAGTTTGTTTACGTATCTCTAACGAAGACAGTTAAAGAAATATGAAGTTCAGTACAACTTTATTGAAAGTTAAGTATCACTTCTGCTTTCTTCAAGAACAATAACAATTTTTTGCAACATGCACAGCTTGTCAGTTTCTAAGAATAACTACCTTCATTTTCCAAACAATTACAGTATCCTGTGCAGCAGTGCTCTGGGACCTGCTGAAATGCCATGCTCTACCCTGTAGGATGTGTGTTTTGCCCTGTAGTACTTTACAAACCATCTGCACCACTGTTACATACTCCTGCTATTATGTTATGGCATAACTCTGCTAGTGCATTACTACAGGAATTTCTAGAGGCACCTTAAATTAAAAATCACATTTCTCACTGGACAATGCACTACTTTCACCACTTTATACACAAGACTCAGCATAATATGTCTTTGGAGAACGTTTAATAAGAAAATTGCACAGTTAGGCAAATTTGAAGTTATTTTCTTTTGGGCTTGGATGGCTGGTTTTTTTCCTTAAATTAATAGCATCAGCAATAGTTCCATCAGGGTGCTACAACAAGCAGTTAAGCTTGGTACTTCATGTACTGCTGCAGTTGTAAGGCTGCAGAGCCTGGGCAGGAGAGGAGAGGGGCCTCTGCTATAAATAGGAAGCAGACAAATCCAGAAACTACTACGGCATCAATAGTTTCATGGAAACAGAAGTGTAACATAACTTGGTACAAGAGCACCACTATGAAGCCAGATCAGCATTGCAAACTACCATGCAAATGTGGATCTGAACTGCTGAGCCACAGCAGCACCTCAACATGAACAGATCAGAGCTGTAACATAATAGATGGCAATGCACTGCTTTTAGCATGTATCACTGGTGTATCACCCACTCCTCTTGTTTTAATTTTAAAAAAAAAACCCAGGCTTCAAACAAGTTCTTGTTGAAAATGCAAGATGAACATCGTATAAAAATAGTCCGCTGTAGTGATTCATCTGCGTTATTCCACAGAGCTCAGCTCAATTACACGAGCGTCTGGTCATAACTCAGTGAATGAATGCTTTGCTGCAGAGTAATCTGCCCTTCAAGTGGTCCTTCAGAGAGCAGAAACGAGCAGCAGTGATTAGCTGCTAAGTTCCTAAGTGGAGTAAGGCTGCTTTCAAATTGATTTGTGAAGACTTGCTAACTTGGCAGCAGTGCAACCCATTGAAGCTACAATTAGCAGCAGGTGCAGCAGGAAATGATATGGCTTAAGTGTGTTCACAGGGACAAAGTTGGGTGCTGGCAAGGCCAAGATGCACAGAGAACAACCTGTCTCGGTGTACAAATACTGGCTCTCTCCACATCATCACAAAAAGGGGTATATTCTGAATAAAGGAACTCCGGGTGCATGGCAGGGATGTCAGTAATCTTCCTGATTTCCAGCTAATGATGGAAGAAGAGTGGTTTTCAGTTTCACAGTACTGTGCAAACACTGAGACTTTGTATTACTCTGAATGCATTGCTCACAAGTCTCACCTGAGCAACAAGGCCATTAGTCTGTTTGAAATATTTCAAAATATGAACCCTTAACAACTCAGCACTGAACCACTGGCTGCACATCACAGAGCAGGGGAGATCTTTTGAAGTGCATTAGCTCTTTACCACATAGAGTCACAACTGTGTAGAGATCACTTTTTGGAGCATTTGTTTAGGTGAGTGCCACAAACCATTTCAGCTCAAGAGCCCTGCACACCCCTATGGAAACACAGAGGCAAGGGCTGTGTAACAACATATTGTGGTATGAGTACAATGAAGAGGAGGTTGATGACTCCTTACGAAAAACAGACTAAGGTATATAACCAGACAAATTCAGGTATCTCAGGGAGGAACAGAAGAAAAGGAGGGTGCAGTAATGGGACAATCCCATTACTTCCACAATTACCTTGCAGAAAGCACAAAGCCTTCCTGCTGCACAGGTGTAAGCCTGGCCAGATTTGGCGCCACTTGTTTGCATTTTGTGTAATCCGGAATATCTGAGCTACTGTAATACTTTCTTTGAATAATCCTCCAAAGACGCCATTAACAGCCCTGCTCTACTATCCTGTCTTTTGTCTTACCCCCCCATATTACTACTGCCATACCCTCATACTATCTCCAGTTCTCATTAAACCCTCCCAGAATGCAGTAGCTATCAAAATTAGCAGAAAACTACACAAGCAAAATAAAGCTGGATAGCTTTTATCCTTAGTAAAATTCAGTTTACTGAAGAATTCAACATAATTTGTATCCTTACTGTTCAGAAACAATTCTGGTAGGTTATTTCAGTGCTTCCCTGCACCCCCAACTATCCTAATTTATACATGAATTAAAAATTACAAATTCGCTCTTTTGCTAAAACTGTCCTTTAAATAGCTCTCTTGCTGCTCATCCTCTTTTAATGTTTTTAGAGAGCAAACAGGTCTTATCATTATTCTTCACTTCACTAGCTAAAATATTAAAGCTCTTGCATAGTTATCTCTGGTATAACTGCTTCTCCTTTTGTCTCATCCTTCTAATTGCCATCTTTTGTACCTGTAAGTCACTTGAGTTAATCTTTCCTCATGAGGGTGGCCAAGTGCTGTAATATTCAAGGGAAAAAAAATTCAACAGTGCTCCTACTTCCCTACTCCTGTGTTAATCCAAGGACCCCACATGTTCCGTAGCCATGTATCCTGACAAGACTGTTGGGTCTTTTGTCCTGAGGTCTGTCTAATCTCAGTAAAAAATTGACAGGTTTTACTTTGATTTTTAAAAGCCATCTTTAAAAGTTAACTACATTACTCCATTACCTCATTCACATTATTCTTACTTGGCACACCATGGAAAAGATGGAGGTTTCCCAAGATTCTGTTAGCAGATCTGCATCTTTTTGGAGACCTTTCTCCCTCCTTCCATTTCTACAGGAGTTTGCATCCTCTCTTTTAAGGAAGAATTGTTTTCCTTTGAGTTCTCTACCTCATTCCTGAATGGATTGAACAGTGCGCTATCAGCAACTTGTTTTTTTTCTATTGTTAAATTCACTCCTTTCTGATCCCACATGTAATTATGTTATAATCAACCATACAAGAGAAATAACAGAGAAAACTGGAAAACCTAAATTTACATCAGAGTTTTGAGAGAGAAAATAAGCTAGAACAAAAAAAAAGTTTTACAAAGTACTAATGTCACATCCATTTTCCCTGAACTCTGTAAATAACACACTAAGCTACAAGTTGCTGAAAAGATGTGTCTTGCATGAGTTTGCTATTTGAGAAACACTGCTTACATTTTCACTGTAACAACTTGAACTTTCTAGCTAGCTTTGGATGAGATTACTTCCCAAGGATCTTTCCAACCTGAATTACCATACAAACTTGTTTTTATGTTCTCTTATTTACATATTGTTAAATTCCATTCTTCCTGCATTTTTACTTGCCATCTCACTTGCTGATTAACTATTCAGGAACGAATCCTGTGAAATCACAAGACTGCCAGGCTGGGAGAAGTTACAACTAATGAAAATCAGCTTTGCCAGACTAATGACATGTTACTTCAAGAAACATAAACGTTTCTGAGCACTTCAGTCAGAACAGATTTTTCCCCTAACTTGAATGTTTGTCACATTTCCCCACCCAAGCTTCCCACCTCTGCCCCCTGCGTAAAAGACAAAATGTCCACTCTATGTAAGTGGACAATAAAGCTCTCATATTAGCAAACTAATTCAGTCCAAATCTGCAACACCATCAGCAGTATCAGCTCTTTTACTGCAGATTCATGACAAGTATTATATTAATTTATGCACAAAGTTTCCATCATAGCACTATTTTGTTTTTCCAATGACACTTTAGAGGTTTGTTGAGTAAACAGAGCACAGTAAAATAACACCATTAAGGCTATTGGCCATAACTCTTGAGCACAAAACAGTTTTCAAGACTGAATGACAGTCCCCACTTGTTACCTCCTGCATAGCCACACTACGACAATCCACGCTTTGAACAGCATGCACTCTAAAAAGATAAATCTGCAAGGATGAGAATAAGGATGAGACATGCCAAAAGATAAAGCTCAATAAGACATCTGGTCAAACACAAAGACAATCTAGACCCAGAGTACTGACTTATCTGCTGGACAACACAAACTTTCATTTTAAACTCCGGCAGCATGAGCTGAAACCCAGGCGTTAGGTGTCAGAACATCTATCTGCATTCTCAAAAGCAGCTCAGCAAGCCGGTCCGATATACAAACCAGTTTTAAAAAAGCTAATGAATTAATTTCAAAAGCATTGTTTAAACTTCTGGTGGAACAACCATGTTGCAGATTTACCATTCTTAAAGGAATATGGGTATTTGGGATGGCTTTTACAAGCAGGTACACATTTACACACGTCAGGAGTTACATATTTCCATTTCAGCATAACCTCCCTCATTGGACAATGTTTCCACAGCCTTCCAACCTTACAAATGAGAACAACAGGAAACTACCAAATAGGATGCCTGTAAACAAACCTTGGATTTGAACTTCATAATCTTGTACTTTGGTGAAATGCTGTCATTAAATTCCTTGAAAACACTCATTAGAGTTACTGGAGTCTCCGTCTCTTTGCCAGTAGATAGGTCGATTTCCTCAAAAACAGAAGTGAATTAGAACAAATTAACAAAAAATGCCAGCAGACACAATAGTAAGATGAATTTTACTTTGTTATTATTAACAATGTATCTCTTTTTTCAGGAAAAACTATAATGCAATCAGCCAAGAAATCCCAAATTTAGAAAATATTACTTGAAACAGAATATTTAAAAAGCACTAAGTTTTCTAGTAATACTTCAAGACCACTTTATTTGTGAACCAGCAAGTCTAAGGGTAAAAACTTATCTGCAGTTGTTAGTTAGGGTCAGGGGAAGTCCCAGTGCTCTACTGCGCAGCTCATATGTCATATATTGTGCACACATTGTTTTTAACCTTAACACCTACATCAGACAACTCTGGCTTCCAACAGCTTCCATAAACACACTGCTAGAACTCACAACCTGCCATAAGCAGAATGAAAGGTACTTTCATTTGACATGCTTAAAAGTCACACTTACTGTTTCACGTGGCAGCAGATAAACAGTTCTCTCAATATTTTTCACTGTCACACAACAGCTGACATAGGTGCTTGCAGATTCAATCCAAACTTTGCCAAACAAAAATACCACACCTAAGGGAAAAGGGCAAAGAATTCAATATGCAATTTTTAAATTAATCATTCCTAACATTCCTTAAAGCAGCTTATAATGTATTCTTGCATTAAAACACAACCATTTGTAGTTTAGGTCCTTGAACAACAAATCTTCCCAATGTATCAGTCCATTCTAAATTGTTTTAAACACCAGCTTTACAGACACCTGTATCGTTCTTCATGTCTCTACCTCCATTGCTATAGTAACATCTGGTATGTAAAATTCAAAATGGCATTACACAGCCAGTCTCAAAATTCTGTTCTGATGCTCCATTTCTGCCTATATTAGTTTGATAATCCCTGGAGAGAGGGAGGTAGGAGAGATGTCAGTGAAAGCTGAATATTATCAGAATGCCTGTGCTGTCAATCAATCCTGTAATGTGTGTTATCTACAATTTTTCATTCTTCAGCTAGACCAGTACAATTAACTCCTTTTCCCTACACTTCCGTACCATGAGATCAAGACTCCACTACCAATAAAACCTGTAGAAATACATTTTGAAGACAACAACTACAAGCTGATCAGTTGTAAAAAGTTTTCAAGTGACTATTATTAACAAATGAGGACACCAGAAGATGCATGACATTGCAAGAAATACTGGATGCCAAGACAGCAGCTGTAACTAAGGGAGACACTCCAATTATACAGAGCAGGACTAGTGGCAACTGACTTCACTGTGGACCATGTCATTACTGTACATGCACATCTCTGAGCCCAGAGAACTTAGCAATAGCACAAAATGCTTCAAACTGCTAATCAAATTACATCAAACTTTAAAATAACAGTACCAAGCCACCTGACTGTCACGTATAGTTTGTGAATTACAAGTACAAAAACTTCCAAGTACCACTCAGAAACCTGGTTTCACCAGGCTCCCTTCAAGCTCCAGATAATTTGGAATTTGATTACATGGAAAACACTCTTCCTACAGCACACCACTATTGATGAAAACAGAAATAGCAGTGCTGAGACTGCCTCAGAAACAGTGTTTCATGCACAGAAGATTTTGGGATCTGCATTTCTCCTTGGCCTGGCAATGCACAAACAAGTCCTTGGTTAAGAGTTATAATTTATCTTTGCCAGGAGATCTATCAGGCATAAAGGCACCTTTCTTACTCCATTAGATCAAAGATAAATCAGTGAAGATGCACTAAGATGGATGACAGAGTCAAAGTGACAGGCTATGAAAAATCATTTTCTGAGTGCTTGGAATAGATGTGAACAAGACTACTTTTGTCAAGGACAGAGAATGCTGCAGTTTTGAAGATGATGAGAGCAAGGACACAAGTTTCAGCTGCACAAAATATCTTAAGAAATTTTAATACAGAGGCAATCTTGAAGGTTTAGACAGTTTGAATAGAAGTATCGAGAAAGAGCTCCAATTGCAGATCTAAGTGACAGGGAATATGTAGTTCTTCTCCCCAGCAATCTTTTACTTTTTTGTTATGGATTTAAAATTTTTTTTTAAAAAACCAACTCAGATTGGTCTGTATCATACAGAAAGATTAAACTACGAGAGACCACAAAACAGTACCTGGCTGCTTGAACAGCTGGCAATATTAAGAGCATGGAGTAGTTAACCTGTCAGAGTACACATAAGCAGATGAGGTAGAAAGAAGGATATAGGAGCCAGTCAAAGACAGGTTAAAAAACTGCCTGGATTGCAAAGACAAGCTTTAACCAACTCTAGCACAGACAAATAAGTGGTCTTAATAACCAGACTTCACAGAATCAGATTAATTTAGAATGGAAGGAACCTTTTGAGATCATCCAGTTGAACACTGACACACACCACCACCCCCACACACAGTAAAAGCAGGACTAACTTCAAAGAGTTTTCAGAGACATTTCATGCAAAACAAAAAAAACCCAAAACAAACAAAAAAAAAAACCAACCCAAAACAAAACAAAAGAGAGATATCAGGCCCTATCCCCTGCAAGCCAGACTATGGAAAGACTAAAGAAAGATAAAATAGGGAAAAAAGCTTATAAATCAAAGTCTATGAGAAGAAAAATCATGCTACCAAATGAACCAAAAGGTAAGCAAAGTCAAGACATAGGGAAAATGCCTTGCAGAGGGGGAAAAGAAAAGGGCAGGTTTTATTCGTTATTTCTTTTAAATGTTAATGGGATCACAATTCTCAAGTTCTCTGCCTAAGACCATAAAGGGAATTATGAAAAGTAAGCCTCTAAAAAATCATTAAGTTTGAAAGAGTCTTATGATTATGCTATAGTATTTACTCTTCAGGCAATGCATTTGACATCACAGCAAATGAGGCATAAACAAAGATCATGAACATGTTAAACAAAAAGCAATATCAAAATTTTCCCTTCTACATTACTAATTGAAAACAGGTGCAGTCTTTATTATTCAATCCTGAAAAAGTCATAATGAGAAAAGAACACTCCTTGCATGCGAGGAACAGAAATCCTTTCATAATTATGTTCCATTCAGCAATCACTGACTTATAAGACAAAAAAAAAAAGGAAAAATAACAATAGCAGGCTCTTTAAAAGTAGCAATTTTATATTAGATCCATTGATTTCATCAAGATATCTATGATTATTACCACTCCCATCACCAAGCTGTTCAGCCCAGCACAGTCTCATATTTAAGTCTGGCATCCCAACTCACAACAAAAGGTGTTAACAAAGAAACGTATCTGACTCAATGCTTACAGCACCAACCCAGAAAAACCTCCAACAACATATGGAAGAACTTTCTGGTAAACACACATGAAGCACAAATTAGAAACCCAAGATCCTAAAGCTGCTGATGAAATGAGGGGGCGGATGAGAAACGCTCAGAACAGATGTGAAAACAAATTCTTTTGTCAGAGCAGAGATCAGAATGATGCAATTTGAAGACTATCAGAGCTAGGATTCACACGTCAACTGCACAGAGTATTTTAGCAATATTAATTCAAGGACAATCTTCAAGATTTAGATAGTTTGAATTAGGGGTTAAGAAATACAAGATAGACCTCATATTTTTCAGGTCTCCTTCCTCCCTTGACAGACCTACGTTTCCTTAATATAAAATGATGCAACTGCTATTGTACAGGCTTTTTAATCATCCACATGAATTTTAAGTTACTTTCCCAAAAACAAGAAAGCATGCTCAGTTGTTGCACCTCTGAGCAAGAAATTAAGAACTTCAGCTTGCTCCTGGAGTGTATAAAATTTTAAGGACAATGGGTCACCAACACTTAACAGCACTAGTAAGTCCGTTTTACTTCCCTACTTCTATACTAGGCCAAGAAACGACACTCTTCTCTCAGACACAGTGCCCTGCTCTGCAGACAGAGGTACATAAAAACAAGAGGTGAATGTCTTAGCGCACAGAGACACAGGGTATTTAGATATAATTTAGTCAAGTCTGAAAATCCCAATTGAACAAAAAGAATCAGACTGGCATTTTCAGCCTTTAGCCGAACAGTTACCTGGCTGACTGAACTGATCTTCATAAGCATCCAGCCAATAAAACCTTAAGACTTGATCACCACTTTCCCCATTCACAAGCGGAAGGAGATTGGGGTCCAGCTGAACTTCTGCTGCTACTAGATCAACTTCATCCTCATCAATTCTGTCCCAACATGAGAGACCTGGGAGAGAACTTCTGCAGGTTTTGCAGAAGAGTAAAAAAAACAAATCAAATTGTGCCTTTGTTATAACCACCATTTTGCTTTTCTCCAAGTCTACATTCTCACACCTTTTGTTTTCTTTCCACTACCAAGCAACATTCCCAACAGCTGGGTTTCTTCAGGTTTCAAATTTCTGAAAAGAAGGATGGAGTGACAAAGACAGAAACCCACATGTAAGTATGGCTTTTGATATGCCACACACAAGCTTTAAAAATCAGTCACCTGGTATTTCAGCCTTGATCATTCAAGTCTTTACATAACAAATATATCCATACAAGTTGCTCAGTGGGAACAACAGATTATTTCAACAAAACCATCTTTCAGTCATTAGATGTTTAGGTCTTTTTCATCATTCAAATATTTTACAGTTTGAAATACTTTGTTATGGAAACATATAATTCAAGATTTTCCAAACAATTTTTAAAAAAAACAACCAGGGAAAACTCCACCTATTTTCCTAATTCCAAAGACATAGCTGTTCATCATTACTTTCTGAAACAAAACTTTTATCTACAGGTAACATTATGAAATTCCTTCACATTCACTTAGAATAAGCATCATTAGCAATTCCTGGTTTCTGCTTACTGACATCAAAGTTCACTGTTCAACACCTACCCTGAGTCACCTCAATGTGCTGAAATACATTGTAACACACTAGATCCCAAAAACATGATATATCTTTCAATTAGGTAGCTATCAGCCCACTACTATTCTTAATTTAACTACAAAAAAACTATTGCATAGCATTATCACCATTCTGTCTGTATCACAGTTATCTTTTTGGCAAAGACAAATATGAAGATAAATCTAAGGTTTATGGATAGGGAAAGCTTTCTTAATGGAAGAAAAAAAGAAGAAAAAGAGATTCTTACAAGACAGATGTCTCTTTCTTCTCTGATTCCAGCTGCGCTGTATCTTTCTTTTCAATTCCACTGTCTCTTTTCAAACTTTCAGCTGTCTCAGGTATAGTTTCCACATGCTCTGCTTCCATAGGTTCATCAAAGTCCTCATCATCAAAATCCATCATTCCCTGATCATCATCTGGAAGTGCTGCAGATAGAACTAAAGGCTTGAATCATTACAATGACATGCTGCATACTACACCAGTATGCAGAGATAGCACACTATAAGCATTAACATAATATACGGTATTAATACACAGTATTAATATACAAACAAAGTATCACATTTAAGCTATCTAAGTTAGTATAAATTAACAAGTGTTTTAACACTACTATGCCATATTTAAAGAATTTCCAGAATTAGGTTTTGATTTACTTTTGATACCTTCAGTAGCTTTCTCTCCTACTGCCTTCACTATTCCTTCATTTTCCATAGGTTTTTGCATATACTTGGTGTCCTCATTTTCAGAGTCTCTGACAGATTTTGCTGTATAATTGGGATGTTTAGGATGAAATGAAGATGGAGGTGGAGTTTCCTTTCTGACATGAACAGGAGGTTTTTTTGTTATAGGGGTGACTACCTGAAAAACATTTTCATAATGCATTAAAAAAATCTCGCAAGAACAAAGAAGAAAAAAAACCCCAAAAAACAACAACAAAACCTTGCACTTGCTATTTGCAGAACTAGTAACCAGGGCTAGAGGAAAAGTTTCACATTCTTTGCAACATGACCTTCTCTTACTATATTTCCCCTTTTTTCCAGTTGCTTCTAGTTTTGAACACTATTGTGAAGATGAGTAGCACTGGTGATTATTTTCAACGTAAGAGTTGATGTCACTATTACACAAATCAGGTTTAACAAATCAGATGTATGTACACTACTCCATTTTCCCTCTACAGACCATTACCAAATATCTCATTGTACTTCCAACTATAAAGTCCTTCCCATTTACCAGAACTCCTAACAAAATGCTATTCTTACATCCTTAAGAGCCCATCCCTCCTTTCCAAAATCTTCCACTGGGGCAAACTTTTACCCACAGCTTCAAGTTTCCATTTGTTTTCCATTTCTGCAAACAATTGGTCTCTTATCCTTTTCCACACCACTGTTTATTTCACCTCCCATCCTCCTCTCCTTGCCACAAGCACCTTTTCTACCCTTTGGAAAAGAAACAAAGCAGAAACTCACCTTCATGTGACACACCTAACATTGTAACAACAGTTTCACATGTCAGATGTAACAGGTACAAACTCCTACTATACTAAAGATACAAAACCAATTGTACTGTTTATGTGTTAACATGAAAGGTGATGCAGAAGAATGCATGAAATTACACTGTAACACTGCTATGGAAGCTAAGAAGAAAGTTAATTTCCAGGAGGAGAAATAAAAGTCAACAGTATTCAAATCAACAAAACTACAGATCAGTGTTTATTAATGAGAACAGTTTTCCCCTTTACCTTAGAAGTTTGGGACGGCACAGAGAAAGGATTGAGTGGTACTCCAGCAGATCTTTTCCTTTTCAGCATTATAACTGGTGGTGGACTTAGCTGAACTGTCTGAATATTGAAAGAGCAGAGAAAATGGCAAAAGGAAGAGTTGTTTCATGTTTCCTTTTGCCTTGGTTAGTAACATTTTCCATCAAAGAGAAAGAGAGTCACTGGTATTTTTTGTTTACCAGGAAAACACACCTCCTGATACAAAACTCAGCCCCATAAAATGTTTTCTGAGCAATCAGCCCATGAAAATGGACACTAGATTTTTTGGGGGAAAACAGTCAGAGAAAAACTGTCATGGATAAGTGAAACAGTTTTCAAACAGTGGGAATTCCAATAGCTAACCATGCCTTTAATGCACAAGTATGCGAATAACTTGTGCTGTTTTTCATGTCTGCTGAAGCAGTAGTATTGAGCATATGTGCCTCAAGGAAGGTACAAGTGCTCTTTTAGCACTGTTACACTAGAGGAAAACACATTTTAGCTTATTTACATGCACAGATATATTATATAACCTTACTGACAGGTAATAACAAAAGAAATTTTAAAATACAAACAGCAAAACAAAATAAAAATTAATAGCTAACTACTATTTAAGTATACAGAAGCCACAGTATAATAATTAGTATTATTCTCCCTAATCACTGTTCCACAAAATTTGATAGCATTAAAATGCATTTGTTTAACAATTTGAGGGGGGTTTATAGTCATAGGGAGAAGTAAAATAATAATAGCACAAAACTAAGAGCATAACTTTACTTTGGGACATCCTATACCCTTTACTGCCCTGAAAAGACAGGTTAAGTTTATTATGGTTCAACATATTCCACCTCAGTATCTCACCACTACAGCAGTTTCAACGTTTATATGTGAGCAATCCTTATGGTTTTAAGAAATCTTGCTAAAAGGTCATTAGGTATTTGAGACAGTCCAACCCTGTCACAGCAGCCATCCTGCACTCCTGCCTCAAAGGGAGTGTTAACCTTGCTCTCTGTAGCCAATTGTGGGAAGCAGGAGGCATACAGAAGTTCAGGCTACATCACCTGCTGAAACATTGCTCCCTCAGCTCCTCCCATGAACCCAAACAGGTCAGAGGGAGATGTCCTACAGTACCCTGCCTGAGGTGGGGTGACAGATATACAGCACACATGATTCAGAGGCAGCCAAGACCTCTTTCACTCCAAGGTGACTAAAACCATGAAGACTGCATTAGCACAGGCCCCACATCATCTTAATATAAACCATCTCTAATCACGTCATAGTGGTATTGCCTTATCAAGCAATACAGTCATGCAACATCTGCATGGTGGAGACAATAGGTAGACTGCACACATGTGGAATATATCAATGAGATGTGCTATGGATGAATTCAGTCTTAGATTGTTTAGTTTCGCAAAAAACTGTATTTTCTTGGTATATTCCATGACAAGAAAAATTAATGGATTAAGGTTGTTTCCAACAGATTTTATTAACATACTTACTTCAGCACTAATATCTTGAAGAATATCCCCAAGTAAATCATCCTTGGACAGGTCCACAGTTTTCTGTAAGGTAAGATTTGCCAAACAGTTCTCAGTTATATGTGCAAATCCAATCAGGAGAACAGCAGCAAATGATTAGAGGGTTTCCACAAAACACAACATTTTCAGACATGCTCCATACCGAAGAGATTGTAATAGAAGTCTGTCTTGCTAGACACAAGAAACTAAAATGAGACCATAGTTTATTCCACTCCCACTAAAACACTGCGAACAAGTCAGAAACATTTAAATTCCAAAATGTAAAAACTTACATCTGTGTTTTTCTTCCCAGCACTGGCTATAAACATAGACTTAATTGTGTTTGGCTTTGACACCACAGATTTTTTCACATTCTTTTTATCAATCGTAGATGTTTTGCCACCTCTTCCTACAGAGACAAAAAATTTAAAATTGTGAATTTTACATCAGAAAAGTTCAATGTTTACAGGTCCAGTAATTAGCAGGGATAGATAGCCAAGGTAGTCTACTTCTTCCACCTTTACACTGCTGGCTGAAATGAAGCCTAATCATCTTTCAGCTTTGTAGCAGCTGTCAGGCACACAAAAAAATTAAAAACCCTCTCAGCACCCTGTCTTTCCTAGTCATGTCAGAGATGCCTTATGCATACTCCAGAAAAAAGGTCAAAGATATTTTACATGTAAGCATCTCCAGGGAAAAAAAAAAAAAAAAGAGTGTCCAGAAGTTTGGCACAAGGTTTGGATTCTCAACAACAGACTCAGTTTCCCAGTTTGCCACCAGATTCCATAAAAAAGTTAAGAAAATCATCTGATCCCAGATTCTTACAAGCATGCAAGTATTTCAGTGGACAAGAGAGACCACACACCTTTTAGGCACTGGCTTTGAAAACCAAGACCCCTCCCAGATGCATTTGTTCCAGAAGTAAATCCACATTCCACAGAAGACTGTGAGCAGAAGTGCCCCAGTAGTGCTGAAGCAGTTAACAGTGATTTGACCTCAATTTGTGAACCTCCATCCTCTGCATCCCAGGGGCTGAAGAAAATCCACAGGCACAGAATGCCAGAACTTCAAGTAACATGTCATTTGGCCATATTTACCACATACAGACGACAGGAAGTCTTCCATTTTAGGTACCTTTTAAAAGACCCTGGAAGACATTCTACAGTGGTCACATGCAAGTTACCTTTCTTATTGGAACTAAGAGCATCATCATCCAGATCTTCATCAAAGATTTCCCTTCCATCTTCTACATAACCTATCCCATCTGTAGAAAAATAAACAGCTAAAAAATTGCAGTTTAAATTCTGTTCCTCTGATATTCCTAAATAATCAATTTTTTACACATTCAAACACTTTCCCCTCTTTAATATTGAGCAAAAGTTACAAAAGCAAGTGTTAAAAACTACAGCACTCTCAGCTGTACCTTCTATTAGACTAAGTATACTGTTATATGTTTAATTAGAAATTATCAACAGTAGGTTTTTTTGTAAAATTGTAACACTAATAACTGGAAATAAAATTTCAAGAACAGGTCTTCACTGAAAAATATTTTCATTGCCATCCTAACAGACTACTATGAGAACAATGCAAAGATTAATTTCCATAAAAAGACTGCCTTTGTCTTGTCTCCTAAAACAAATTTTAAGAATGTACTAACAATAAGTTATCTCAAATCATGAAGATTATGAATCCTAATTGAGTTACAGCACTAGAACCAAAATAACTCTCCAAATTAATCTTAACTTACCATCATCAACAATCCAGTCATCATCCTGGCGGTCTCTGACGATCTTGGAGTATTCATCCTCATCTATTTCATCATAAACACCTGTGAACTCCTCAACCTACAGTTAAGGTATACTGAGGATTAACAGTTTCCATACCATTAATACTACAGATCATCACTTAGAATATGAAAGTTACCAAGAATGCATGGTTCTCTACACTGCTACATTGTTCACAACTAGTAAACACAGATGCATTTTCTTTTTTGGCAGTGGTAAGAGACAAGTTATCAATTTTTAAAACTATCACAGTATATTGAAACTCAAAATCTACTGAAACACTGCCACAGATTTCATTTGAAAATTACTTGCTTTATTGCTCATTTCACATTACCAAAAAAAACCCTCAAAAAATTAAAACCCTACAAAAGGAGACTTCTGGCCTTGGCTCTACTCTCAAACACCCATCTGAGCTCAGTGAAAAGGAAAGGGATTTGATGTACCCAAGCACAGTGCTCAGAGGAAATTTGCATGTTAATGATCTACGGACTTCTGGTTTATTTACATTTATTCACTTCAATGAGAAAGTCACTTCCTGTTGGCAGTACCACTGGACAATGTTGCAGTATCAGCATTACACTGCCAGAGTTCAGTTCTACCACTTAAATACTTAAATTTTAGTCTCTTTGTGGAAACACAGCATACCAATATTAATGGATTTCAGTCATGTAAGGCTCTGAAATTAAAGTTTAAAATCACCTGAGGTTAAAAAGACTTCTTATCATAACATTAATCATGCAATTTTAAAAATTGGTCCTTCCCTGTGGCATAGTTCTCAAGCAATGGCAAGTATGTTTGACTTGCAATTAGCAAAACTGGGTTAGTTTTTAAAACAGAAAGAAACGAATTATACTTTACTTTTTGCTGCTTTCTGCAGCAAAAAACTACAGCTACATTCAGAAAAACATACACCATTAAAAACACAAAAGCTGATCTGAAAGGCCTATTTGGTTTCCTGTAACTTTTACATATCTACAAATGATGATTATGCATCTCAGCTCACATTTGCTTTTAATTAAGAAAAAAAGGAGGAATTTCACCTCATATTTTAATTTTTCCCCAGCTTTGGCTTTTTTCAGACGTTCAAGTGCTTCTTGCTGGCCTCTTCTGTTTTTCCTCTCACGTCTAGAACGTGATGCAGCAAAACTTCCAGACTCATTCATAGCTGTAATTAATTAAAAACAAGAGAAATTAGTTTAGCAATGAGCTGTTGTTATCTTTGGTACTTAAGTGTTTGGTGATGCATTAATAGAGGACTGCAGTTTTGCTTAAAACCAAGACCTACTCGGCTAAAAGCACAGTCACAGATGGCTCTTCCTATGCCAGTTCTGGAATGACACTGATGGCATGGCCTGGCAGGGACATCTAACAGCCCTTGTGCAGGCTCACATTCAGCGTGAAGCTCCCACCTACATTTCCAAAGAACCTCTCAAATCTCACCATCCTTTCCCTGTAACGGATGCCCCTACTCCTTCCTTGGGAATTTCCAGCTCCTGTTGTTTTGCATGTCTCTATGACAACCCAGGAATATGAGACTTAGAGAAGGCCTACACCGCTACAAAGCAGTAACGTTTTTAGGCAGTTTCACCGCTTTTAAGAGTGTGACCAGATTGAGACAAACTAGTAATCTGACAGCTGACACCCCATTTCCTCTTCCACTTCCTTCCCTTCCAAATGCTCTCCCCAGCAAGGTGCTTTCTACTTCTCCTGACCTTTTTTCTTTCTCATAATTTGCGGGGGGGAACATTTATCTGACCACAGAGAACAAATGGACCCAACCCAACTTGTAAGGCAAACAAACAGCCCAGGGACAAGGCTGCAGGGTCAGTGTGAGGAGCTGAATACCCCGCGCAGGCAGGTCACCAAGGCTGGCCGGGTGGCCAGAGGAGCAGGGCAGTCCCCTCCCGGTGGCAGCAGGACAACAGCTTGTGAACAGAGCAGCACCCAGGCGGTGTAGCTGAGACAAGTCCGGATTTGTATTGCTAAGGGCTGGGGCAAAAGGGGCATTTACACTGCCGGCTACCCCATGGGGGAGAACTGCAAAGATTGACCGCTTCGGGCGCGTTTGTCTTCTGTCAAAGCTTCGCCCTGACTGTACGCCAGCGCCTCAGGCAGCGCGCCCCTCTGGGACAAGCGCGTTTCAGCCCCAG